>VZRU01011234.1:791422-817817 GCA_013398155.1 Pedionomus torquatus
CATCTGTCGCTCAGGGTTTGGTGGGTTTGGCTGAAACCGCGACAGATGGAAATGTCAGCATTTTGTGAAATGTGAGTGTTTCCTTGAAATATTAGGCACATCAGACCGCTGTTTCCAGTGGGACAAGTTATAGATAAAAACCCATGCTATAAGATGTCACTGATAATCTTGACACAGTGTGCTAGAGCCCTGATTCATTTATGTGTGTGTGCATATATGCATATACGTGTGTGTATGTATATATATACATATCTATTAGAATATGTATATGTTAAAACCCAAGGGCTCGATTCTGATTTTACTCACTGTCTACTCATCCAACTCATACTTCCTAAGATTACCTATGAGGATGTTATGGAAGACAGTGCCAAAAGCTTTGCTGAAGTTGAGGTAGACAATTCCCACTGCTCTCCCTTGACCTATATACCAGTCATATCATCATAGAAAGCTATCAGATTGGTCAAGCATGATAAAAAGTCCTCACATATTGAAATGAGATCCAGAGTTCAAATCAGACTCACAATAGCTTTATTTTATCTTTACTGACCTATAATAGAAAGGCAGAAGGGACAAATATCATAACATGTAAAAATGTTTCTGGACTCAGTAGTAACAATATTGATTTCATTCATCTCACTGTGGTACTACTATAATGGCACAAAAAGTGTTGGAAAGTTCAGAGGCATTAATCTTATCTGTGCACTGAAACTCACTCTAAAAAGATAGATGAAGGGGGGGGTGATGAATGCTGCTTCATTAGGAGAATTTTAAAATGCAATTTGTCTTCATGAAAACGATTATACATTTCCAGCTTTCTCCTGGGCCTGCTAGAAATATTTTTAAGCAATAACCTTTGATATAGAGTAGTCTTTGTTGTGGGACAGTAATTATTACAGAAGTATGTCCTAGTTAATCTGTTTGTGAATCACAGCAGCGGAAAATCTTAGAACCACAGATTCAAATTTCCTGAAAATGATTACGTAATATCAGAAAGAAAAATTCCCTTTAACTTGGGTCTATGTTGAGTAGATTATGCAGAAGATTTTCATAGTGCTTAAGGCTAATGGTGCAGGTGATGAGCTAAAACTTGATTAATCTTGAAATTTGCAGGAATCAAAAAGCTTTTCCCTAATAGAATATTGGATGTTAGAATAATATTCTAATAGAATAATGGATACTCTTGCTATTACTCACACCTTAATTCCAGACTGCCTTGTATTGCCTCAGAACTTTATGACAGGACTGTGCAAAAAGTGGAAGAAAAAAGGAAATGCAAAGGTGTACATCGGACATCTGGAAACAGAGACCAAAACCTGGCTAGACAAACACCTCTTTTTGGAGATTATGAGTTTTCAAATAATTCCATTTCCTGCTTCATCATTTTCTGCCTTTTCACGTATAATCCTTAGGGATCTGAAACCAAAACCAGTAAAGCCAGTGGATAGATTCTCATTAAAGTAAATATGTGTTAGACTAGAAATTATAGCAAAGATTAGGAGTACTGCCTATGTCTGCATGTTGAAAGCTCTCTGTTTTTCCCCTTTCCTACATTCATTTGCCTTTTCCGTCTTCTACTCTGAGGCACCCTTTCCACATTATTCTGCCTGATCCCATTTACAATACTCTATAGTAGAGGTGTAGTGAAAGAAAAAGTTAAGAGAGAGAGCACTAACCCATCTCCTCTACTGTAGTGGGCTTTTAATACTCGTTTTCTACTGCAACATGCTCACCCCCCACCCCCATGCTTTTATATGCTCCCTTTTTGTGTATCAGTCCACAAAAAAATCTTTTGTTATTTTCTGCTAAATTTTCTGCTAAAATTCTCAGCCCTTCTTCATAACAGGATGGTTTATTCCTAAAAAACCCACACCCTCTCTTCTTGGTACCTTCCCCACTCATGGTGCCTTCTCAGAGCATTCTGCATAGCAATTCCTTATACAGGCTGAAGTCTGCTCTTCTAAAGTTCAGAGTCCTAGTGCCCAGCCTTTCCTTTTGGTTTCAATTCAGCTTGAAGCTATTGTCCATGACCATTGTCACCATGGTTGTCCTCGTTTGTGAGCAGTGGGTCAAGTTCCCCTGGCTGGTCACCCAGGCATTCACATAAGGAAATTGTCACCAGTGTGATCCAGGAGCCTCCTGAAGCATCTATCCAGCTCCAATTTCTCTCCTACAGATGTTCAGATGGTCCAAATTCCCTTTTAGTGTAAGATCCTGAGAGTGGGACACTGCTGCTTGTTGTTAGAGAAAGCCTCCTGACTATGTCCTAATTGTGAGGCCATTTGCGCTACATCCAGGTTCTCACACCATCTCAATATTCATGCTACTTAATTATTCTCCATGCTGTTCTGAAAATCTGGTCTCAAAGGGTCCAAAACTGCAAAAGATTGACGGTATTTTGTAGCTGATTTCAGTGGCCTTCAGGTCAGGTTGCTCTAGACATCAGTAACTGAACTGGAGAAATGATCTTGCCACGTTGTGTATTTCACGTCGCTGTTTCACTTATCTCCCCTTTACTAAATTCTTTCTCTCCACCCCCACTCCTAGTACTGTTCCCCCAGCATTTAAGCCTAGGCAGTGTTGGAAAGTGGGTGGGAAGATACTGCAAAAATGAATTTAAACTTTTATATATGGGAAATGGAGTGTAGTATTGAATCGAAAAAAAATTATTCCAGGCCTAGGCAGAAAGAATCTGAAAACAAGACATAAGCAGTCATGCATAAAATGTCTGAAACCACAGAGGAAATAGCTGACAAGATGAGCGGTAACAAGGTGAGCAACATATCAAAGTGAAAAAAAATCTCTCTAAAGAAGACGATATGGATAAAGGAAGCAAGTTATTGTATGTGTGAGAGTGTGTTTAATATACTCAGCTGTGTAAGACCTTCGGGAGAAAGATCACTGCAGCTATCAGAAAATTCACTGTCATTACGGACTAATGCTCCTTTGTCTGATAAGACAAAAGACATTGGTGAAATTACAGGTGTATCTGTTCCCTTCTCACATAGTCCATAAAATTTCCCCATGATGTAGATTAGCTGGATCCTTCAGGTCTGCAATTATCCAGGGAGATAATGAAAATGTAGCACATACAGGAGTTGATGATCCGCCTATGGAAGTGCTACAAATGGACGCTGGAGATAGTGGGGGGTAGCTTTGTGTCCATGTGTAAGGAGAAAGGCAGAAGACAGACCAGGATTGCAAGACTTACACAAAATGAAAACAGGAGGTTAGATGAAGGACAGATCTCTGGTCTTTATCCCACGTCCTGTATTTTAACCTAAAACCCCCTCCTGTGGGTTGTCTAAATCTTATGACTTTTTTGGATAGGTATAACTCAATAGTACATTGCATAATGACTTCCACCAGTATGATCATTTTCCTGTTTGTCAGTTTCAGAAACTGCAAAGACTATGGCAACAGCCCAAAGTCAGTTTAAGCACTCTGATGTTTGCTTTACATCAAACTATGTAAGTCTCATTTGCTTTGATTAGAGGCGATTTCAAAACTCCCAAAGTTTGACTGTTTGTAAATGCACATGTCTGAAGTAAGGTAACAATTTATGCAAGACAAATATGTACTCCTTGCTAAGCAGAAAATAAAATCCAGAGCCTTATTCATTGCAAACTTCTCATTTTTTCTCATAATTTCAAGGGGCTGATTTAGAAGTAAGGCAGGGTAGGATATATCTCACCTTAATTTTAGATGCTTTGAAGACTTCCATTTCTGAGCTGTTCAGGAAATACCCAATGGGGATATTCCACTCTTAAAATAGGCAGCTAAGTTAAATTAATTACCCTCTAGAAATGATGGTTCCCCTCTTCAATGCAGAGTGGATCCAGATTATTAGGTCCCAACATAAGGACTAAAGCAACTGTGAATCCTTATAGCAGGATTTCATTTGAGATTAAGATATCTACATTTGAGTGTCCACCACAATTAAGTGTCAACAAGTATTAGAAGTCTGAACTCCAGTAAATTAAATCAGTAAACTCTGGAGAATAATTCACCTGAAAGCAAAAAAAAATGATAAGTAGGTGATTTAGCTGCTGAGATGCCCTAAGGTGACTGAGTTCTGACACCTGACTTAAACAAGGCTCATAGCATTCTGGTTTGACAGCTGGAGTCCATGTAATATATCCCATGGTGGTAGCATAAAAGGGGACACTTATGTTCAGAAAGTTGAATCCTGCTCCTAATGTCACCCTGAAAAGATTGAAGACATTTTAAGCGAAGATATGAAGACATTTTAAATGAAGCATTTTAATCTCTGAGTAAATCCTCCCACCCCTGCTTAAATTAAGGAGATAACTCTTGCTTTAAATCACCAGAAAGTAAAGAACACAACCTTGATTCTAAATTCTGGCACATTGGCCTAAAGAAGTGGTCTGTGCAGTGGGTAAGGGAACTAGCTGACAGGCTGCCCCCAGAAGGTGGTGGTCAAACTGGCAATTGATCACAGGTGGGGTCCCACAGGGACTGATATTAAGACCAACACTGGTTAAGGTCTTCATAAGTAATCTGGATGATGGGAACAAGTAAACTCTGATGAATTTTTTTGATGATACCTAACTGAGTGCGGAATTGGACACTTTGGGAGGGAGAGCCACTCTGAAGGAAGATCTGGACAGACTGGAAGAGTGGGCTAACAAGAACCTTATGAAGTTCAACAAGGACAAGTGCAAATTCTGGCATCTGGGAAAACATAATCCAAGAGTGCAGCACAGATGGCAATCTGCCTGGCTGTAGAGCAGGTCTGTGGAAAGCTGGTGAACAACAAGCTTAATATGAATGAAAAGTGTGCTGCTGTAGAAATGAAAGCCAACTGCATACTAGGCTGCATCAACAAGGGCATCACAGCAGAGATAAAGGAGTCATTATTCCACTCTACTCAACACTTGTCAGGCCACACCTGGAATACTGTGATCAGTTTTGGTCCCTGATATAAAAAAAAAAAAAAGATGTGGACAGGCTGGAGAGGGTCCAGAGGAGGGCCACTAAGATGATCAAAGCTTGGGAACTGGGTTTGTTCAGGCTGGAGAAAAGAAGGTTTAGGGGACACCTTATCACCAGTATTGAAATAGTGGCTAAAAGAGGATGGAGACTTTCTTTTTACAAAGAGTCACATGGAAAAAAAGATGGTAATGGGTACAAGTTACTCCAAGGGACATTCCAGTTGAACACAAGAGGAAATTTTTTCCAAATGAGAACCATCTGCCATTGGAATAATCTTCCCAGAGAAGTGGTGAATTGCCCATCATTGGACAATTTCAAGATTCAGCTGGACAGGGTGCTGGATCATCATGTCTAGACCATGTTTTTTCCAAGAAACTTTGGACCAGGTGATCTTTGAGGTCCCTTCCAACCTGGTATTCTATGATTCTATGATATATGCTCCTATGTTTTTCTCTAACATTACATCTTCCCTATAATTTTACTTTAGGATATAGATTGAAAGCTGAAATAACACCTATATTTCAAATTAAATTTATATTTAAATCAGATATCTAAATCCAAAGGGATGACCTCATAAATGTCCTCAAACTGCTTAGAAGCCTAAATTTAAGCTCACATGCACCCTCAGAATATACTTCTAATAACAGTCACAGTGAGAAACAAGTGTCCTGATATCACAGGACAATGAAGCAGAACAAACTTCATTCAAAATTATAATGGCAGTGGTGTGGCCCCACTCATCAGTGTGGCAATCTACTTCTACAAAGCACACAGCAGTCAGAACAGTCTCCTAGGAAGCATTGCCAAGTGGACAGTGAACAAGCTGGAGATTCATCTGCCTAAAAATGCTTTTGGATTTTTTCAGTGGGTTTTTCTTACTCTGATCTAGATTTGCTGCCCACACTCCATGGTCTACATATTGCTCACCTTCTGTCATATGGCAACCCTGTGGACAGCTTGAAGATTGACTATAGAGAACTTTTCCAAATAGTCCAGTTGGCATGTTAGTGTAGCAGTGTGCTCTACTGCATGTGTGCCTCTGTGCTCTGGAAAGAACCTGGAGTTTACTTCAGGCTTGCTCCATGGAGAGAAGATGAATCTATTCTTTAAAGGTTGCCCAGGGCCACTGATGAGTAGCAGCATAGTTAGGATGGCTATGCAATGTGATTTAGGTTGCTCTGGAAGATCCCAAATATGCACACAGAGCTGGCACATGCAATACAAGATTCTGTCATTCTTGACCAGCATCTGGAAGACAACTGGGAAACTTCACTGCTCTTGAATAAGAACATTAGATACCTTTGTTCAGGCAACTATATCTCAAGTGACCACAATGTTTAGAAGAGGTGGCCTGTATGAAATTAACACATTTATTTGAAGTCACTATAGCTAGAAGTCAACAACATGCTGTGACACAAATTCTCTGTCTCTGTTGCCTCATACTTAAAATGGTGGATCTTAATATATTCGCTGCTGTCCCCCCTGAGAGAACATAACAAGCTCTACTAAGTTTTTTTGGGGGAGAGACTGATAAAATAAGCCAGAAACTTTAAATCTTGTGTCACCATCAGCCTTAAATATGATATGAAACTCCTACACTTGGGTACTTATAAGGCAAAACGAGAGAGGTGGGCAGATCCCAGTATATTTGAAAAGTGTAGATATAACTACAATTTAATATAGAAAATATATGAACATTGAAATAATTTAATTGAAAAGTAATGTAGCTATCATAAACTAAGAAATAGCACAGCTGGAGGATTTTAAAAGTGATTTGGAAGCAAAATCCTCTCATCGAATTAGAGAATAAAAATTCCGTTAGGGACCTTGCAGAGCAGCAGAGCTGGTAGAGCTTCTGCAGCTAAGGGCCTGTCAGCATTTCCACTACAGACCAGTACTTTCTGGGGATTATATTTCATCCAGGAGATTTTGATGTGGGATGAACTTGGGATAAAATGTCTCAGCCTTTGAGTAATATAATGGTAACTCTATTATAATAAAAATCTATATTCGCTTCCTAACTGTTGAGTCTACATTACATATTTTGATATAAAGATACCTGAGCTAATGCTGACCTAAGGAAGTATGCCCACATAATACAGTTCAGGTGAAGCTTCTAAAGCAAAACAGCTTCATTGGTGTGATGTTATGCCCAAGTTACTCAGCCAAAAGTCTCAGCCTGGTTTATTTTCTAAGGTAAGATTTCACACCAGGGATACTTTCGTTCTGTTCAACATTTTCCTCATGTTCATTGCTCCTACTAGTGATGAGATAAAAGGAAGGAAAAAAAGGTAACATTTATGTCATAAAGCAAGTCCTCTTCTGTTCTAGATCTGGCTTAGGCATAATGAGAAAAAAGAATACAAATCAGTGAGAACTGTGAGATAATTACAATAGTATCATTAGTGGTAAAAGAATTTAATAAAAGCAAAATCTAGTATTCTTCCCTTTTGAATTATTTCGCAATTACTTTTATGGTGCAGACTTATAGGCTAATTGTCAATGGTTCATTTTGCATGACCAAGCAAATAGGTCCAAGCAAATGGAACAAGGTTCCAGTCTCCCTGGTTTTCGGACAGCTCTGTCACGGAGCATCAATGCTGGGAAAGCAGAGTAGCAGATGTCATTAATGAAAAGAATATGTAGAGCTTTTAAGTGTTTGTCTTGAGAAATATACATTGAATATGGAATCAGAGGGGGAGTAATTTCTCTTAGCTGGAGTTTGTAAGAGTTTACAGTCTTGTTCTCTCATTTCTTTTGTGATTCTTTTGTTTTCTAAAGGTTGCAAATCTAAAATTTGAAAAACTATTTAGAAACATACTCAGGATGAAAGCTGAAAGCAGAAAAAGACAGACAGACTAAAAAGAGTAGAAAAACCTAAATGCTGAAAACAAGAAATTTCTACTGATGAGGTAAGTAGGTGGATGGAAAGATGAATGTGATAACTTTAATACATACCCCTTTCAGGACAAAAGTAGCTTGTTGCAGATGCATGGCATAACAGTCAGAGAGGAAAAAGTTCAATTTTTTTTTTTTTTTTCAGTTTTTCTTACTGGTATCCTACAGACTCATACAGTAGTAAACTGCTTTATCTCTGTATTCAGTTCATTTACTGGAAATGGGATACCAAATCTGTTATTATGGTAACTCATTCATTCTCTGCTGGGTTGTTTACATGATTTTTTTTTATATTTTCCTTTCCTGCAGGTATCCTCATCTCATGAGTATATATGAAATATTGCTAGCTAATTGTTACTAGTTTTCCCAGGTAGAAAAAAAAAAAAAAAACCAGTTGTAAAGAATCTTTACAGTAAACAACACTTAAAAATAATAAAAAATATAAAATAATAAACATAGTTAGACTTCAAACAAAATATCCCAGGGTATTTTGGGGACCTTACAATATTTCTGAGACTGGTAAAATAGTAGTAATCTGGACTAAATCACTCATGAAGCAGTCTCATCACTGACTTCAATTCTTATCAGCCTCACATCTCTGAATCCCAATGGTTTCTTCATCCATGTCTAATATTAACAAGTTCTTGGCTTGCTAAAAGTCTCTTGGAAACAAAACTACAATTTTTGCTAGAATGGTTCCTCAGCATTGCAAGTAAGCTGGTCTGGCTTGAGGAAAAACGGAATAATTTTTCTTTTCAGTAATTTTTCTTTGGGATTTTTTTGTTGGTTTGTTAGCGTTTTTTAACTTTAAGAAGGGCTTGAACAACTTTCATCCTGGCAGAGTATTTGCTTAAGGCCTACGTGTGGCTTTGGGGAATGTGTCGTGGTTTAACTCAGGCTGGCAAGTAGGACAACGCAGCTGTTCACTCACTCATCACCCACCCCATCTCCCTCCCCTCACTGGGATAGGGAAAAGAAGGAGAAAAAGGCAAAAACTCATGGGTTGAGATAAGGACAGTTTAATAGAACAGTAACGGAAGAGGGAAAATAAATAGTAAAAGAATATACAAATGAGTGACGCAATCAGTTGCTCACCACTTGGTGATTGATCACCCAACCTGTCCTGAGCAGCAGTTACAAATTTCTGCCTTCGGGCCAGCAGTTGTTTTTATTCTGTGCATGATGCCTATGCTATAGATAGCTTGTCCTGTCTATGCTCTCTCTCAGCTTCTACGGGAAGCTGAAAAGGTCCTTGACTTAATATAAGCATTACTTAGCAACAAGTAAAACATACATGTTATCAACATAATTCTAATATTAAATCCAAAACACAGCAGCTACTAGGAAAATTAATTCTATCCCAGCTGAAACCAGGAAAGAATGGTATGAATTAAATAAAACAAAAAAAAAAAAAAAATTTAAAAAAATCTGCATTCTTCCTACCACCTTTTGTTCCTAACGTTTTTCTATTTTGAACTGTAGTACCTAGCTTTAGTAGCTTGCAAGGGAGTAAAGCTGGATTCCTCAACAACCCCTTGGAAAAACATACACTACACATAGAATAATGACTTAGATTTAAAGAAAATGTCAGAGCAGCCAAGTTTCCAACTCATGTATCAATGTTGGAATTTGACACTTTCTGCCCCTCTCATTTAATTTTTAATATGGAAGATAAAACCATGATTTATCATTTGATTCAGCAAAACAATTATGTTACTCTTTCTACTGGCAGTTCAGCTAAGATAGAACAGATTTGATCTCTGGTCTCACTATGCAATAAACCATAAAATTTCTCTCCTTCAGCTGTCGTATTCATCCCTACAAAGTTGAGCAATTTCCACAGGAGAAAGGAAGAATACCATCTACTTATGTCCATTCTCACTGCTGTGCAGTCTTCTCATCTGGGAAAGACGTAACATGGGAAAACTCAAACACCTCCATGAAGGGAAGGACTTAAAAACTGTATTCAGTGTATTCTGAGTGAATGTTGCAAGTCTGAACGTATTCTGCAGAAAGGTGGTTGGAAATTCCTCATGGCTGGTACACTTCAGCTGGCCTAGGAAGTTAGTTGATTAGGACATCAGTTTCCCCCTTCAGAAACACAGATTTCCCTCTATTTGCTGTGGAGCCAGTGGAAACACTTAAAAGTGCTGCCCATAGTGTGCCTCTGAGGTAAGGTGACCTGGCTCAGCACAGAATGAACACATATACCAAGTTACAGTGCCTAGAAGGCCAAATTCAAATCCTGATCAGAAGTCTATGCATTTAACAGTTAGAACAATTTAACATGGGAAGAACTTATCAAGGGCTAGTGTAGATTTTGCATCACCAGAAATTTTAAAATCAATAGTGGCTGTGTTCCTAAGGCATATGCTCTACTTCAAATGAACACTAATTCACAGACTTTATGATGGCATCTATCATGCAGAAGCATAGTCTATTCAATCCCTTCTAGGTTTATACTGTGAAGCTTTGAGGACAGCTCTTTCCGTTAACTGGAAAAGCAGGGAAGAAGCTTTTGTCAATAATAACGTTGACATATGAAAGCAGAGGTTAAAATAAGCATAAATGTTTGTATGTTTTCTCTTCTATATTAAATGTAAGAAAGAAGACTCTGGTGTCCCCTCCATGGTGCATCTGTTCTTTACTCATCATGTTATATTCCTGATAAGGTGACACACATTCATCATCTCTGCCTATTCATAGGAAAGATAATAAGGAACGTAAGGTTGCCAGAAGAGAAACAAAACGAATTTACAATACTTAAATAAGGTTTTGCTAAGTTGCTGAGGCCCTTATCAAGCTACCTGTTGATGAAATAAATAAGCAATTTATATACATCCATCAACAACTCTATAATGGGATCACCAGATTTTTAGCTTCCAAATTATAGGAGTGGCAAAAATCCAGAAAGCTAGCTTTGTTAAAAAAAACCTTTGACACAACAGCTACTTGATCCTGCAGGCTTCACAGAGGTTTTTTGCTTTCTTTTATCAAACTCTGTGTGGTGATATAGACTAGATTGCAATTACCTGGAGAGGTATTCAGAATTTTATAGATGATAAAACCAATATGCTTTTATTCATCACATAGCAGAAACAAATATTTAAAGAATCTATTTCCAGAAAAAAAAGCAGAAGATATAACTCCGAAAAAAGTAATAATGTGCCAGGCCTGCTTTAGTATAGTATGTACATGAGAGCTTAACAAAGAATTATTGGTCTTTGTGGAGAGCATCATTAGGTATATATTAAGTTCAAGATTCTGTCTAAAGGTGAACTCTTTTTTCTGTATCCTAAACAGGTCTGGGAAGAAATTTTCCAATTAAATTATTTTTGATGAAAAACTAAGCTTTTGAAGAAACAAAATATTGCACAATTTGAACTGTATTCAGTTCAAATAGTAGTAAATTCAGAAAATTGAATGATAAATGATATGAAAGATGCCGATGACTAGGTAGTGGTAGATAAGTATTGCAGATAACATCTACATTGATAATCTGTGACTCTTTCAAGGGAGGTTTAATCTTATGTTCATAAAACCACTTCTTCAAACCTGTACTATTACAGATACAATTAGCAATAGTTTGATATGAAACCAAAGTACTTTGTTTTTTTTTAAACAAAACAAAACAAAAGTACTTTGTTTTTTTAAACAAAATGTTTAAAAAAATCTCCAGTCTGTTTTTTTCTCTTTTCTCCCCCTGCCCATTACCCTTAAAAAGTAAACCTTGTCATAGTTAATTTGAGAGGAAATAGCTTTTCTTCATGTTTTCCCTTGTATTTCCTACAAGAATAGAAAATCTCTACTTCAGAGTGCACGGTCTGAATGCTGCTGTAGTCCATACTTTGAAAACTTCTCTATTTCCACTTTATTCTGCTGGGTGTATACACAAAACAGAAACTGCACTAGTGCTTGATTTAGGATAAGAAAAAAAAAAATTCAGGTTATCTGACACAGGGGAAGAAGAATGTTACTCGTCTTATTGTCTGAGCAGCACAATAGGTGCACTCTCCCCCTCTGTGTCTGTGTGTGTGGCTCTTCAGTTCCTCAAAGAACACATTTCTTCTTCACAGAGAAAACAACCATTTTCTTCTCTGCAAGAAGAAAAGGTGGGGCCGGGGGAAGGTTACACTTCAGGGAAGAAAAAGTCGCTTCTCACACTTGAATTAGTTTTGCAAAACCAGTTGAGAGTAATTCATAATGCTTCACCATTAAATGAGTTCGTTTCTGAATGCAGCTACGGGAGATGATGGAGAGCAGCATGTTGTTATTACAAAAGGCAGACAGGATCCACTCTGCATGGGGCATACTAAGCATTATCTTTATTAAATATTGATTTTAAAATCTTTAAGTCACTAAGAGCTTGGAGACACTGATTAAATTACTTGTTAATCTAGAACAAACTGGTCTCGTAAACAGAATCAACAGAAATAATCTCAGGAGGTCTCTTTATGTTATGGGTAACCAGAAAAAAACAACCCTACTTTTAGGCTCAGACACTGAAAAAAGTTCTGGAACTAGTGAACACACAATATTTGGATAAATTTTTATCTCATGTGAATAGCTATCTCAATTTATGTCATAAATTTGTGCCAGTTTTGCTTTATTTCCCTTCAATAAAACATCCTAAACCAAGTTCTAGCTCATTTAATTTTTCGTGAGAGATTCTGGAGTAAGCTTTGATGTATAGTGTTCATAATATTTCTGCAAAGACTTGCAAAATGGGACAGAGGCTAGTGCCACAAGGTATGGTCTTTAAGGACTACCAGATTTTTTTTTTCTACTACTTCAAATGGAAAAATAGTAATGATTGAGAACTTCAGACACAGCTCCCTCTCTATCATTTCTTGTTAGGAACTTAGGTATGCATCATTCTTCATCTGGTTAATTTATTAGCTGGTTCAACTTTGTGTTAACTGCTCTAATTAGTACTTTCCCTCAGATGTATTTTTACAATAGCTAAAGACGTTTCTTAATTCATTCTTCATCTGTGTGAGTATATCAATAGTTTCTAATCTTTAGTATACACACATAACCAACATTTTAAGATAAGTAAAGTTAGGATTCCAAATGTTTATTTAGACTTTGTAACAGCAAAAAATTCTGAGTATCTGTAGGTCCAATTTATGGCAGAAGCTCAGGTTCCTCATAATTTTTGAATTGCAGCAAATATATATGACCTCTATATAAGTAAAAAAAGAAAATCTATATAATTTAATAACCAAATGCACTTTTGCCATGTGTCAGTCTGAAAAATGACTATATCTCTTTTAGCTGAGTTCCTCATCTTAACCTACCTGACTGGTAATGAAACCTTTAATCTACTGATCATATCTTGGGAACTGTATTTTTAGATAACTATTGACTGACATTTATTTATTTATTTATTTTTAAACAACAGTGGTAATTAATCATTTAATCTATTCAGTAAAGGATGTGTAGATGCAAAGTCACTTAAAGCCAATAAATCATCTTTGGTGATCTTCTAAAACATATAATCTAGTTCAATGAAAACTCATAAACCAAACACATGAATCACTTCTGAGTTCCATAGCCTATTTTATCTAGAAGGTGAGATTCATCTCTATTGAAATATCTATGAAGTCATTGACTTCAAATTTAAATACATGCTCACTGCTTAGCTCTAGTGAAGTCAAAGGCATTTAGATCTTCCCACATAAAACCTATATATTATTGTTATTTCTTCCCATTACCTGAGATCTCAATGGGAACATAACTACTAATGTATCTCTAAGTTAGACTGCTATAAGTGAATTCAGAATTTTATCACCTTCTTCAGTATTGCAAGTGTTACCATCAAGGTTGCTTTCTGGCATGTCTATATTCAGTGTGACTATATTCAGTGTGCTCAGTACTGCTGTGATAATGTATCATGAGATTCTAGTGCACAGCAAATAATTGGTTTTCTGCTTACATATTTCATGCCCCACTGTTTTTTTCAGTTCCTGCCAGATCCTATTTGCCATTTTTTATGTAATTTTTCATTAAATGAATTATAAAAGAGCAAAGTCCATAGAGAGGCACTCTTTTCCCTTCCTTTTGTAAGCCTCATATTTGGTGCTATTCAATGCACTTCATTAATATTAATGATTTTCAAAAACCTGGTAACATTTTCCTGCCTTTCTTATCTACCATTTTGTTGCACTTCTGACACTATGACATCTCTTCTGTTTTCACCCTGTAATTTCTGCAAAGCTCTAGCACTTAAGGTTGTCAGTTCTATAGTTTAGGTTCACCTCCAGTGAAACATATGCTTACATTGGACACATAGTGTCTAGGTTTTGGCCACATGTCATACTTTCTAGATACTTTCTAGACACTTTCTCTGCTGTGTATCTTTTGTGAGCCATCTCCTATGTATCCATAATTAAATTTTCTGTGTAAAAACTAATTCTGACTTGAGATGTGTATGTCTATAGGCTTCTTTGGGGCTCGTCTGAAGTGCATACACGCAAACATCTATGGTCTTCATTGTGCCTTAGGTTGAACAAATTGTCTACACAAGGCAGTTAGCTATGATGCAGAACTATCCAGCCCCTTGGGCCTTTCTAGACTGGCAGCTGAAGGTCAAATGGAATTCCTTATAGTATCATGAATGGTAATGGATGCCCATATTCAGACAATGTTGCCCAGGTGCCACTAGAGTCTCCCATAAGGTATTTTAAATGGCAGGAGACATGTATGGGAGCAACCCCCTACTCATTACACACACTGAAACTTGAGCACATCTTGCAGTAGACATCCAGATCTTTTGTCAGCTTTTTGAACTCTATTCTTTCTTTGGTTTATACCTAAATCTCCTCTTGATTTCTTTTCTAAGGTTTGCACCCCATTTAAAACTTGACAACTTCTTTTGTAAATCTGTACATAACTTTTTTAGTCTTCTCTTCATTTATTTCTAACAGCAGATTTCACATGGTTGTCTTTACATTGACTTACTCTCAGTAGCATTTCATTCTTCTTTTAGTGTTCCAACTTTATCCATTCAGCCCATTTTCTGTGTTGTTTTCAAGAACAGTTTGTCACAAGAAAAATCTGTTCCAGGATATTCAAGTTCACTTTCAGCCTGTTGAACTGTTTCTGTGATCATAAAGCCTGTTCACCCTAAATTCATGTTCTGTGCTTTGCAAAAAAATCCTAAGTTTATCTTGGCTCCTCTGCACAACTCCCTTCTATCAATCTTTGTCCATTGTAATACTGCCACAAAATTCTATGTATTTGTGATGGATAGTTTTTTCACTGCCTTGGCCATATTTTTTTTGCCATTAATTCCCCTGTCTCAGAGAGCTTGCTGTGTCTCCAAATCAGAACATTCTTTATATCTTCATCAGAGTTTAAATACTCTTCAATAATTACATGACCTTGTAGTGTTTCTGCACTTTTTCTAATCAAGTATTGCAAGTAGAGTATCTTCTTTTCCATGTACTTTTACTATGGAAACATAGTTCTATTTCAGCTTCTTGTATAGAAACTAAGGGTGAAAATTTGTCAAATGCTATATCTAGGAGTTCCATTTATTTTCCTGTCAAATGTAGATTTTCTTCATCCTTCTACTTCAAATCTACAATGTGTTTTTGTGATTTTTAAAGCATTGATATAGTTATTTTAATGTATAATCTTATGCATAATATTGTGCCATCCCAGCTTTTTGTGGTTTGATTATTCCTTGACTCACACGCAGTTTAAGATTCATACTCTTCCAAATAATTTCCACTCAACTTTTCAGTTTTAGTTGATGTAGTCACTGACTTATGGTCAAACTGTCTCAACTGTTGGATCTTTTGATTAATCAGGGTCACCTAAAAATGTTTTTTGTTTTTTTTTTTTTTTCTGATAACCATTTATTTTATTATCTGTTTTTATTTGCAATTCTCTCTTTGAACTGTAATACTTATTTTGCAGAATCCTCATGTTCTTAATAGCTATTCCTCCAAGTTATGATTAACATTTTCTGTGACTTGTATAGGCTCCTTCTTATCGACATTGTTCAAGGTTCTCAATGGTACATCTTCCCCAGTTCGCTCAGCACAGCCACCAGTTTCTCCTTCACAGTGTTTTCTTCCTGTTGTTTAGATCCTTTACCAGGATGATTTTAATAAAAACATTTTTTTCTTTGTAATGGTGAGTGGTTTACCCAGCATTCATACTATTTTTTCTGTTCTTTCCTTAAAAAAAAAAAAAAAAAAAAGTGAGAACTATGCCATCTTTCATAAAAACGTAGACTAGTCAAACAACTATTATGATTAATACTGCTACTATTAGTATCCTCCAGCTCTGTGACACTTCTTGTGCTGCATTTCACAGAGCTTTGGTTATTTCTGCAGAATATATATGTCAAAGTCTATGCAGTATCTGTCAGCAATTCAGAATCTACAATATACTAAGAGAAGAATAAGGTTGCCCAGTTAGTAGAAGAAAGTCAAATAAATCATCAATATTACATCAATATTTCCTGGGCTGCATTGATGTCTGGTCATTCCACATGAAGATCATAGGAGTCTGAAGCCTTTATAGAAGTTTGTCAAAGCACTTATTTTAATACAAACTTAAAAGTTCTTAATACTTTCCACTGACTTTGATGACTTCGTCCTTCTCTTAGGTGCTGTCTAGTGGTGACTGGAACTGTCATAGGGTTTTCTGAGCCTGATGTGGTCTGATGTCCTTGTTTGCTGCACCTCTAGAGAGAGAGGACCAATCCAAAGCCAATTGTGATGACTGAACTAAGATTTTGGCGTTGCTATAACAAAGCTCTTTCTACTCCCAAACCAGAGAACATTATTTATGGAGCTGGGCACTGGAAGTAGGCATAAGATATTAACCTCAAAAGTTCTTACCCCATGCATCAGAATGGAAAAGATGGTTCTTGCTTGTCCCAGGCTGTGACTGCACATGTTATATATAAGTATGTCATAGCTTGGTGCTGGGTTTCTAAGATACTGAATCAGACTGTAATTGTGGAGATTTGATTTAAAAAATTATCTTATTTATGTGATTGTACAAGCTGTCGTCTGTGTTTTTGTTAGAACAATTTAGCCTGTAATACTCATCCCTACGTAGGCTCAAGAAAGATCTATCTATATCCTATCTAAAACTCTGGTCCTCTACCTGCTGTGTTACTTAATGCTGATAGATCAATAAATTCTTAATTAGACCATAAATTATTTGCAGTAGAAACAATGAACAAGATTCTCAGCTAGTACAAAATCAGTATAACTGACTTCAGCAGGACAATGCTGATTTTTATTCTGTTGTCAACTTTTAAAATTTTATTGTTGGTCTTGCCATTTGTGATGCTTTTCTTTGGCTGCAGGAGATGTGTCCAGGTGAGAATCTCAAGCTGTTCTTTTTTTTCTTAAGTCTGCATCTTGACTTTGCAGAGAAGCAGAGCTTAAAAACACTTATTCAGTAATTTGTCAAGGCTTCAAATACACAAGATGACCAGAACTCATTACATATATTGTATGCTTCTGTAAGTTCTGAAATGTTTATGGCATTTTCATGATTTCATTAGGTGAAGCCAGAAATGGCTGCAGGAAGAAGGTCCAATTTATTAATTATAAACATTAATTTAATGTTTAAATGTAATAGTGAATTTGGTTCAGTACTGGCTTCAATGCGTTTCTGCAGGGCTTTTAGCAGACTTTGGGGAACTGGGAATTTACTAATACTAGCAACACATCTACTGTCCTTAATACTCTTGTTGCTAGTGATATAAATACATTTACTGCTACTACTACTACCAATATTCTTTTATGAAGTGGGGTAAAACACTTTTTTTCCTGCTTTAAGAGAGACCATGCAGCTAAACAGGAGAGCTACTGTATCTTAATGGAACACCACCAGACATGTGGAGAAGGAAGATTCAGTGCCTTACCACTGGCTGCCCATACCGGATTTTGAGAATGGATTTCTAGGGACAAATGCTGTAATGTGTCCTTTGAGAAGGAAATCTTGAGGGTGGCATATTGGAATGCATCATCTGAGAACATTTACTCCTCTTTGTGAGGTGAGATGTATTGAATACTCAATGGGATGAAGACAACAACTTGTTTATTGTCATGGAACTTAAATTTTTCATTCTGTTACCCTTGGCAGAGCTTTCTCTAACTCATCTGAGAGAATAGGTGTCCCTTCTGTGCCACCTTTAATACGAATGAGTGGGAGAGGGAGCTTGTTTTTTATCAAGGGAGAAAGAAATAGCTAGTTGTTACACTTTATCTGAAAAGTGTACTTAAAAAGAAAATATAACAAACTCATAAAAATTGTTGTTTTCTTAAGTGAAGGGGTAAGGGACTGGAACATGGCAATTATATTAAATCAGGTTGCATTCTAAACTACTTTGTGCTCTCACAGGAGAGACAGGATTTTATACTGAGTTCTGTAAATGGGCATTCTGAAGCAGAAGACTTTTAAAAACTGTCATGCTTAATGATACCTACAACAAATGCCAAGAAGAAGATGAAAGATCAACTCTGTTATTCCCACTTTGGCTCTCAGGAAGAGGTCTGCAAAGTATCCTTCAATCTTTTAGAAATCTGTGAAAACTAGCACTAGCTGAAAGGTTTTCTGCATTTAATAGTATGAAACGGCTTTTCAGTGAAATCAAAATGCTCCTGAAAAAAATGTCCACTTTCATGAAGAGCATCTGGTTAGTTTTTCATGAAAATCCATAAAGCTGTAAATGGAACTCATCGTCAGTGGAAAAAGAATGCATAATCTTTATTAAAAAATGAATAAAAAAGGAAAATTCCAAACTAAAGAATTTCTCTCCCTGTACAAAAGAAAATTTTGTGGTAAACATTATAGAAATTGCTAGAAATTCTCTATATAGTTAGAACTGTACATTGCTATTTTAGAAATAAACTACTCCAGAATAATGCCATTAATTAATTAGAGCAATGTTGAGATAATTCTACCCCAAATATTGATGGGTCCTGTCAAAATTTCATGAAAGGCTTTAATAATATTTCTGCTGAATTCTGCCAGTGTTTGGTGAACTGAATTTTATCTTTATAATAGTCTATTAGTCAAATGACTTATTAAGACTGGAGCAATAGATTAATAGCTTCAATAGCATTCTTACCTCAGTAGTTTATTATTATAAATAGATAATTAATTTTTTTGTAAAAGAAAAAAAAAAGAAGATTTTTACTAGTTCTTCACTTTTCACCTTACTCTGATAATCTTACTTCTGTTGATTTTATCAGGAGTTAAAGGATTTAAATAACTTTGATGTTCTGGAGCTAAGACTTTAGGTCCCAGCAGCTGTGGCAGAGTCAGGAGTGCTATTCATAGAGTTATAGAACAACCTAGGCTGAAAGCAACTTTGAAAGATCCAGCCTTTGTGGGAAAGGGTATCTAGATGAGATTATCTATCACCTTGTTCAATTGCATCTTGAAAACTTCCAGTGATGGGGACTCCACCACATCCCTGAGGATGTTGTTTCTTAGAACAAGGTGAAACCCTTCTGGTGTCACTTGTACCTGTTTTATCTTTGTCTTCTCCATGTGGCTCCCTGTGAAGAGATAATCTCTGTCCTCTCTGTCCTTTAAGTACTGGCATACTGTGATAAGGTTCCCCATGAACTTTCTCTTGTCCAGGAAGAAAAAAACCTAATTCTTCAGTCTTTCCTCACAGGGAAGGTTCACCAGCCCTTTGATCATCTTTGTGGCCCTTCTTTGAACCCTTTCTGTCATTTTTGAGTTGTGAGATCGAAAACTAAATACAATACTCCAGGCATGGCCTGCGTAAAGTGGGATGATCAAAACTCTGTCTTTGCAAGTATTTGCCCCTGCAGATGCAACCCATCATTTGAT
The DNA here is from genome assembly GCA_013398155.1 of Pedionomus torquatus. NCBI lineage: Eukaryota > Metazoa > Chordata > Aves > Charadriiformes > Pedionomidae > Pedionomus > Pedionomus torquatus. Next base: position 811,115 of record VZRU01011234.1, read on the forward strand.
TTTCCTTCATTACAAATTCCTGAGCTATAAACTCAACACTATCCTTGCTCTGGAAAGGAATATTTGAATATTTGTTCATTTGATATCAGAGAAGATATGAGAACAAGCAAGCAATATTTGTTGATTCTAAGTCCATTTTACATTGTACTTGGAAAAACTAAGTATTTGGTGCTCAGTGACAATGCCAGGGCAGACCAAATACCACAGAACACACTTGAATGAAAGTAATTCATTAATGTGATGGCTGCCTTCTGTCTTTTTTGTCTCCTAAATTCTCATGCAAGAAAAACTGTATCCTTTGGAATGCTTGTGAAAACAGACACTGCAACCCTCCTGATGACCACAGTACAATATTTATAGTGTTTCTGATGCACTGATCAGCTGCTTTAAAGTGTATTGGATGAGGAAGCCATATACAAAATATACATGCTGAAAAGTTAAAAGAGGAGGTGTTGTGAACATTATCCTATAACTTAATATGAAACCATACATGGAATAATTTCAAATAATGACAAAGTTATTAAGAACTAAAGTCCATTTGCATATATAGAATTTACAACAATAGAGAGATTATGCGATTGTGTTGTTAAATGCTATTTTTCCACTCAGTTTTAGACAGGGTTTAGTAAAGGCATATCATTTTGATGTATTGGCTTGCTGAGTTTATTCATTATTTGTGAATGATTATTTTTGTGCTGCTACATAGGTCTAATTAATTGTTACAGTGCTAAGAAGGGGTTTGCATGAACATTTTTATCATTCGGTGTCACAGGAAATGAATTAGGAAATAAAATATTAACAAATGGTTTTATTTCAGTGTTAACCTTGATGAAGGCAACAACCTTGCCTTTTTCTTGTTCTTCTCTTTCTAGAATGACAACACATCTGTTGTCAGTGAAAGCTTTACTTATGTCTTTCTGTTGTATATCCTGACAGATGAGGATTTTAGGGTCTCATCAGGGATCTTCCTTCTGCAACAAAACCACTCATCTATTTGAAAATGTGAATCTTGGTTATCTGTTAATTGCATCACGACTGATACTGTTGAAAATTTCTATCAGGTGGTACATGCAGAATAGTAGGTACTATAATGTATAAGAATAATATGTCATCTTATTTTTTCATAGAAGTAAGTACCAGATATGGACAAGAGAGCTTGAAAGCTACAAAACAAGTCAGACATGGCCCGCCCTAAACTGAGGCACATAAATAAGGAAGTACTAAGAGCTCCTGAGGACCAGAAGAAAGAAGAGGTCATTCCCATCTCCCTGCATGACAAGGCGCACCAAGGGAATTACAGGCTGTTCATCCTCAACCACAGTTCCTAAGAAGGTGATGGAGCAGATCACCCTGGAAGCCATTTCCAAACACAAGTCAACAGGGTGATTGATAGCGATCAGAATGAATTTGTGAGAGGGCAATCACAGTGGACAAACTCGATAGCCTTCTAGGATGAGATTACTAGTTGGGTGGATGAGGGAAGAGCCATGTTTACTGGAAATTAACCAAGCCTTTGATACAACTTGATGGCACTTTATAGGACTTAATAACCCTGACCGTCACCACCTGAAGCTGCACCCACATCCTCTTCTTCCTCTCAGCCTGGGTCCTTTACTTCAGCAGCCCTGAGGAGAAGGACTTGGGAGTGCTCATGGATGAGAAGGTCAACGTGAGCTGGCAGCCCAGAAAGCCAACCCTGCCCTGGGGCTGCATCAAAAGAAGGGCTTGTGAGGCCCCACCCGGGGTACTATGTCCAGCTTTGGAGTCCTCAACTTAGAAAGGACATAGAACTGTTAGAAGGGGTCCAGCGGAGGGCCACAAAGACGGTTAGAGGGTTGGAGCACCTCTCCTATGAGGACAGGCTAAGGGAGCTGGGGCGGTCCAGCCTGGGAAAGAGAAGGCTCCGGGGAGACCTTCTAGCAGCCTTCCAGTATCTGAAGGGAGCCTACAGGAGAGGGACTCTTTGCCTGGAAGCGTAGTGATAGGACAAAGAGTAATGCTTTTAACCTGGAAGAGGGGAGATTTAGATTGCATATTAGGATAAAATTCTTTCCTGTGAGGGTGGTGAGGCACTGGAACAGGTTGCCCAGAGAAGTTGTGGATGCCCCATCCCTGGAAGTGTTTAACGCCAGGCTGGATGGGGCTTTGAGCAACCTGCTCCCACACCTGTGGGAGGTGTCCCTGCCCATGGCAGGGGGGTTGGAACTCGATGATCTTCAAGGTCTCTTCCAACTCTAACCATTCTATCATTCTATAATATCACAAAAGCAGGTGCACAGGTGTGTGGTAAGGAGGCTCTAGTGAAGGTGCAAGTACCCTTAATTACTTTTTTCACATTTAAAAAGCTTCCTTTCCTTAATGAGTATCTGCATATGTGTTCACCAGAAAAATAACTTAAGAAAATATTCCAGAAAATCCTTCACAGACAAAATAAAAAGAAATTAAAAATTAGGATATTCTTGTAATTTGCAATAAAACAATCCAACACTTCTTGTGTGAAGATCTAACACAACTGAAGGAATTAGAAGAGCTAGTTGAAACAATTTATTTCAATGACAAGAAGAGATCCAGAATAATTTCCTGGGATTTTAAAAGGAAACCACCACTCAATTTCTTCTCCTCCCTATATGAGTAACAAAGAAAGTTTTCCACTAAAAACTTGCATATCAAAGCCATAAAGAACTGCCTTTCCAATATATCATAAACAAAATGTAAATGTACCTGCCCAGTAGGCTACTGAACATCAATGACTGGGAAAAATATAGCCAGTGACTAATTTGTTCAGATGTACAAAGGACAGATGATCACAGAACAGAAATGGGACCTGTAGAACAAATCAGTTAAATTTAAATCTGATTTCAGTGAAGTCCTTCCCAGTGTAAACACAGGTACTTTGAGTACAGGTGCTGATGTTCACCAGCAGCACTCCATCTGCCCCTCGTTGGCAAAACAGCCTAGATGGTAACACGTGGCATCCTCTGAGCACAACTGTGAATGGCCTTAAGAGAAGAGAGAGTGGGCATGATCAGCTACACACATCCAAACACTTGGGCATTTTCTCCCCAACACATTCGGGGGGGGTCGCATGAGCAGCACAGCTGCACGTAGTGCTGGAATACCTGCATCTCCAAGGACAAGGGTCCTCATAGGGACTGCACCCTATAGAGTGAGGGATGCTGGTAAACCACACACACTGAGGTGTGTGTTGGTGGGGCATGCATGTGAATCTGCATGTGTTTGCATGCATACAGGTGTTATTAAGACTTCTGAGGATTTATTTGAGAAGGCTATTCAGAAATTTGTAGGTGTCCATTAACATTCTGTATCTAGTATTGTGATCCGTCAACTGTCTTGCTGATACAGATCCTGAATACATAGTTCGATTGCAAGTTAATTACATGCTGTTAATAAATCAATAAAGTGCTTCAATCCTATTCTGACTTTAACGAAGTTAACTGAGCAGATTTTCCCTGTGACAGGTATCACGGGGGTGTTTTATGTTTGTGGGTTGTTTGGGAGGTTTTGGGGGTTTTTTTTCAGTAGAGGCAAAATTGAATTTGTTCTCACACTGAACTAATTAAAGGCTGTAAGAAGAACCAGAGGCGTGCCCAGTCCAGACTGCTAGTTTGGACATGGTTTATCAGTTTGGCCTCAAAACTCCACAAATGTGCCTTCATGGCTCTGGCATGTCAGACCTCAGCCAGAACAAATATGAGCCTGGTCAAAATGCCAGCAAAGCAAGACCACATTTGCTTCATGTTATTCATATTTGAAAAAAATAGTTGGTGGAAGCTTTCTATTATGTGAATACGTAATAGAAAGCAAAATCAATGAGAATGTCTGCTCTGTTTCATAGTCGAAAAGAAACCTAGAAGATTTGTTTTCTTGCCAGAATGAAACTATATTAGAGAACTGGGGATTCAAAACTTTCAGTCAGCTTAGCCTGATTAAATTTGCCTTGAAATATTTAGATGACAAATAAAAGCAGTTTCAGTGCTGTGTAGGCTGCTCTGGAACACCAATCAAATCACATATTGCTTACAAAAAAGCTTTGCTTAAGCACTGGCCAAAACAGGTCCAGGCAGTGAACAGGTAACAGCACCTTATATACCATATAATAACGCGTGCATGTAGAACTGTAAAACCTCTGTAAGCGGTTATATCAGTAGTGACTGGGGTGGAGAGCATACTTAGATGTGTGTGGACCATGTAACACTGGTCTCATGTTCAGCTTGTGATCCACTAAGTGGCCAAGATCCTTCACTAAAGAAATGCTAACTCAGCAACTTCTTTCTCTTCTTTATATGCCAGAGAACCAGATCAGAATTTTCGTGAGAAGTTGGAGGAATGATCTCAAAAATAAGTTGAAAAAAATGACTCACAGCTTACTAAGGTGTGTAAAGAGCAATATCATTTGTACAATCTGAAATAGTCCTTTCATTTTCCTCAGAGCTGCATACTGTGCTCAGTCTCAGCAAGCACACTGTGTTTCGTTTTCTGAACTACATTTCAGAAGAAGTGTGGACCAGTTTCAAAAGAAGCTAAAGGAGACCAACCAGGAATTACCAGTGATGTATAAAGCAAGACTGATGAGAGTTGGAAACATTTGGAGTAGTTTAGTTTATAGAAGAGAAGACTGAGAGCAGACATAATAACGTAAAAAGTAGTTGCAGAGAGTAAAGGACTAGACTGTTCATGTCCCCTGTAGTTAGAGCAAGGTAATGGGTTTAAGTTCGTTCAATAGAGATTCAGTTTCAGCTGTAAGGAAGGAAAATCTATGAGTCTTGTCACCAGGTTGAGGGAGGCTGTGTTTTACAGAGCACATCTGCGAGGAACAATCAAGGACAGTTAATCTTGTATTACAGCCTCAGATTAGATGAGATGACTTCTTCATCTTCTTTGAATCCCAGTTTTTCATGATCCTGCAGTTCTTCTGGATCACATATAATTCAGAAGTAATGGAAATCTTCCTGCAGCCTGCTGCGTTTTCTTTACCAGAACTGCACCTTCTGTTCTATCTGCAACAACATGCCGTAGTGCTCTGATGATAGTGTCTGAAAAAATCAGCCATTTGCATCCTCCTCCACACTTCTACCAACGAACCCATGCTGAGATGGCCAGAGGGGCTTGTGGACACAGGTTTGGAGAGAAAGGCAGTTGACACCGATTGGCAAGGCAATCCTCTAGACAAACTGTGCCTGATGAGCAAACTGTGAAAGCCAGCAAGATTAAATGGAAGGGAAACTCACTTCCTTAAAAGGTTTATCCCCTTCTGTGATCTGACAAGGGAACTCAAGGAAATAATGTTTAGAAAAACATAAATTAAAAATGTAATGCCACTGTCTGAAAGAACAGAAATATTGTGAAAGAATTTGTATTCATGTGCGAATTACAGCTCTTTCGTTACAGAGTTAGTGATGTAACCTACAAGATTGGAGGTTATACCCGCTCACCATCTTATTATATGAAAGAGAACTGTATTTTATAATAGATAAAGAGCAAGCTGTTAAAAACTGAGAGGGTTAATAATAAGAAATTATGTTTAATATCGAGGAAAAATGTAGAATCATAAAGTACTGGCCCTTTAAATGAGGGAAAACCAGGAGTTGAGAAAAGGTGAAGGGAAAAGCCTTGATATTTTATCAGCTGAGACATGCAGAATGGTATCATGACGCTGGTTTCTAGCCTTGAATCCACATACAAATTACCCTTTTATATTCAGTATCATTCTGTTGGTTTGTACCATGCCATGTCTGAGTAAATTAGCTTTTCAAAAACATTGCTCTACTGCTATTCAGTGCATAGTCTAACCATGTCACAAGGTGATGTACTGCACCTCCACTGTGCTATCTACTGATTTATGTCAGTGAATTATAAAGCATTTGATACCTTTAATAGAGTAGCATGTTTTGTTATTACAGGAGTTGTGTATTTGCTGTGTAGTCATAGCAGTACATTTCATTGAAGTAGAGCGTATGTAGCACCAAGGAAATGAACTTTACAAATAAATATTCACTCAGGCATGGAACAAGACTTTGCTTCTAGTCTCACAGAAAGCACCCGTAAGATTGCTTAATAGTAATGTGACAGACAGGCTCGGGTGACATTCGTACCCATGATAAGCATGACCTACATCCTCTGAAACAATACTTTACTTTCTGCAAGTTCATTGAATGCCTGGTGACTCTCCCAAGGATTAATTTCAAGTATCTTCACACAATTCTTTTTTTTTTTCTGGGTTAACACATTTTGAAATTCTGAAATATGTGGTATGAGCTAATCAAATTTTTCAGTTTAGCTGTAGCAGTGAAACAGAATTTTCATGTTTCCCTTGTGGCAGATGTGATCCAACAGCAACATTTAGGAGTAAGTTAGTGGCATGCCTAAATCACAGAGGAATATTAGCGGTAAGCCCATCTTACGTGACTCGTCCTACTGAACTCATCTCCACTCTCTTTCACAAGCAGTGAAATTTCTAGTGGCAGAATAAGAGTGACATTTTGATATGCTGGTGTGTCATCTTCTGTATCAGTAGATCTTGGCAATGGGATTTCTACATGGGATGAAGAAAAATGGAAGATGAGGTATGCACTGCTTTTACCAATTCAGAAAGAGATAAATAAGGGATGGAAATAGAGATTCAAAACTAAAGACACGAACTTTCAGTGACTACTTCGGTCAAAGCCTTCATAGCGTTAAGGCA
>VZRU01011235.1:39265-63396 GCA_013398155.1 Pedionomus torquatus
CGTGTATTTTTCAACTTGTGTCATCAAGTCCAGTGTTGAGACCCCCAGAGATCCCCTAGGTTGCAAGGGGCTTCATGGGGTCAGCTGGTCCACACCCCGCTCCAAGCTGGGCGAGCGCTGACTCTAGCTCAAAGCTACATTTACCGGTGGAGTCCATTGCTCTAAGCAATACTGGAAGGTTTTTAAAGACTTCTCCATTTATAGCTGCCAAACTAGATTTTAGTGTAATAAAATATATGCGCAAAGAGACAGCCCTGAAACAATATAAATTCGCTACAGTGACCTCCTGAACTCAACGGGCTCAGATCCTCAGCTCCCCTGCAGTTTTCTCTTTAAAAATCCTGCAGACATGAACATGAAAATTAGACCACCACCTCCAAACACCAAAGAAGCTCATCGTAGTGGGCCTTGCCACTTGCAGCACTCTTAGCCCGCAAGAAACTCCATTTATACGGTATTTTTCTCTCGGGCAGTATTAACTACTGTTTCATACCATATTAAACCGAATAAAGCAGAACCAACTGAAGAATGACTACAGAATCCTCTCTGGACTGGCAAGGGAAAAGAGAGGCTGCTAATTACAGCCTAACTCATCTCCTCACTGCCACAAGAGCCTTTGCAGCTCTGCCTTTACAATGCGCATCAGTGCTGGGCTGCTTTAAATCAGGGATTTTGATTCTCATAACAGGAGCCAGAGTGGCAGCATGCCCAAACTCCATCTCCTTCCCGTGGAAGAGCCAAGACAAGTCGTCCTGCATAATCTAACCACTCTTGGTTCCTCCCAGTCAATTAATCTGCCCCTTAATCTCACTGTTAGTGGCCACCACCACTAGAGTACCCATCCAATTTAGGCTGCAGACAAGAAGCCTCAGAGAGAGACTGCTCTTTATATGTCATACTGCCACGAGCCGCTTTCATGAACAGAAACACGTTTTCCTGCCTGAAAGGCTGGTAACACCAAGCCTCCACATTTGTGTTGAACCTTTTTGATACTCTTGGCACTCTATGTTAAGAGCAGCTCAGATTATTTCCAAGGAGTACCATGCAGCAGGTTTCAGGGCTATTTAGCAATTGAAGCAGACAGGTGGGTCCAACCAGAAAGGTTTCGTACACACTAAGCTGCTCGTGAAGCCAGTTGCCTTCCACTGTGATAGGGCAGCTCCTCTGCAAGAGTCACAGTCGAGCCACGAGACACCAGCGGACTGTACCTGACCAAGGCCAGGCTGGAGGGGGCTTGGAGCAACCTGGTCCAGTTGGACACATCCCTGCCCAGGGCAGAGGGGTTGGAACATGATGATTTTTAAGGTTCCTTCTAACCCACACCATTCTATGAGTCTATGATTCAGGTATAGAAGCTGCTCTGCAAAACAGAGAAGGATACTGGGATGTCCAACACATTACCAGTTTGCTAGATCTGCCCATCAAAGCAGCCCGTGCTGTTGCNGAGCCAGACTCTTCTCAGGGGTTCCCAGGGACAGAATAGGGAACAACGGGCACAAGCTGGAACATGGGAAGATCCATTGGAATCTGAGGAGGAACTTCTTTGTGGTGAGGGTGTGAGAGCCCTGGCAGAGGCTGCCCAGGGAGGGTGTGGAGTCCCCTTCTCTGGAGACCTTCCAGCCCCTCCTGGATGCAGCCCTGAGGGATGTGCTCTGGGCAGCCCTGCTTTAGCAGGGGAGTTGGATGGGGTGATCTCCAGAGGGCCCTTCCAGCTCTGACAATTCTCTGATTCCATGAACCCAAGGCGTAGGCACAAACATACACAGGGAGTACACAGTACAGCGGTCAAGAGGGAGCCAGGATTCCATCCTGCCCCAAAGCAGTAAATTACAATACCCAGGCTGAGGCACTTACAACCCATCGTCCGACGTGTCTTCCGAGTGGTCCCAAATCAGAAAAGCATGAACTCCTGCCCAGGTAACATCCTTATACCAACACCGAGCGCACGATTGATGAGCAACATAAAACCAACACAGCACAGTCAGCCTTTCAGCCTTTTCACTGTAGACTCACCCAATGGGAATGTCGCTCTATTTTAGGATCATTCATCTAAGTGACAAAAATAACCACGGTACTTCCCTAAATACACCTTGCTACAGGACAGCATGACTAAGAGACAGTAGCTTTTTCTCCTGGGTAAGAAAGCTGCAGGACGTTCTGTGATCAGTGATGTTATATGAGAAAGTATCAGCAGAAAAGTCTTGGGTTATTTATTAATTGCTTGCAATATCAAGATGTTCACCGTAAGCCTCTGTAAGTCACTGCCCTGCTCACTTGCACCTGCTGTTGAGAGCATGACTGTTTATTAATACAGGGGAAGTATTCTCCCGTATTAATACAGAGGAAGATGGCACGTATCCGTCCTCCCTTGGGCTTGGAGGGGACGACACATGAAGCCAGAATCTTCTGGCAGGGTTTTGAAGGACTGGGAAGGGATTTTGTGGGTGTTTTATCAGTACCTGAAGGGAGCCTACAGGAGAGCTGGAGAGGGACTCTTGGTCAGGGAGTAGAGCAACAGGATGAGGGGTGATGGTTTTAAACTGGAAGAGGGGAGATTTAGATGAGATACCAGAAAGAAATTCTTTGCTGTGAGGGTGGTGAGAGCCTGTCCCAGGTTGCCCCGAGAAGCTGTGGCTGCCCCATCCCTGGAGGGGTTCAAGGCCAGGCTGGATGGGGCTTGGAGCAACCTGGTGTGGTGGGAGGTGTCCCTGCCCAGGGCAGGGGGGCTGGAACTGGATGATCTTCAAGGTCCCTTCCAACTCCAACCATTCTATGATTCGATGTATTTGCTACATCGCTAAGTAAAGGAAGATTCAATTTACCACAGCCATCACACATCTCTAAAATAAAACAGTAAAAAAAAAAAAGAGCAAAACCAAGATCTGCCTCATTCCCTGGTGTCTCACTGAGGAGCTGTGTCTACTCAGTTTGTCTCCAGCCTCCAAAAGCGTACCACAGCTTTCTAGGGCTTTCAGTGCTAAATGAAAGCTGACTGCAGAAACTTCACCGGTAAATGGTTATTAGCGGCTGCCGTTCTAATTTTAACCTCTGGACATTTTTAGGGCCAACTGAAAAAAAAAAAGACCAAAAGTCAGGAGACCAAACAGTCCACTTAGGGATCCTCTCCTGCCTGTGCTATTTCAAAAGTCATTCTGAGATTCAAAGATTTTTTGGTTTTAATTTTATTTTATTTTTATATCACTGTTTAACTTATTGTACTGAAAGCCTCAAATTATACCAGAACATTGAACTGAACTATGTAAGAAAAGCAGCCTCACAGACAAGAAGGAGACTTGGATTCCCATGGGAAAATAACAGTTCCACCAGTATTACAATCCAGCAGGGTGAGCAGGCACCCCTATTTCTTGGCCTTCCCATGTTAAAGTGTGTGTGACAGGAGTACCCCATGCCACTACACTCTATAAAATTTTCTCCACGGTCATATGGGCTCCATTAGTCCCTGCAGAATGGTTTCATCAATCTCAACTTTCCAGAAGTGTTCCAAAAAAGCTTTTTCTCAAGCCTTAATTGCATCTTCATGCATCAAAACCAGATACACTATTATGGTTCAATAATAATTTTCCTGCCTGGGCCAACTCCTTCCGCTTTTACCAGCAGAACAGACCAGAAAAACTTTAACGGAGGCAACTGCTTGAGCCCTGCCCTGTGCAGACCAGGCTGCCCAACCTCCGTAAGAGCAACTTCAGGACAGACTCTGTGTGTAGCTGGTGGAACCTGCAGATGCTCATCACGGCAACACGTGAGGTCATACCACAGGGACCAGAACTAGTCCAAGATCTTCAGGTAGAAGGACAGATGCATATCTACTGGGCAGCAGATGTGGTCTTCTGTATTTTCCTTCCCATAAAGGTATTCCCTTAGGTGTGACTCAGATACCCCAGGAGGGTGTTCTGGATAGTCAGGAGGCCAACAGAAAAAAAAGAACCAACAACAAAACAACCCCAAGGTGGTGAGTCCCTGAGGCAGGCAGCTGCCTGCAAGGATAAACTTCACTTGCAGATAGTACCATGCGGTTGCCAAAAGGCTTTCCCCAGTAACTCTGACTCCATCAGCAGCTACCTTTATTCCTTGGCCAACTACATCAGAAAAAAAAAAAAAGGAAAAAAAAAAAAAAGGGCAGTAAGAAGGAGCACTCCTGGGTCTCACAACTCTGGTGTTCTTGGCTGCACTACACCCTACAGTCATCTCTTCTTCCAAATTATTGTCAGCTCAAGTGACGTGTCCTTAATTTAGCTTCCCTCTCCACTCTACAAGTTCACCGCAGGCAGATGGAGTCCCATAAGATGAATGATGCATTTCTATGCTTTCTGAAGCCAACATTCTTGCTGCCTGTTATTTTAGAACAAAAGTAGTAGTAGCTATCTGCTATGTGAACATGAATTTCCTTGTAAAATAAAAGCTGAATTCCCTTATTGCACATCCGCAGGATGCACATGAAGGCAAAGTGATGGCAGATGATCCCTGTGGAAGAGCTTGCCTTCCTCTTTGACCTACAGCTCAGAAAAGGTACCACTCTCAGGGGAGATCATCCCTGCCTGTCTGGGTCCAAAGAACTCTCCTGGTCTCACTACTCCAAAAGACGACCAGCAGTCCCTCTGCCTTTCTAATCCAGGTGCCCTGCACCATCCCACATTTCTCCAGGGATGGTTTAGACTGGATATTAGGAAAAACTCCTTCACTGAAAGGGTTATCAAACATTGGAACAGGCTGCCCAGGGAAGCGGTGGAATTGCCATCCCTGGAGGTATTTAAAAGATGGGTAGACATGGTACTGATGGACATGGTTTAGTGGTGGCTTTGGACTTGATGATCTTGGAGGTCCCTAACCTAGATGATTCTATGAGCTCTTCCCTGGCTACCTTCAAGGCTTTCAGTAGTGCACAGGGACAGTATAAGAATTACGGGAGCCTACAGATCTTTATGGGGTCTCCACACAGCCATTTTGCAGCAAGACCCAACTACAGCCACAGACTCTAGTAACTCTGAAGCAGATTGACAGGACCAGGCAATGGGATCACGACTAGGGCATCTCAAAACCCAAAGGCACCATGCATCATTCCCAATTTCACAGCTCCCAGCTGGTTGCTCCCAGCACCCACAGAGGTACTACTGTAGGAAACCATGCTAATGCCGGGGCTGACAGAGCTGACCCCCTTGGGAGGGGACAACAAGGGAGGAGGCAATGACAATGCTTTGGAAGAGAAGATGTTAACATGTGCTGAGCAGTGCATCTAGAGACCTCATTTCTTATCTGTACTGGCATAAGATCTTGTTTTCTCTCTCTGTCAGAGCTGCAGTTTGGTTACTGAGGACACAGTTTGGTTTGGTTTGAGGGTCCCTGTCCCCCCTCTTACTTTTTTTACTTTTTTTAAGCCTTAAGCCCACATATCTGAGGCCCCAAAAAAGAATAAAATAAAAGCTATGGCAGGCAAAGACCTTCAGAACACACCAAAAACTAAACATAATCAACAGAAAAGCACTTTCTCACACAGTAATTCAAAACCACAACAGTGCCAAGGATGTGCAGTAACAGAATCTGTAAAGGAGCCTAGGTCTTTAGAGACACCACTAGTTACAAGTCATCAACCTGACAAATTACCACTTTTTTTGCAGGATGGGGGGGTGGGGTAGGGGGCGAGCGCCACCTGCTCACAACATTTCAGATTCCATTCCTTACTTAAATTTAAGACCCCTGTATTAATTCATTTTGCCACATATCAAAGTCCTCCTCTCCCCAGCTCCAACTACTTTTTGTCAGGGCAATCTCTGGTTTCCTCAAGTGAGCACCTTGTTTCCATACAACAGGTCCGAGAGGTTGTAGCAGTGGTGGGGTAGTATTTTTCAGCAGGTAATATAGTGGAAACAGCTTACTGTTAGCCCTTTCAAGACAGACAGCAGTTTAGCGTGTAAAAGCAGTCCCAGGCATGTTAGGAAACCTGGCTGGTAAGTGTGAGCAGCAGGAAATACTGGGAGAGAAAAGCACAAACAAGCCAGGCTTCTGTTGGGAAAAAGAAGTAGTTTGACTTGCAAGGTAGCTGGTAGTTTTTTAATCTTATCTACCTATTAAATAATCCACACTTATTTCAAATTATTGAAGTGGCACCCATTTGGTTACAGGGTAGCCGGTCCTCAGACATGGAACCTACATAAGTACTAACATAAGTATTCCCATTTTCCAAGGATTATCTCCTGCCTGCCTCTGAACTTAGCTACAATTTTCTGTCCTCAAAGGCAAACCTGCTATTATTTGTTCTAATAATATTTATCGGTGGACTTTCAACTCCTAATCTTTCTTTTGACGCTCGTTTTTGTCTCCACCAGGTACCGGCTCTATACAGTTCATATTATCCCTGGAGGGGTTCAAGGCCAGGCTGGATGGGGCTTGGAGCAACCTGGTGTGGTGGGAGGTGTCCCTGCCCAGGGCAGGGGGGCTGGAACTCGATGAGCTCTGAGGTCCCTTCCAACTCTAACCATTCTATGATTCTATAATTATTTACATTTACAGTAGCTTGTCACACACACCCGTGTTACGCTGTTCTTTATCTCTTCAGCGTCCTGCAAGCTCACATCTTTTCCTTTAGCATGATTCCTTCTCCACTAATGTCACGAAAGCCTGGCCTGTGGGCTCCTCAACAAGGGCTCCTGTTGCAAGGTCAATGTTATTATCCAAACACGAGAACAAAAACCACCCCAAAAAGTACCTAGAATATTTTTTGGTACAGACCGGGCTAAAAAAATCTACTACCAAAAGGTCCTAGTGAACAAATGCTTAATTTTACAGTTTTTGTTTGAAGTCTTTTGTAAAAGCAGGAGTTTGCTCAGGAGACACGCTCACAGACACGCACCAATGCGCTCTCAAAACCTAACGGTTCTCTCACACATCACCCATCCTCGGGAAGGTCCAGCCTTTCCTTGCAGCGCTACGTCAAACCTACCGCAGTCAGTGACCAAAGGACAGGCCAAGTGCTTTCTCTCCCTGAGTAATTTATGCTTGAATCATCATAGTCTGATGAAAATGCAGAAAGCATAGGGAAAAAAAGTCAAGTATGACTTAATAAAACTCTTGCTGATTCTTCCTGTAAACGGGCTTGCTTTTTCCCTGCCCTTTCAGAAGAGGGATTTTTATTCCCCCTGTCCTGGTTTGAGGTAAAACGAACCAATTTTCTGTTTTACAGTTTTACTTTCTCAGTGAGGCCTCTTCTAACGAACTAAACTCTGCAATTAACAGCACCTTGCTCAGAGCTGTTTCGTCTCACAGTGGTAAGACCTGATTATCCCAAGGGATGGTGCAGAGAGGCCCTTGCTGATCCTCATTGCTGGAACAACCAAGGGCAGGGAATTTTCGTCATTTGCCCCGTTGGAGGGTCAGAAACAGAAAAGCGTAAAGGGGTCCCACCTGCAAAGAGGGATGGACAGGACAGGGGACCCAGAACTGCCCAACAGGGGTATTCCAGCCCAGCCGCATCGTGCCCCCTATAAAAGCTGAGGGATCCAAGGGGCAACTCTCTTCCTTCCGTGGCCGACGTCCAAGGAGGACCCTGCCTGTTCCTCTGCCTTTGATCCCCATCCCAGCGTTCCTGACTCCAGAGNGGGGGGACATCTGTCAATCAGGTTTTGGTAAATTTGGCTGAAACCACGACACCCCCCCCATACCCCTTTGAGTTACCCCAAGGAGCCCCTTGTCTGGGTTTAACCACGCAGCACTCGCTCCCCAAGCAAAGGCACAGCTCCTGTTCGCACACCGGACCGCACCCAACCCAAAGCTGAACAGAAGGCAATTCAGTCCCATCTCAGAAAGGACAGAGCTTTGCACTAACTGCGTGTCCCCCGACGCCCAGAGCGGCAGACGACAGAGCCCGTGCGCGGCAGAGGAGTCTCGCAATACTTCCAAGCATTCAGGTGCCCGTATGTACGCCATGCAGCAGACGACGGTTTAGCAGCCTGGCACAAGCAAACATCGGGCCCGTCAACTGCACCAAAGCCAAGAAGACAAATATCGCCCCAAACCACATCCCCCTGCCTCCCTGCGCCGGGAGTGCCACGTTTGCATCCTCTCTCGTCCCAAAAGCGATTGGAGCAGCAGCTAGACACGGCAAAATGAGTCATCTCCCTGCACGGGTACCTGAGCTCTGGGAACTCCTGCTCTGGCTCCTCCTCTAAGGGAGCTGAAAGGCCGTAAACTGGCTGGTAGCTGTGCCGACAGCAAATGCAAACCCTGCCACACCGCACAACTTCGCCACGGTCTCTTCTCCAGCACAGGAACTCCATGCAAGCATAATGCCCCTCCTCTCCTCCCAGTATAAACCGGGTTTCTCCAGGCCGTTCTTTCCTCTGAAGCAAAAACAAATCAAAACGGCAGGGCAAAGTTTCGGCAGGTTTCCGTCGCTTTAGTGCGATTTGGACTAGCTGTGCTTGAAGACACTTAGAAAAAGGGCCCCCAGGAGTCTGGAAATAGCACGCAAGAAGGAGCTCAAGGTCTCTTAACCAGGACTGCAAAGACGGCTCACAGCAGTTAATTTAAGGTAGCTCCTACTGATTTGCAGCCTCGAGCTTCAGGCTGACCAAACCATACCACTGCAGCTTTAATACAATGAATTCAGCAGTGCATATTTAGGCGTAGAAGAAAAGTAGGTGTAAGTGACGTGTTTTCCAAAAACAATCAGTTTTCTAAAGAACACCAGCACATATGGTCTCCCAAGCGTTCTTTTCAGGAAATATGTCAGATATTTCTAAATAAGATGTAGCCAATAACTGCGTGTAACAATCAAAGCTTAAAACACAATTGATGGAGGGGCAAGAAAAGAGAAAAAAAATAGTGGGGAAGAAAGAAAGCAAACATCAGGTAACCGGTTTCCAGCAGCAAAGCCCGGGTGAACTGTAAGACCCGAATTGCAAATACAGCTTTGGTGAGAATTTCACCTGGGAACCCAGCAGACATTTGCAGGATATAGAATCATAGAATCCTCCAGGCCAGAAGGGACCTCCCAAGGCCATCCAGTCCCCCCTCCCCGCAGTCGCAGGGACACCCCCAACCAGCCCAGGTTGCCCAGGGCCTCATCCAGCCTCACCTGGAAGATCTCCAGGGAAGGGGCCTCAACCACCTCCCTGGGCAACCTGCTCCAGTGTTCCACCACCCTCAGAGGAAAGAAATTTTTTCTAATATTCAACTTGAATCTACCCTTCTCCAACTTAAGGCCATTGTCCCTCATCCTATCGCAGCAGGACTTTGTGAACAGCCCCTCCCCAGCCTTCCCTTTAGGTACTGAAAGGCTGCGATTGGGTCTCCCCGGAGCCTCCAGGCTGAACAGCCCCTGTTCCCTCAGCCTGTCCTCGGAGCAAGATATCTACTTGTGGTTTGCAAAGGCTCCTCAGCCAAGCTTCCCTATCCTGACTGACAGGCAGAGAGCAAAAGCCCCAGGTGATGCTTCCTGGGTGTCCAGCAGTTAGGGTGGGGGGAGCTTCCAGTTTTTTGGGCTGGGGAGGAGCGTTGGGTTTGTTCAGCAGTGGAGCCTGTCTGTGGATGTTTTGCTGCGTTGCTTTCTGTTGGTACCATCTGCAAACAGTTTTACAGAGTGCAAACACTACATCCCAGCCTTTGCCTAGTGGTGAGCAAAGCAAATCTAATCCCCCAGGCAGATTATTCTATCTTGTAGCAAAGCAAATGAGCTAAAAACAAAGGAAAGGGAGAGTTACTATGGGATACCAAGATGCATCACTTCTCTTGGCACGATGTGACATCTCAGCCGTGAGTGAAGAACTCAGCAGATGGGATAGAAAAAAATAAAGATGCAAAAAGGTCTCTAGATTATAGAAAAATTTAGGCTTTTAAATCTAATTTGCTAACTGTTTATGGCTACAGAAATACAGGCAAACAGTATTTATCTAAAAACCAAACTACCTGCCTATAAATCTATTGCCACTGTGCAATAAACATATGCTTTCCCTTCCAACGGTCATCATCTACGCTTCTTTTACAGTAAATTTAATCCAGGCACGTTCAGAAATACTGCCCTTGCTGCATTCAATAGGAACTATCACTTGCCTTTCAGAGGCAGCAAGTAGGTGCATCGTTTCCACCTGGCTCATAAATACAGAAGCAGCCACTTCACAGCAACAGAAAGGAGCAGTCAGCATTCAAGAGAGATCAGAAGAGGGATAAATCACTTTGAATTCGCTCTCAGAGTTATCGCGCGGGTCACCACATCCACACCTTGGGACGAAGCCCACCGAGCCCGGAGTCACTCCTCATTTCCACGGTATCGCTGTTGAGTGGCACACTGCTGCCAGGCTGTGTCTGCCTGCCCCACCACGCGCTCACCTCGACTTGGATTTTCACCCCGCTCAGACCAGTATAAGCTTTTAAGCATCTCCTGTTCCAAGTCTTTCTTCTCCCCACAAAATCACAGAGCTTGATATTCCCCATCGCCCTTCCCCCTTCTACAGCTGCCAGTTTCTTTCTAACATGTCAAAACAGCTCCGATTCAAAGGACATTATTCCACCTCCATCCTCCTCCGCCTCCCAAAGCCTCCCAACTCCCACACGCTGCCAAGCACCAAAATCTCCAGAGAAATTTGGTCCTTTCAAAGGCCAGCCAAGCAAACCAGCTCTCTGTAGTAAAAGGCCATGTTCAGACCAAGCAACCTTCACCCTCCAAGCCACCACGGCGCGATCCCAGAGTTTTTGGCTCTACCCAAAGATCCCGTCACGCTGAAAATCGAGCTTGCAGGGAAATACTGAAGACATCTCCAACGCACCATGGAAACCAGATCATTGTGCCAGGCACCCTCTGCCACTCCAGCCTACCCAGCCACTACCACTCCAGATTAGCTCCAGATTGCAAACCTTCGGGTAAAGTAACACATCAAATTAGGCGAGACAACGGCTGCTATTGTCTGCTCTCAAACGCCGACTTCTTAATCACCTGAATCATTTGCTACTGTGCTCCTGTCTCCCATTAGCTACCAAAAATATCGAGCCGTAGAGGAGCCAAGAAATCCCACATTTCATCTGCTACTCCCAACTTGTAGCCCCTGCGCTAGTGCACAGCCATGCTCCAGGTTAGAACCACAACACCTGAAAAGAAGCACAGACCTATTAATATAGACCATTTTTCTTAAAAGTCTGTCAGGAAGACAATCAAGTAAAAAGACTGTGTACACAATTTCACCTGAGTAGTGAGAAGGCCAGAAATAGCCAATAAAAGAAAAACATTCCATCAAAACTAAACTATATGGCACTAACCCTGCTATAGATACCACAGACTAATAAATACATGAGATCTTGAAGTAAAAGTTGCTGTATCTTATACTTTAACCTGCAACGGTAAAAGCTCCAACAATTAAAGACTTCCAAACCTAAAATACACAATTTGGAAAGATGATACACTATTCATCATGACTCCCTACCTCAATTTGCAACAAAGAACCTTTAAAAAGTTTATTGGTTTGTTTGTTAAAGTACTTCCAGCGCTGACAACACCGACTGTCTTCACAAAGAACTTTTTCATAAATCTATGTAATTATCCCCTTGTAGCCAAAAGAATATAATGGAAACATGTCTGCAGGCATGGAGAAAATAGCTAAGCAGTCTTTATTACCTATTTACAAAATGAACTTCCACATTCCTGCAATAAGTTTGTACTACCGTCTTCAAAACGTTTGTCTTAACCATTCCCTGAGCCAGGAGACACCGATTTCACCAGCCAGGGCTAGGCTTTATTTATCCTTTGAGGCTTTCAGCAACCAACATCCTGCAGCAGGGAACACCATGGCGTGACTGGGCACTGCTGACAGAAAACCATCCACAGAAGGATGACTTTCCCCTCTGTTTTAAACTTGGTGCTTCCTTGTTGTATTTGACAGTATTTTTTTTTGAATGGGGAGGGCCTGGGTACACTCATCCTCTGCTCACGCTTCGCCCAACATTCCTCTTCTCACTTCCCCTGCTCACAAGCATTTCTTCTCGGTGCTGAAGAGTCAAAGTTCTGTTTACCTCCTCCTATACCAGAGCTGCCCTGTGCCTTTGATCACCTTCATCATCCTCTGCTGAACCCTTTCCCTTTTGGAGATGGAGGCCCAACTGGCATTGAAGATACAGAGAGAATCATGGAGATAGAGGGTGGGTTTGTTGGGGTTTTTTTTTGGTTGTTTAGCTTGGATTTTTTTTTTATAGAAGCTTGTTGTTCCTCCACCCCTTCACTAATAACATTAATTCATTTATTGCTTTGACTTTAAAGCTATTTTCGGTGTATGGATCTTGAATTAAGGAAGGGGGAGAAGGGGGAGAGGGGGGCAAAGGGGGGAGAAGGGGGAGAAGGAAAAAAAAAAAGAAAAAAGAAAAAAAAAATCTCCCAGGAGCATAACAAACCCCCAAACTAGTAATGTTTTTGCATCATATCAATGTTGCACAGATGAGCATTAGGTTTCAGAGGCAGGAAAGGGCCTGGAAAGCGCAGTAGTCTCTTCATCTCTCATGCTAGCTGTTCCCAAAACTTCATTTCAAGCAGAGCAGCAGAGTTTGGCATTAATCACATCCTTGTCCGTGCAAGAAGCAGCAGCCTTCCTCCATCCTCTTGCTTCCTTCTGCTAAAGCACTCACCCTCTGCCGCTCAGGCACAGCTTAGGAACCACCTGCTTCTTTTATTTATCCCAACCCAGAGCTTTCCGGGCTTTTGCTGAGCCCCCAGACCCCCTCTTTTCTGCTCAGAGAGTCAGATCAGTGTTCCCCTCTCCTCACGCTTATTGCTGATCCCTACTCTGCATCGCTGCTTGGGCTTGCTCTGAGAAGCAGCATGAAACACATCTGCTGGCACCTCAGCACAGCAGGTCCTGAAGAAGAAGGAGCAAAAGCGAGAGTGCCCTGCAGGCACCAAAGCCAGAAGAGCAGGGAGGAAGGGGGCGTTCGGAGCTGGCAAGCCCAGATTCAGAGCCCACAGGTTCAATATAGAACAAGCAGAAAGTGTGTCTCGAGCTGCTTGTGCTTTAAAATACACACACACACACACTCTGCTCTCCTGTATTTATTATTTCCTGACGCATTACCCGCAAAATGACCTCTACTGAGGTGCGGAGGGGAAAAAAAAAGCACTCTGCTTTTTATTAGTAACCAGTTGCTGCTGATCAGCTTCACTGACCTTGTAGCACACCGCAGAGTCTTTAACTCACCTGTGCTTGACACACACTCATTTCTTCTTTTCATTCCGATACAGAGCACCCAACACCATCTGCGCCACTAATAATCACGGTACCCCAAGGGGCAGAGCTGTGTACTGAAACTCCTGCTCAAAAAAAATCTGAAACTTGGATTTTTATATATTTTTCTTTTTCCCCATCGCAAACTCTCTCCCAAGACAAGATGACAGTGCTGATTTGCTTTGAAGTGTCTGGTTTCACTCCACCCCAAATTACAGGAGCGAAACAGATTCTGGCTGAATACAAGAATTTTCCAGCTAAAATTATAGAATCGTGCAGAAATGTTAAAATAAATAAATAAATAAAATCCTTATGTGGGCATTTTACTGATAAGCAATGGGATTGCAAATGCACAGAGAAATAACTTCAGATTTGGCATGACTTTTGCAGGGATGCTGCGTCTTGCACAAATAAATAGCAAATGTGCTCTTCATTTAAGTTCATTTAAAGAAACAATCTTCTAAGTCTTTACCCCTTATAAAGCTGTGGGGTAAAAATAAAGCCCTTCCTTGGGACAACTTGACAGGTATTCCTAGTTTTGGATGCTGGTTGGAAGAATGGATGGATTAATTTTGCTTCAGATGATAAGTGGGCTTCCACACAAGTGGGAATCCAGCACCCCACCTTGAGAAGAAAGAGAAGTAACAGGTCCAGGAACAGACTTTCTTGGGTTCTCCACCTGGAATTTCAGGTTTCAAAAGCTCTCTCTCTTGTAAAATTCAAATTACGTGAATGTGGCCAGTGAAATTCAAATTATGTGAATGTGGGCAGTGAAATTCAAATTATGTGAATGTGGGCAGTGAAAAAACCAGTCCTCTACTGGAGGCTACTCCCCAGGCATTCAGGTTGTTGGATGCCCTGTTATCTTCTTTTTTTTTTTTGCCATCGATCCACTCCTTTCTAGACCACTTCTCCATCCAGTTTTCACACCGTACAGGGACACCCTCCTACCCCCAGTATGCACTCCCAAACAGAGACAGCATGAGGATCTGCTGCACAGATCTCCTTACAACAAGGTATCATGTTTAGCAGCACCTGAGGAACCTTGTCTGCTGGTCACCACCATCCCGAGAAGGCTCAAGCTGCTACACCAATAACTAACATCCACCTTTTTGTACAAGCTTTCACGCTGCCCCTCTCTGAACAGTAAGATTTCGGCTGCCAGCACCATTTTCCTCCAACGCCCGTTTCTCTTCCAGGTCAAATGAAGCCAAACAAGGGTAAGGGACAGGAAAGGAGACGGTTTGCCAAAGTGTGGATTACATGATGTGCAATGCTTCTCCAAAGTGACAAGCAGAAAAGCCGTGGGTGGCAGGGTGTTACTGCCACGGTAACTCACCCTCCACTCCCCCCTGAACCTCTCTCTCACCCCTGAACTTCTCCCGCACATTCTTTCTGTTCCAAGCTCAGCTCACATTTTCATCTCGGCCTCTGGGCCTTCCTGCTGCCATAGCAGAGACTCAAGATGATATAAAGCTACACCACACTTGGGTTTCCCCTCCAGAGGAAGACAAATGTGCAGAAAACTGACCGTTGTGCAAAGAGAGACCGTTCCTTTCCTCACGCCTGAGGCGTGCGGTGCCCAGGACAGACTGACAGCTCGGTCCCAGGCCAGAGGTGGTTCTTCGCACCACGCTCAGAGGGTGCTGCACTTCATGCTCTTCTCACGACATAACATTTCCAGGACGAGCGTAGACCGTGCCAAACTGCACACCAACCAAACTACACCAGGGTAAGACTGACCACAGTGCTGCTGGCATCACGTTGTCACAAGACAACCAACACCCTAGCTCTTGAATTAACAAGTTGCAACGGCAACCCAAGTGATCTGCATTTGCTTCCCACAGAAGTTTAAGATGACGACCTCAGAAATCATTAGTTTAAGGGATGAAGCTTTGATTTGGGTCTGGACTAGTAGTTAGCAATACTCATTATTATGAGCCTCTTTCCCCTTTGCAAAGTTTCCTAATTAATCATGGAACATGCTGGGTTGGAAGGGATCTTTAAAGGTCATCCATCTAGTCCACCCCCCCTGCAGTAAGCAGGGACCTCTTTAACAAGATCAGATTGTTCAGTCTCATCAAGCCTGACCTTGAAGGTCTCCAGGGATGGATGGGGCCTCCACCACCTCTCTGGGCAACCTGTTCCAGTGTCTCACCACCCTCGTAAAGAGCTTCTTGCTAATATCTGATCTAAACCTACCATGCTCTAGTTTAAAACCATGCCCTTGCAAGTGGTCCCTCCCCAGCTTTCTTGGAAGCCCCATTCAGGTACTGGAAGGGGCTCTAAGGTCTCCCCGGAGCCTTCTCTTCTCCAGGCTGAACAGCCCCAGCTCCCTCAGTCTGTCCTCACAGCAGAGGGGCTCCAATCCTCTCAGCATCCTTGTGGCCTCCTCTGAACCTGCTCCAACAGGTCCGTGTCCTTCCTGTACCGAGGGCTCCAGAGCTGGACACAGCACTCCAGATGGGGTCTCACCAGAACAGAGGGGGAGAACCACCTCTCTCAGTCTGTGGCCACACTTCTTTTGATGCAGCCCAGGATGCAATTGGCCCTCTGGGCTGTGGGTACACATTGCTGGTTCACGTCCAGCTTTTCATCTACCAGCACCCCCAAGTCCTTTTCCACAGGGCTGCTCTCCATCACAGCATCCCCCAGCCTGTAGTGATAACGAGGATTGTCCCAACCCAAGTGCAGGACCTCGCACTTGGCCTTGTTGAACTTCATGAGCTTTGCAGAGACCCACCTCTCTAGCTTCTCCAGGTCCCTCTGGATGACACTCCATCCCTCTGGCACGTTGACCACACCACTCAGCTTGGAGTCATCATTAAAGCATCTTCTCTGCAGTGGAAAAATACAAAAACTGACTATCTGCTATTGCTCCCTTGACTTTTGGCTCGGCAATTCTGTGTGCAAACACCGGTGAAGCTGAGTACACAACACATTTTTCCCTACACACAGAAATGAGCTCACTTTCACACTGGCTGCTTCAGCTGTGTAAATAACAGTTAAGATATTGCTATATATATTGTATAAAATAAAATCCTACAGAATATAGTGAAGTAAGAGCCACCTTTTTTAAAAGCTCTCTATTCTTGCGGTATACTCCTTTATTTCATCATTTTAACATAGTGTTCACTGTACATAACATTATTAAAATTTGATGAGGAAGATGCCTACTCATTAGAAAAACCTTTCCCAGCAGAGTACTTTGGGAAAATCTTGAGGGGGGTGGGTATGAAAACCAGTGTATTTTCATGCAGCACTTCCAATTTTGTGATTAAAATATTTTGGATTGGGATCTGCACGCAATCTCTGCTCTAAAATCAGAGCAAGTCAATGCACCTAGAGGATTCTGCCTCTGCTCAACGGCGTTACCACTTTGTCTTAAATCACTGCAAAGCATCACCTGCCAGTTCGGTTTCCCATCTGTTAGCAGAGTTGTTGTTCTCCTTTGACAGACCTGCCCATCGCAATAATCCTTAGGGGTTATGAGCAGAGAGCTCACATCTTCCTCGTGGCCCTCTGCTGAACAGATTCCAACAGGTCCATGTCCTTCCTGAGTCCGAGGACTCCAGAGCTGGACACAGTGCTCCAGGTGGGGTGTCCCCAGAGCAGAGGGGCAGAATCCTCCCCTGTCCCTGCTGCTCACGCTGCTTTTGATGCAGCCCAGGATGGGGTTGGCTTTCTGGCTTGCAAATGTGTACTGCCAGCTCCCGTTGAGCTTCTCATCCACCAACACCCACAAGTCCTTCTCCTCAGGACTTCTCTCTAGCTATTTTCTGCCCAATCTGTATTTGTGCTTGGAATTGCCACAATCCTGGTGCAGGTAACAATAATCATTCTTGAAGGTTTCAGCTGGGTGGCTGTGGTGACTTGATAAATGTAAGGAGATTTATTGCAGCTGAACAGTTTTTCTACCTGAGTTTTAGGCACTTGGATTAGCTGGAGAACACTTATTTTGTTGAAGTCTGCTTTTGCTGAATCACAGAATGGTTTGGTGACCTTAAAGACCAACCAGTTCCAGCCCCCCTGCCAGGGGCAGGTACATTTCCCACTAGAGCAGGTTGCTCAAAGCCTGGCCTTGAGCTTTTAAATATCTTGCAAAGCAGGGAATTTGCAAGCCTGCTAATACCAATTCTCTCCTAATAAAAATGGAGCCACCTATGAGACAGCAAGTGATGGGGTCAGCTGGTGATGCATCCAGAGATGTGAAGATGGAGCCCACATCCCAGTAAAGCAGCATCTATCTCTGCATGCCTTGGGGTTTTTTCTGTTTCCCTCCTCTGTTGGAGGGTGGGTACCCAGGAAGGGTAGGGATTCCCTTCCTCTGGGCAGCGCATCCAGCACCCTGCTGCATCTTCACAGGGCTTCTTTGGGAGGCTGATGTAACCCTCAAAAGCTGGGTACGGATTACCTTGACTTGAAGGCTCCTACGTGTGCCAGCAGCTGTAGGTAGAGGACAACCCTTTTCCCTGTTGAGATCATAGAATCATCATAGAATGGTTAGANAGTGTCTCACCACCCTCGTAAAGAGCTTCTTGCTAATATCTGATCTAAACCTACCATGCTCTAGTTTAAAACCATGCCCTTGCAAGTGGTCCCTCCCCAGCTTTCTTGGAAGCCCCATTCAGGTACTGGAAGGGGCTCTAAGGTCTCCCCGGAGCCTTCTCTTCTCCAGGCTGAACAGCCCCAGCTCCCTCAGTCTGTCCTCACAGCAGAGGGGCTCCAATCCTCTCAGCATCCTTGTGGCCTCCTCTGAACCTGCTCCAACAGGTCCGTGTCCTTCCTGTACCGAGGGCTCCAGAGCTGGACACAGCACTCCAGATGGGGTCTCACCAGAACAGAGGGGGAGAACCACCTCTCTCAGTCTGTGGCCACACTTCTTTTGATGCAGCCCAGGATGCAATTGGCCCTCTGGGCTGTGGGTACACATTGCTGGTTCACGTCCAGCTTTTCATCCACCAGCACCCCCAAGTCCTTTTCCACAGGGCTGCTCTCCATCACAGCATCCCCCAGCCTGTAGTGATAACGAGGATTGTCCCAACCCAAGTGCAGGACCTCGCACTTGGCCTTGTTGAACTTCATGAGCTTTGCAGAGACCCACCTCTCTAGCTTCTCCAGGTCCCTCTGGATGACACTCCATCCCTCTGGCACGTTGACCACACCACTCAGCTTGGAGTCATCATTAAAGCATCTTCTCTGCAGTGGAAAAATACAAAAACTGACTATCTGCTATTGCTCCCTTGACTTTTGGCTCGGCAATTCTGTGTGCAAACACCGGTGAAGCTGAGTACACAACACATTTTTCCCTACACACAGAAATGAGCTCACTTTCACACTGGCTGCTTCAGCTGTGTAAATAACAGTTAAGATATTGCTATATATATTGTATAAAATAAAATCCTACAGAATATAGTGAAGTAAGAGCCACCTTTTTTAAAAGCTCTCTATTCTTGCGGTATACTCCTTTA
Organism: Pedionomus torquatus; assembly: GCA_013398155.1. Classification (NCBI taxonomy): domain Eukaryota; kingdom Metazoa; phylum Chordata; class Aves; order Charadriiformes; family Pedionomidae; genus Pedionomus; species Pedionomus torquatus. The sequence goes on from VZRU01011235.1 coordinate 57,948, forward strand.
TTTCATCATTTTAACATAGTGTTCACTGTACATAACATTATTAAAATTTGATGAGGAAGATGCCTACTCATTAGAAAAACCTTTCCCAGCAGAGTACTTTGGGAAAATCTTGAGGGGGGTGGGTATGAAAACCAGTGTATTTTCATGCAGCACTTCCAATTTTGTGATTAAAATATTTTGGATTGGGATCTGCACGCAATCTCTGCTCTAAAATCAGAGCAAGTCAATGCACCTAGAGGATTCTGCCTCTGCTCAACGGCGTTACCACTTTGTCTTAAATCACTGCAAAGCATCACCTGCCAGTTCGGTTTCCCATCTGTTAGCAGAGTTGTTGTTCTCCTTTGACAGACCTGCCCATCGCAATAATCCTTAGGGGTTATGAGCAGAGAGCTCACATCTTCCTCGTGGCCCTCTGCTGAACAGATTCCAACAGGTCCATGTCCTTCCTGAGTCCGAGGACTCCAGAGCTGGACACAGTGCTCCAGGTGGGGTGTCCCCAGAGCAGAGGGGCAGAATCCTCCCCTGTCCCTGCTGCTCACGCTGCTTTTGATGCAGCCCAGGATGGGGTTGGCTTTCTGGCTTGCAAATGTGTACTGCCAGCTCCCGTTGAGCTTCTCATCCACCAACACCCACAAGTCCTTCTCCTCAGGACTTCTCTCTAGCTATTTTCTGCCCAATCTGTATTTGTGCTTGGAATTGCCACAATCCTGGTGCAGGTAACAATAATCATTCTTGAAGGTTTCAGCTGGGTGGCTGTGGTGACTTGATAAATGTAAGGAGATTTATTGCAGCTGAACAGTTTTTCTACCTGAGTTTTAGGCACTTGGATTAGCTGGAGAACACTTATTTTGTTGAAGTCTGCTTTTGCTGAAGCACAGAATGGTTTGGTGACCTTAAAGACCAACCAGTTCCAGCCCCCCTGCCAGGGGCAGGTACATTTCCCACTAGAGCAGGTTGCTCAAAGCCTGGCCTTGAGCTTTTAAATATCTTGCAAAGCAGGGAATTTGCAAGCCTGCTAATACCAATTCTCTCCTAATAAAAATGGAGCCACCTATGAGACAGCAAGTGATGGGGTCAGCTGGTGATGCATCCAGAGATGTGAAGATGGAGCCCACATCCCAGTAAAGCAGCATCTATCTCTGCATGCCTTGGGGTTTTTTCTGTTTCCCTCCTCTGTTGGAGGGTGGGTACCCAGGAAGGGTAGGGATTCCCTTCCTCTGGGCAGCGCATCCAGCACCCTGCTGCACCTTCACAGGGCTTCTTTGGGAGGCTGATGTAACCCTCAAAAGCTGGGTACGGATTACCTTGACTTGAAGGCTCCTACGTGTGCCAGCAGCTGTAGGTAGAGGACAACCCTTTTCCCTGTTGAGATCATAGAATCATCATAGAATGGTTAGAATTGGAAGGGACCTTGAAGATCATTGAGTTCAAACCCCCCTGCCATGGGCAGGGACACCTCCCACTAGAGCAGGTTGCTCCAAGCCCCATCCAGCCTGGCCTTAAATACTTCCAGGGATAGGACATGCTGGCTTTGAGCAAGCTGACACCCTCACAAAGCACAAACACAACCTCACGCTGAATATTGCTGGAGCATGATGAAAATAATTTAGAGAAACAATAGCTACAACTTGACTACGTGCTTTATCTCCTTTGTAAACAGCTTTTACCCTGCCAGGTACAGCTACGATTAAGACCTGTTAGCCTACCTCTGCCTTGTCTAGAGTGCTCCAGTTCCTATCTCCCACTGGCTTCATTTAAATGCTTTTCATGCAAGATTATTATTTTTGGAGCAGCCACTTTGATGAACAGTACTACGGCAGGATGGTTATGCCATCAGACACAGACTACCCAAACCTTTGGCAGGGAGCAGACACAAGTAGCTGCATCCGGCTGAGGAGGGCATCAGCCTCATCTCCATCAGAGACAACGCTCACAAAACATCTGAAGCAACTTTGTAAACGCAATCAACATATCTTCATAATAAACCCAGCATTTCTGCAAAGCATGTTTCTTACCTTTTCTGCCACTCGCCTTTCAAGATGTGCTCAGGGAGCTCCCAAGGCTATATTTACATGAGCTTTCCAAGAAACTATTAGCCAAGCTTGGGGAATTTAGTCATGTGTCAATGTCTGGAGACAGCTGCAACAAAGCTTCACAATGCAGAAAAGGGCAGTGAGGAACCTAGAGGTAGGAGCACGGAGCCCCTCTGCTGTGAGGACAGGCTGAGGGAGCTGGGGCTGTTCAGCCTGGAGAAGAGAAGGCTCCGGGGAGACCTTGGAGCAGCCTTCCAGGATCTGAAGGGAGCTCCAGGAGAGATGGGGAGGGACTCTTGGCCAGGAAGAGTAGTGACAGGACAAGGGGTAATGGTTTTGAACTGGAAGAGGGGAGATTGAGATTAGATATTAGGAGGAAATTCTTTGGTGTGAGGGTGGTGAGACCCTGGCCCCGGTTGCCCCGAGAAGCTGTGGCTGCCCCATCCCTGGAGGGGTTCAAGGCCAGGCTGGATGGGGCTTGGAGCAACCTGGTGTGGTGGGAGGTGTCCCTGCCCAGAGCAGGGGGGGGTGGAACCGGGTGATCTTGAAGGTCCCTTCCAACTCTAACCATTCTATGATTCTATGACATTTGAGCTTTCCTAGATGTACCTTGGACGCGCACACGATTTGAACAGCTGGGACAGCTGCAGAGGGCTCTGGTGACAGAAGTCTCATCCTCCACTGGGACTATAAAATCCCTCAGCGTTTTTATCCCAAATGTTCTACCCACCCTTTGCTATGTGTTTATCATTTATCCTTTGCTATATATTTATCACCATGAAGAAAAATATCTTAGATATAACGTTTTGTCTTCCTAAGTAGTACATGGCAATCTGTCAAAACAGTTGCTGACAGCTTTTCAACTACTCAGGGAAACTGGGGGACAGCAGGGGAAGGGGGAATGGTCCGGTGAAGAAAAACCTCTTTTTGTTTTAATGCATCTTGAAAACAAATCCGTGAGAACAGAGAAAAACATTTATCAAAGGAACTGAAACTTGCATCTTGTGCAAGAATCCCAATAACCATATAATCTGTGGAATAATAAAACAGCAAAACCACAGAGTAATTTTAAACAGTTACATCTGTCATTAAAATAATGACCAAATTAATCAATACTTCTCCAATAAGAGAGAGCTATTTAATAGGGTCTAATCCAACATGGGAACATCGCCTGTTGAATCCATCTCACGACTGGAGCTGGGAGAAAACAACCAATTTATAATGCAGCTTCCCAAAAGGCACAAAACCCAGAAGTTTCACCATCAGAATCTGTGTTTCCTGGGCTGCAAACTAAGAGGGTGCCCAGACTCATTAAACTCTTCAGCACCTTTTGAATACAGGTTAACTGAACACAAAGAAACCAGATACAAATCAGCCAGCAAAACAAGATTAGAGATCAGCAAGACAGCCGTCCCCTTGGGAATCCAAAAAGCCACCACATTTTGAACTATTTCCAGCATGACTTCAGCACAAAATAACATTTGCGCTTCAATGTAATAGTTGCTGTTTTAAGTGCAAGCTAAGGGCTACGGGAACAGTCACGCAGAGCAGCCCAGGTTTCACATCAGCTGCTCGGCCTCCAAAGGAAGCAAGAAGAGTTGCAAAAGAGCCACGCTGTACACCAAACCAGTAACTGTCCTTCACATAAGGGCTGAAGTATTTACATTCACTCTTCCAGCACCAGAACCCAAAAGTTTCGGTATTTGCAAAAAAATACCAGTCCCATCCCCAGACTTCTCTGGTAGATGTGAGGCTTGAAAGACACTGGAATGTGTCTTTCACACCGGCAAACTCCCACTCAAACCTCAGGTACACGAGAGTCACATAGTAAAAATTAAGCCAAAGCAAAAAGGAATGCAAGCAAAGAGGATGCAAAACAGGACAGAAACTCCATTTGAACATCCATGAGAACCGGCGGGTACACCCTTCGGGGAAATCCTATTACTCAGGCCCGTAAACTATGAGTCAATCTCAAAGTCAGAGCCAGCCTGGGCCAAAAGAACAGTCATTTGCTAATTCAGTTGACAAATCTGGAGAAGGAAGATTCCATCTTCGGATTAAGGATTAATCAGCAGCAGGTAGGGCCTATTTTCATTAACTGCAGACATTTCCTGCTAGCACAACCGTTGCCTTTTCCAAGAAGCAGGGGAGTAGCTACGTGTCCGAGGGAATGCAAATTAAAAGACAAGACTGAAACTATCAACAGCATCCCGCTTTATGTCACCCACTCACCGAGAACCAGCCAACCTATTTCAGCAGCAGCAACGACTACAAAAAATCTACCAATGCTGAATCTGATCAATCTGAACAAACCGAGAACAGAGAACACAGAATGATAGAATGGTTAGAGCTGGAACATACAGTATCTGCTCCAAAATTCAACTAAATAATCGGTTTTAGGTAAGTGCCCGGGATGTTTTGCCATCGCTTCTCTCCCTGGACTCCTCGCTCTACACAACCACTCCATTAACACGGGAGGAGGTGGAAGCAGCACCTGAGACTGGATTTGGGTACTCCCAGGGAACAGCTTGGATTCACTCTTCACCCTCCTCACTTTTAAAACACAGCCTGTGGACTTTGCGATTGTACCCAAACCACCCAGGCGGATCCTGTGACATCCACGTCATTCCCACTTCCACAAGACAGTTTTGATGCAGCTCTCGTGCATCTGGAAGAAGTTGGGGGAAGAGGTTAGTGCGTGCAGGGGGGGTCAGGCAGGAGTCGGGAAGGATGCCCAACCTTCCTCAGCAACTGGGAATAAACCCAGGAGCAGATCAGGCAGGCGGTGCTGTAAGCAGTGTTGTCTGTTGCGTGCAGAAGCTGCTAGAGGCAGTGCTTACGCGGCAGAGCCCAGCTCCTGAGCCTGCCACAGCAGCTCTTCACTCATCAGCTGCTTCAAGCCTGAGCGTTCCTGGCAGCAAAGGTATTACTTAAAAAGTCAATGTCACAATGAACTCGTGTCCTGCACAGGATACGGGAAACTCCACATTCGGTTACATAAATGATTAACAAAATCCCCCAAAGGTGCTTTTATGTGCACAAGGTAACACCCAGAGGTCAGTCACCGTTTTTAATTGAGATTATTTCCCACGCATTTGACATTCCACAGGCCAGTGGGGTTTTGTTTTGTGGTGGTTGTTGGGGTTTATGGGAGTATTTCTTTGTGGAGTTTTTTTGATTCTTGTTTTGGGGTGTTCTTTATTTTGTTTTTTGTTTGGTTGGGTGGTTTTGTTTTGTTTTGTTTTAAAACAAAACCTGGCCTGTATCAAGAACAGTGTGGGGAGTAGGACCCAAGACATGATCGTCCCCCTGTACTGGGCACTGGTGAGACCCCACCTCGAGTGCTGTGTCCAGTTCTGGGCCCCCGACCACAAGAATGACATCGAGGTGCTGGAGCGGGTCCAGAGAAGGGCAAC
>VZRU01011238.1:8119-19080 GCA_013398155.1 Pedionomus torquatus
GTGTTTATGGTTGTTGGGTTTTTTGTGTGTTTTTTTTTTGGTTTGGTTTGGGTTGGGTTGGGTTTTTTCCCCATTGGTTGGACTAGATGATCTTAAAAGGTCCCTTCCAACCTAGGTGATTCTGTGATTCTGTGTGATTCTGTGAATAGGAATGTGAGTCTGGTGTAGCGCCATCGATTTCGGAGAGTGACTCGTGCTTTCCTTGGGTGCACACGCCAAGGGACTCAAGCATCCATTTCTGCATCCCACGGTACAACCCCTACACAAGATCAATCCTGCCTGAGCGAAAAGGGAGAGCTGCGAGGGCTTGAAGTTAATTCAGGCAGACAGCGTGCTCCTCTCTGCAAGCAGTGCCAGGGCGCTGGCATCTGCAAAGGTTCCGTGTGACGCAGGAGACCTGAGTCAGGCCCGGGAAGACACAATCGATGAGGGCAGGAGTGGGGAAGGCAGGACACGTCTGGGAGAAGAAGACGGGTCTCGGGTGCCCTGCGCTGCTCCCGTGTCAGCACAAGGTGGGTGGGGGACATGATGCGGTTTGACATGAGCAGCAACAACACAACTTTCCTCCTTCCAAAACTGCAAGTTTCCAACCCATTGCCTGTTCTCCATACGGTCAGCGAACTACCAAATAGATTTATTTTTAAGCTGGTTTAGGTGATCAGTGTGTGCACCTATATCCCTCCCTCCTTCCTTACGCCCCTGTACCTTTGAACTCACTGGCCGATCCAAACCTAACCTGACAGAGGCAAAGGTCTCAAAGAGGCTGAACCCCAAGAGATAAAATACAGATTTGATCAGGGTTGGCAGACGTGACAAAGAAGAGGAGGTCTGAAGCATCAGCTCAACGCTTACTACACACTAGAGACACCACTGGGGAAGGGACTGAGCCGGAGAGGGTCTTGTCAGCAGGACTTCCCCGAGCCACATGTGGACAAGACACTTCAAGCTCTGCTTTGGATTTCCCTCCTGAGCTGCTCCTGCCCCAGCACTCTGCTGTCTCCAGAGATGCCTCCAGCTCCATCAGAGCTGCCTCCAGCTCCATCAGAGCTCAGAATGGCATCTTTAACCTTGGAAGAACTATGGCTCGTACCAACGTCTCTTTCAAAGATCCTGGCGCTGAACATGAATCTGCCCATTTATTGACATACCTGAATTTGGCTTGATTTGTACCAAATATGTGAGCCTTAGGTCATAAGTCTGCAGTAGAATGTTGGAATGGGTCCAGAGGAGGCCACAAAGATCACCCAAGGACTGGAGCACCTCTCCTATGAAGACAGGCTGAGAGAGTTGGGGTTGTTCAGCCTGGTGAAGAGGAGGCTCCAGTGAGACCTTGTAGCAGCCTTCCAACCCCTAAAGGGGGTCTACAGGAGAGATGGGGAGGGACTCTTTATCAGGGAGTGTAGTGATGGGATGGGGTTAACAGTTTTAAACAGAAAGAGGGGAGATTTAGATGAGACATTATGAAGAAATTCTTTGCTGTGAGGGTGGTGAGACACTGGCCCAGGTTGCCCGGAGATGTTGTGGATGCCCCATCCTTGGAGGTGTTCAAGGGCAGGCTGGATGGGGCTTTGAGCAACTTGGTGTAGTGGGAGGTATCCCTGCCCATGGGGGACACTAGATGATCTTTAAGGTCCCTTTCAAGCCAAACTATTCTATGATTCTGTAGTTTGCAGTATCGGTCTAATGTTTTCTTTTTTGAAATCTGAACTAACAGCAAAAGGATTAGAAATCTGCCTGATAAATTAGAACTACAATTCAAAACTTGCAAAAAATGAAATTAGCTCAAAAATAAGATTATATGTTATATGCAGAAAAGATTTTGTGTATATGTACCAAGGCAGTCACCAGATGGTGATGTTCGTCTTTTTATATAACTGTTCAGTTTTGTGCTGTTAGTCTGAAAAATGGGGCTGGACAGTTATGTCTGTGATTACATTTTTTTTGTGTGGACTGGTTGCAAGTACTATGTAATTTTGCCTTTCATTTTCTAACCACAATACACCGCTAGGTGGAAAAAAACAGAATTTTGGTTAAAGTGCCAGAAGATATATGTCCTCAATTAATTTTGGTCAGCTTCTGAAGGAACATTTTGAGTGTACTCAAAATAAATTGTGACTGCAGAACTTTTTTTATTATGCATTGCTTTTTTCTTCAATGAAAGCCCATTTTGAAAAATTCCAGTCTGCTCCCAAAGTAAAGACACCACCACAGCAAATTGTGGTGTGCGTATATATATATAAAATTTTTTCCTTTCTTAATGAACAAAACTCTCTTTACTTGACTGTATTGGTGAAACACGTGGTACTACCTAAAACAAAGAACAGAAATACTTCTTGCATCCTATTTTTAGATCATAACAGTGTGTGTTCTATTGTGATTTAAGAGTCCTGTGAAGAACTCTTTAGTATTATTATGCCATACTAACAAGGAAAAAGAAAAAGACAAAATACATACTTGTATTCAAAAGTCCCAAACTTCTCCTTGTGCATCAGTGAAGTGCATAATGCAAGTTGGCTTTTTTTATGTGAGCTGGTTTTCGGTAGGAGTTCATGGACTTGCTAATAAAAAAATCCTGGCAGTGCAGGCAGCCTATAAGGAAGTACTTTAATTCTGTTTATCTCTGATAAGTAGAGAGGGAGATTCCTAAATCTTGTTTGGATTACATATCTTGTATTTTGATTTAAGGTCAGATCACCTGGTTCGGCTATGAAAGTCCTCGTAGTTTCTGGGACTACATTCGAGTAGCTTGCCGAAAAGTCTCTCACAATTGCATCTGCAGTATTGAGAACATGGAGAATGTCGGTTCTTCTAGAGCTAAGGTAGGGAAGAGAAAGGTTAAATCAATATAATTTTTTTTATCACGTTGTTCTGTTTAAAATATAGCTGACTTTTCTATACCCAGAAGAAAGACACATTAACTAAGCTTGCCCCACAAAATTTTTTCATTGTTTGAATTATTTTTACATGTACCTAGTAAATATTTATTTTTAAAAAACCACTTTTAAATCTGAATGTACTACTTTTTAAATGTATGCTATTTAGTAGAATAAATCTCAAATTCTCTAATCAGTGAGCATGTTTTTATTATTTTATTATAAAATGATTGCCTTCACATTTTCAAATGTACGTAATTTCTTGAAAAAGCAGTATGTTGAGGGAAATTAGGTTCATGCAGGCATGCCTAACAAATACTATTTTAAAGTTGTAGAAATAATAGTATATCATTTATGCACTCATAGAAAAGGTGTAATCAACTTTTGAGTTTGTTGGTGTGACTGTTCAGGAAGCCTTTAATGGATTCATTTGCTAATGAAGCTCCATAGTTTAAAAAGATCTATATATAAACAATCATAATGTCTGATTGTAGGTATGCTGGAAACACTAAGGAAGTAATAATTTCATGTGTTACGTGCATATAAACTGTATAAGAGTAAGCTTTGAACTGCCCTATCATTAAATCTTAACACAAAACACTATAGACCAACATCTAAAAAACAATACTGTTGAAAAGTTTGCATATTCTTTTTACTGTATTAGAGTACTTTTCAATAGTTTATATTCCTGTGTAAAGGAGTGTTGATTGATAACTGAGAACCTTCTGACTTGAAAGTGTAAGTAGCATAAAAGGATGCACAAATTAATGTTCTTAATCGTTTTTATTCTTAAATGAGCAATAATTTGTGGCCAAGTATCAAATTGTGTTCTATGGCTGTTTCAAAAATTCTGTAGTTCCAGTTTTAGATTATACTCTGTATTATTCACAGTTGGTGTCACTGGTCAGGTGCAAATAATTAGCTTGTTATATAAAAAATCTTTGTAGTTTTTTTTCAGGGGTGTGACTATGTGGTTAAAAAAAATAACTTAAATTACAGTTATTTATGCAGCCATAGTTTTCTTCAATAAAAGATGATGCTTAGATCTAGCAGAAACATGAATCTACGTCTTTGAGCAGCCATTCTGATGATCTGTAGTATTGCAAAACAGCATATTTGTTATGTCTGCTGTTGCCCCTTTCTTCTTTTGTTTTGACTCAAAAGAACTCAGTTTTTAACTCGAGGCTCAGTTTTGAATTTTATACAGTAAATGTTTGTAGTTTTTGTGAAAACTTTTAGACACTTGAGATGCTAGGGCAAAACATTATTGATTGGGTTTCCTGTTCAGAATATTAGATGTTCTTCCTAGCTTCCAACATACTGGAGTAACAGACTGATCATTTGTCATGCAGCTTTTCCTCTTGCCTATGTTGACATCTGAAAGTACAAATAATTTGGAGAATTTATTGCCAAATACTTTCTGGAGAGACTCATGCTCTATAATCTGATGATTTTATTGCTTGTATTCAAGATTTATTTTAAAGTTATTTCTGAATGTGAACATTTTAATGGATATGTATATTTAAATTCAGTAGATAATAAGATACAAAGCTGTTTTCTTAAATACTCTTGTAAATAAATTAAAATTTTCTATTGCTTTGAGGAAAAACCCATGCCAAATACTAAACAAATAAGCTAATTTGTACAATTGATGTGGAGACTTTTTAAAGGTGCATGTGTGAGTACTTCTGATGTCCATATCTGAAGGTTGGAAGCATGTCTACACAAACACCAGTGGTACGCATCAGTTTTACTGGTGGTCCAGATGGGTGTCTGCTTTAGCCTGAAAGCTGTTAGTAAGGGTTTGCCTGTGCTAGTTAGCCCTGTTTTCACTGGAGCTGCATAGGCTTTAGTCATTAGCTAAGCAGCAGCAGCATGGTAGGACTGTTTCACTTGTGTTCTAAATAACTTCAGTGTAAAGGCAGGTATCCAGATAAATATCCCTTTAATTTTAGTGCACTATGTTAAAGATTTTGCTGTGTTGGTATTTATAAAAGCAGTTGCTTTATGTTTTTTGGGGGAGTTCTTACTTTGTTTTTTGGGGTTTTCTTGTTATTTAGCATCTGCCTGTCGTTTAGTTTGAGCTAGGTCTATATAAATTAAAAGCAGAATTATAATCTACTACAGGTGATTTTGGTAGAATATCTGTAGTGATCTTCAGCTAGATGTCAATAAGGACTGTGATAAATGATTTAGTCCCAAACAGGATTCTAGTTAAAGTTTACAATTTATTAAACGAATAAAGGCAAGCAAACAGCGCTGGGTATGCCGAGAGTCTCTGCTCAACCAAGACGCACGCTGCACAATTCCCATTTCCAGTTTATATTCGTTCTGCTCATACATATTCCCTAGAAGAGGTTGGTCTATGCTAATGAGTTCTGGAATCTTCTTTGGCGCATGCCCTCCTCACCCACTGGGGTCTTCTTTACTCCCACCTGGTGGTCGGTGGACAGGATCAGCAGTCCTCCTCAGCTTGCCCTCAGGGTGACTCCAGATCCCAGGCACACACCCCACAGACCTCCCCTGCCCAGCACTATGCCAACAAAACCGGTAGAATATTTGTCAGGGTTTTTTTGTGAGAAGCAGGAACCATACACATACCATCCTGCTTCTTCTAAGCCCTCGGTTACACAGGAACAAACAGAATGATACACAGAGAGGGTCAACATTTTACCCTGCAGCCCCAGCATTGTTCCATATTGACACGAATCAGGGCAACATATTTCACAAGGACCAAATATATTGAGCAGACAGTCGTCTTACTACTTAAATAACTATTTGTAAGTTTACGTAGGTTACAAGAAATGGTTCTAGTGTTCTCAAACTGACAGCCTTACAAAACAGGCATATGACAGCCATATGAAACGTGTCTTTCTTGTAAGCTAGAATCCTGTGCCCTAGATCTGTAAATAAAGTGCCATATATTCCAAAAGGTAATTTTCTAAGCTGTTGCTATTGTTTATAGAATTGTTTGGATGATGTTTTGTGTTTGGGTTATAAGCTTTAGGCCTCTTAAATTAGATTTTATTGCTGTATGTTATATGCACCTTCTATAATGATGTCCTTACAGAAGGGAGAAAATAATTTTGAAAATTACATAATAAAAATATGTCACTGAGTTATAACTTTTTTTATTGACCCCACAAACGTTTGAATGAACACAAATGAACACAGAGAATTGATTCTCTATGTAAGTTACTGGTGCTTTAAAGTGGAACTGATTTGATGCTTCCAATGCCATTGTCTCTACAATGATAAGTAGCCCTGATCTGCTACCACTGATGTCCATGAAATTTTCAAAAAACTGGAGTATATAATTAAAGCAAAACCCTTCAAATTTTGGAGAGCTCTATTTCACAGTAAATTTTATTTGTAAGCATGTGTTTTCTAGTCTTCTAATCACTACAATTAAGCAACGATTTCTGTTTATAGGTAATTCATTAGTTCATTTCACCCAGGTGAAACAACTATATTCATTTTCAGGTGTAAAATTAAATGCTTCTTTCTATAATACATAAATAATTGGTGTCTGTTTCTTCTCGCAGGGTCGAGCCTGGATCAGAGTAGCCCTTATGGAAAAGCATTTGTCTGAATATATTTCCACAGCTCTAAGAGACTTCAAAACAACCAGGTCTCTAAAGCTTTTTTTTTTTTTTTAAATATTTTAGCAAATGTTGTTTAAGTGAGGGACTTAAGTTTGAAAGGGAATGTTCCACTTGATTTGTGTAGGAGAGGATGTGTTGAAAACAGAGTGATTAACTTCACTTAGTTAGAACTTTCACTTAGTTCACTTAGTTACTTAGAGAGAAGTAGTGAAATATTTATTAAGGTGATTTAGCAACATTAGTAGTAAATGCAGCAGTGCTTTAGAAGATTTGATGGTAAAGTACACTTTATTATTTACTGCATAGAGGGCAGAGTCAGACAAGTTTAGGGAGATCATCCTGTTGAGTCATGAGGTTCAGAAAGGACCTCATTGCTTTCTAAACTCCCTTCTCAGAAAGGAGTCTGAGTGTGGCTGGTTCCAGTCCTAGTCCCAGACTTGGTCAATAGTTTGTGAGAAATGCCAGCTCACTTGTAAAATACAAGAGAAGACAAAGTTGTCAAAGCAATGGGTTTAATTATGAAACAGCGCTGAATCAGGTGCATCTCCAGGCTAGATGCACAGATTATCTATTATCTTTTCAATTTTTGGTTTATATATTTTACCCTGGCTGCTTCTGTGTCTGTCTCCCCTCTCATTGGTTGAGAAATTAGAGCTCACATTCTTCCTGACCACTTAACCTATTAGAAATTGAGTTGGCGCCTTTTTACCTTGTAAGATCTTAACATGCGTACACCAAGAAGTCATTATCCTAAACACACCTTTGATTAGTTGATTAGACAACAAGTTATCCCACAGTCTTTTGCCCCCTTCTACTGTCCATTGTGTGTAATTACAGGCACTCTGGTGGTCGTTTATTTCATCAGGTTGTCGTATCTTCCTCTTCATCAGTTGTCCTCTAGATGAACCTAGCCCATTTGGCAGCCTTTACAGCCACCTTGGCAGCTTAATTGTCTGAGCTTGGTTTCTTTGGCCTCAATGGTCCTCCCCTCTCCTTTGAGCTCCTGTGTTGAAGATTGCTTTCCTTCCTACATTTCCTTTGCTTAGATAACATTCTGCAGAACAAGAACATCATTCAACAGAGCAAGGACATTTCTGACCATTAATTAAGTTAGTCTAATTTATGAGACTTTACTACCACTAGGCCCCTTTCAGTACACACATACTGACCTAAATATACAAAGTAGCTGAGGCAAAACTTTAAACCCATTTCTCACAATTCACCCCCTTTTTGATTATTACATTTTTGCTGAAGCTTACAATCTTGTTCCAGTTTACTCAGTAACAACTGCGACTCTTCATTTTGTTGTTCTTTCTGGCGATCTCTCTTCCTTAGGACCATAATCTTAGCACCTTGATTTGTGGCCTTGGCTTTGGTTTGTCTGGACGAGTGGTTACCTGCATTCCTTCTACCACATTAGAAATCAATTTCACAACACAAGGAATAAAACAAGGTATGAATAGTAGCCCAGTCATAGCACATAACAAAAAGAAGCCCGCATTTTTCCACCAAGCTAATCCTAAAAAGTTATCCCACCAGTTAGCTTCTATCATGGGCTTCCATTTTTGCACTGGGACCTCTGCTAATTTTCTCATGCTTGTTGCTGTATCTCTTATAGCTTGTCCATTATCATAAATTTTAAGACAACATTCTGGGATATTAAATTTACCACAGACCCCACCTTCTTCTCCTAACAAATAGTCCAATGCTAATCTATTTTGACATACTGCAGTTCTCATCTGTGTTTGTTGGGCTGCTATTAACTTTCATGCCGAGGCAGTAGTCACTTCAAGTACTGCTTGTAGCGTAATTATTTTATTTAATATATAAATAGGTGATTGATATCCCCAACTACCATCTTGTGCCCATGTTGCTGGTCCATAAGTTTCTATAATGTGCTGAGGAGGCCACTCATCTGCTCCCCGTTTTTGAGTCCCTCCTATCAGAATAGATGATTGTTTCTTTCTTTCTAGCTCATCATATAATTGAACTCCCAGTCCATCTGCCTGTGCTTGAGACAACAAAAAAAAGAAGGGCATTATGTATCTTCGGTAAGCATGTTGCTCACAAATCCAATAATGGCTTTCCAAAAGCCCAAGCCCCATTAGCAAATGGACTGTCCCATTTCTCATCATCATGTGATGCTTCATAATATAGAGGATTTTCTGATCCCAACAGTCCTGATGTAGTCAGATCCCTGTAGGAATCACAGTAATCACATTCAAAGGCTTCTGCATCTGGATGCCGTTTGCAGTTACATCCTTCCTCTTTTTTGTTCAGTTTATAGCTGACCAAAATTTTCTAAAATATGTTCTAGTTCCATTTGAATTTTGTCAGGCCCATTGATAAACTCTTATTACCTGTGTTTTGCTCGTGGTGTTGTCCCTCTGGCAGGCCAGGAAAAAAACCTCTTTAAACCTCATTTTCAATAAACCTCTCTCCTTGGTGATCTGCACCCATTGTGCCAAGGTTCATAAAAGGAGCATCTTACTGAAGAGCCATTTCTAAGTTTAATATGTGTTTGGTTCCACCTCCCTTGGTACCTTCAGCAATTATATGGGCTACAATGAGAATCATAACAGTCCATTCCTGGTGACAATGTCCATTCGCACTCACTTTTCCCTAAATATTTCCCTCCTGTCCTGGTTCTGTTCAGGCAATAGTTTCCTTTCCCTGGGTATTGTATTTTCCATGCAACTCCCTCCTCCTTCCAGAATTTAGTTCCATTGTGTGCTGTACTTAAACTGCTCACCAACCATTTAGGCTGGACAGATCGGGCTACCCATGGCCATTCTTCTGACTCTTTTGGACTTCCGCAGATCCAACAGTTAGTCAAATTAAAGTTTCTTTCCTATTTCGTTCCCTAATGCCACAAATCAGCTGTCATCCATTCGATTGAAACACAGAGGGAAGGTCATGAGGTTCATTAGTATGATAACATAAGGCCTGCCAAGGTCTGGCACGGTTCTCCCTCCTGTCCCTCAATGCCTACTGGGTTGTCACTAGCAGTGGAGATCACAGAAGCAATCACAATCACGACAGCAACCTCCCCCAGCCTGTTCAAATCCTCCAACATCCCTGACATAGTCATCCATGCACCAATCCTTCTCCCCTAGAGAATACCAGTCCTTCTCCTTCTAACATCTCCAGAGCTCACTGCAAAGCACACAATTCACGTCTGAGCTGACCAGGAACCAGGGAGGACACACACACCCCCCCTCTAGGGATATCAGGTATTGCTTCACACACACAGGTTGGCTTTCCCTCTTTAATTCCCCTTTGAGAGGGTGGTATGTCCAATTCCCCCCATTACCTTCCATTGCCAGACTATTAGATTAATTGCTTTAAAAGTTTGTAAATCCCTTCACAATAAGTTTGCTCCTTCCTCAGGTATCACTACCTCAGGTATCACTGTTACTTTTGCTTAACAATGTATATATAACTGACGTTGTTTAGTCATCCAGTTTAGATGTTTAGAATTTTGTTTAGTTCCCTCAGATCTTTCACTAGTCTCCACCCTTCTTGACTGAAAGAAATCAGTCAAGATTAATTTGCTCCTACTTCAGGCATCACTTACTAAGTCTGCTGTTACTTCTCAGTTATTCCCCTGTACAGTTACTTACTCCACAATAGGAGCTGGAAACCCCTCCCCTTTTATTCCAACCACGCTGGTTGTATGTTTCCCAATTTTGTATCCTTGTGGAATTGCAGTTATACTTGTTCTTTTTGCTGCCATGTCCCCCAGAAATACATACTCCTCTTTCTGGGGTCCTAATTTTAGACTTATCAAGGGCTCAGTGTAATAATTAGACCCCAGAAGTTAGAGCCTCTGACACCCCTATGAGGAATAATCATCTTGCTCCATCACTTGGAGCACTCCATCTTCTTTCTGCCACATAAGACACTGCCTTCTAAGGTGTCCTTCCCTCCTACAATGAAAACACTTCTTGTGACCTGTTTGTCACCCATGGGGGTTCCTTCCCCGGGCCGGTTGGGCCCTTTATTCCCCATGTCTGCATCATGGTCCATAGCTGGGACCCATTTCTCACAAGTTTGTTTAAACGATTATATATGATGCAATTTATTGCAACTGATGTTGTTATGGCCATGATTACTATGGCCTGAGCGGGGTGGGGAGGGAAGGAGTGGAGGAAGAGGGGGGGGAAAACCAAGGAGAGCACACTGCCATAGGATGTCACTAGTAAGAGCTGTAACCTAACAAAAAATATCTGGAGTTGGTATCAATTGGCTTTTAGCATGGATAAAACTGCAAAAATGAAAATCCCTTTGTGATTTTAAAAATGTAGAAATAAGTCTGGAATTCTTAAAGGTTCAAAAGAGAAGAAAACCTTTCCAATGAAGGAACTAATTCTGTAATTGTAGAATGATATGGGTAGAAAAATGTAATTTTTTTTTTTCAAAATTAAATATGGTTGACAGAAAGCCCGGGAGACTCCATTAAAAAAAAAAAAAAAAAAAAAAA
>VZRU01011238.1:19114-50377 GCA_013398155.1 Pedionomus torquatus
AATTTTTCATGAATAAGAAAGAAAAAGAATTCAAGGAAAATTTTGACAAACATACCCACTAGCAATAATGGACGCATTCTCTTTTGCTGTTTGGGATTTTAGATACCTAGTAAGTGGCCTGAATTTTTTGGTGATGCTTTGGACCACTTATTTAGCACTTCAAATTATGTATTGTGCTCTATTTGTATTTAATAACTACTTTTATAAACTCTAAATATCATATGTCGCACTTGTGTATATGTAGAATATGAGATTTATCTGTCAAATTTCTAGCTCTTTTAAACTTTACTGTTGTGTTTAGGTGCTGGATCTTAGGGTTAGTCCTTTAAAGAAGCAGCACATTATTAATGCTGTATCTGCATATTACACTTCAAAGGGGGTTGGTTTAAGCATGATGACACTGTTATTTTTTGAACAAATTGGTCAGCACAGACACTTTAACTTAAAGTAGACCGTTCTGTTGTGAGATGTCAACTATGTGACACTGAGAGAATATTTGTGAGTTTTCCAAAGGGGCAATTGTTTCGGCTGGATTACTGTAGCTGGTTTAAGAAAGTTCTACTGTCAGACTTCCACCTGTATCTCAGTTACAAGTGTGCCCTGTCTTTTTTATGTGATTACTTCCTAGGTGCCATTTGACAAGATAAACTGAACACAGTACAAATTGGTACTTGGCAGTGATTTTTACCAATGCCAGTGAAATGGTTTGTAATCGGCTCATACTGGGAGCATTGCTGTTAAGTCACAAATAAGAGTAACTACTGAATCAGGCTCTGAAGTCCATCTAGCTTAGTATTCTGTCTCAACCAGTAGCCAGCAGAGCCTCCTGGTGACCTTACTGAAATCAGAGGATGGAGAGCTGAGTCTGTATATCAGAGCCTCAGTCTTAGGACTGTAACCTCTATCTTCCTGGAGGAAGTCTTCCAGATTTCTTGCTTCTACTGAGAACTTCCAAGGTCTTGGGCAACTTGTTTCCTTACAGCAAATGGATGTCTGTTATGAAACTGCAAATGTGGGACTTCTGACAGCGTGCATTATAACAGAGTTCAGTCTTTGGAGCTGTGCCCCAAAATTTGTCTTTTTGGGCCATTTGCCATGCAGCCAACTTGAGCTATCACTGAGCCATCCCAATGCTTTCGAGCAGTTCTTAAAACAGATGAAGCTTTTGTTAGGGCAGAGTTGCTGGTATTTGTGTGAAAGATAGGTTGCATTCAGTAACCGGGCACCTTCTTGCAATTATTGCTAGAATGGATAGGTAGGCTGTGCATCTTAGCTTCTGGTAAGTGGCCTTTCAGCCTTGCCTTTGGTACAGAATAGCTCTTGTTCCTCTCTTTCTGCATGTAATGCTCAAGTGAATTCTAGTGACCTTTTTGCCTCCGCTGTTGCCAAGACTCAATTGACACAGAAATTAAAAGTTTTCTGCTACTTTGCTAAACAGAGCAGATGCCTTTTTCTGAAGGCCGTGCATGGCAATGGTGTGTCCTAATCACCTGCCCTGTGCTTGGAATCTTTCTATCTGGAAGTAGCTTCTGTGGTAGCTGGGAGGAGAAAATTAGAATTAATAGGAGAGAATGGGGACATGGTGAGGGAATACTGATTTTAAAATTGTTGCTTTATTGGTCACTGTTCTCAAGCAATCTTCACAAGTCTGTATATAACAGGGTATGTGAAGACTGAATGTTGAACTTCAGAAAAGCCTGCAAGTACGATTCTGAGAGAGAATTTTTTTTTCATACTACGGAATACTTTTTTTATGTACATGACACATATTCTTCCTTTCAGGAGTAAAGTGTAAGATATCTTCATTTTCTTTGCATTTTGTCCATCCTGTTCTACTATTTCCTAATGCCAAATAGTAAATGTTTTCTGCCTCTGTCTAAATTTTCATGTGCTCAAAGATTGTGAGATTTTGTGCTGGGCAGTCTATTCGTTTGCTTGATTTGAAATGAAATATGAATGCCCTTGGGGTTCACATGAGATATTTTTATTTAAACTGGTGTCCTGGTTTGAGGCTGAAACCACGACAACTGGACTTCAGTTTTCTGTAAACTATGAAAACATAATTACTTGACAGAAAATGGTATTAACTGAACAAATTTATTTTATATTGAAGGAGATTTTACGAGGATGGAGCAATTGTTCTTGGTGAAGAAGCAAATATGCTTGCTGGTATGCTGTTGGGACTCAATGCAATTGATTTCAGGTATTATATTTGCATGCTTCATAACAAAATGCTTAGGCAAAGTTCTTATATATCACTGCATTATGGAAAACGTTGTTAGATTCTCTAGTTTGATAGACAAAATTTGCAGGACCTGTTGGGAGAGGGGGGAGGAGGGGAATGGAAGATGGGGAGGGAGAGAGATCTTGAATGGCTTTTCTAGATAAAAGTAAAGTTATGCTATAGTTTATATAGCTGCATGATTACATGATCTTTCTTTCAGGTATCAAAATCCTGAAAACAATCAGAAGTATAATTGCAGAAGGTGTATCAAACCTATTATGTGAGGCTTACAGACATTGAATCTTTTAAGCTTGTTGTTATACTGTAAAGAAATCTGTGATTAAATACAAGGTTGTGCCCTGGTAGTGAATGACAGCATTGTAACTGCATATATAGAAGGTATAGGTATCTTTAACTTTAGTACTTCTAGATTTTAAAAGCTTATCCTACAATTAACTATTTAATATTAATTTGTGTTATAATAACCGCAGCCAAACTGCAAAGTATCATCAGATTGCAATCTCTAGCTAGGCTTTTGTGTGCCTTGTTATATGATTAATTCTGTGCTTTGGGGTAATGAAAGTGTAAACGTCCTAGATAATATGAAAAACAGAATCATAGAACATTTAGATTTGGAAGGGACCTCAGAGATCATCGAGTTCCAACATCCCTGCCATGGGCATAGACACCTCCCATGAGACCAGGTTGCTCAAAGCCCCATCCAGCTTGGCCTTAAACACCTCCAAGGGATGGAGCATCCACAGCCTCCCGGGGCAACCTGTTCAAGTGTCTCACCACCCTCACAGGAAAGAATTTCATTCTAATATCCAAGCTAAATCTCCCCTCTTCTAGTTTAAAACAATTACCCCTTGTCCTATCACTACACTTGCTGACAAAGAGTCCCTCTTGTGCTCTCCTGTAGGCTCCCTTCAGATACTGGAAGGCTGCTATAAGGTCTCTCCAGAGCCTTCTCCTCTCCAGGCTGAACAGCCCCAGCTCTCTTAGCCTGTCTTCATAGGAGAGGTTCTCCAACCCTCTAATCATCTTTGTGACCTTCCACTGGACCCGTTCCAACCATTCTCTGTCCTTTCTATGTTGAGGACTCCAGAGCTGGACACAGTACTCCAGGTGGAGTCTCACAAGTGCAGAGTAGAGGGGGAGAATCACCTCCTGTGACCTGCTGGTCGCGCTTCTTTTGATGCAGCCCAGAATACGGTTGGCTTTCTGGGCTGGCAGCATGCACTGTCAGTTCATGTTGAACTTCTCATCCATGAGCACTCCCAAGTGCTTCTCCTCAGGGCTGCTCTCCAGCCATTCTCTGNACACATATTCTTCCTTTCAGGAGTAAAGTGTAAGATATCTTCATTTTCTTTGCATTTTGTCCATCCTGTTCTACTATTTCCTAATGCCAAATAGTAAATGTTTTCTGCCTCTGTCTAAATTTTCATGTGCTCAAAGATTGTGAGATTTTGTGCTGGGCAGTCTATTCGTTTGCTTGATTTGAAATGAAATATGAATGCCCTTGGGGTTCACATGAGATATTTTTATTTAAACTGGTGTCCTGGTTTGAGGCTGAAACCACGACAACTGGACTTCAGTTTTCTGTAAACTATGAAAACATAATTACTTGACAGAAAATGGTATTAACTGAACAAATTTATTTTATATTGAAGGAGATTTTACGAGGATGGAGCAATTGTTCTTGGTGAAGAAGCAAATATGCTTGCTGGTATGCTGTTGGGACTCAATGCAATTGATTTCAGGTATTATATTTGCATGCTTCATAACAAAATGCTTAGGCAAAGTTCTTATATATCACTGCATTATGGAAAACGTTGTTAGATTCTCTAGTTTGATAGACAAAATTTGCAGGACCTGTTGGGAGAGGGGGGAGGAGGGGAATGGAAGATGGGGAGGGAGAGAGATCTTGAATGGCTTTTCTAGATAAAAGTAAAGTTATGCTATAGTTTATATAGCTGCATGATTACATGATCTTTCTTTCAGGTATCAAAATCCTGAAAACAATCAGAAGTATAATTGCAGAAGGTGTATCAAACCTATTATGTGAGGCTTACAGACATTGAATCTTTTAAGCTTGTTGTTATACTGTAAAGAAATCTGTGATTAAATACAAGGTTGTGCCCTGGTAGTGAATGACAGCATTGTAACTGCATATATAGAAGGTATAGGTATCTTTAACTTTAGTACTTCTAGATTTTAAAAGCTTATCCTACAATTAACTATTTAATATTAATTTGTGTTATAATAACCGCAGCCAAACTGCAAAGTATCATCAGATTGCAATCTCTAGCTAGGCTTTTGTGTGCCTTGTTATATGATTAATTCTGTGCTTTGGGGTAATGAAAGTGTAAACGTCCTAGATAATATGAAAAACAGAATCATAGAACATTTAGATTTGGAAGGGACCTCAGAGATCATCGAGTTCCAACATCCCTGCCATGGGCATAGACACCTCCCATGAGACCAGGTTGCTCAAAGCCCCATCCAGCTTGGCCTTAAACACCTCCAAGGGATGGAGCATCCACAGCCTCCCGGGGCAACCTGTTCAAGTGTCTCACCACCCTCACAGGAAAGAATTTCATTCTAATATCCAAGCTAAATCTCCCCTCTTCTAGTTTAAAACAATTACCCCTTGTCCTATCACTACACTTGCTGACAAAGAGTCCCTCTTGTGCTCTCCTGTAGGCTCCCTTCAGATACTGGAAGGCTGCTATAAGGTCTCTCCAGAGCCTTCTCCTCTCCAGGCTGAACAGCCCCAGCTCTCTTAGCCTGTCTTCATAGGAGAGGTTCTCCAACCCTCTAATCATCTTTGTGACCTTCCACTGGACCCGTTCCAACCATTCTCTGTCCTTTCTATGTTGAGGACTCCAGAGCTGGACACAGTACTCCAGGTGGAGTCTCACAAGTGCAGAGTAGAGGGGGAGAATCACCTCCTGTGACCTGCTGGTCGCGCTTCTTTTGATGCAGCCCAGAATACGGTTGGCTTTCTGGGCTGGCAGCATGCACTGTCAGTTCATGTTGAACTTCTCATCCATGAGCACTCCCAAGTGCTTCTCCTCAGGGCTGCTCTCCAGCCATTCTCTGCCCAACCTGTGTTTGTGCCTGGGATCGCCACGTCCCAGGTGCAGGATGCTGAACTTAATGCAATTTGCACTAGCCTACCTCTTAAGCCTGTCCAGGTCCGTCTCTCTGGATGGCATCCAAATCTTGGTGGTATATAAGCATCAGCAAGGCTAGAGTGCCTATATAATGATCAAACCTGTCTGGGCCCACTTAGCCTCACACAGAGCCACTGAGGAAGGGGTTCGTTACAAAGCATAGGGAAAAGAAGAGTCATGATGCTTTTCTCTAGTCTGCTGTCAGTACACAGTTAGTATTTACCCTGCAGCTACATTAATGCTTTTTATCCGTTTAATCCATTTTAGGAGATAAACTGTCAGAAAACAATACATAGCCTTCCTGAATGCACTGAGTAATTGACTGTTGCCAAAAGGCCTTTGGAGATTTACTCCTGCTTATGTACCCTTACAGCAGTTTTGAGGCTTGTTAGATCTTTCTCTGAGCCAGCTTAACTTGCTAGAATTAAAAAGCATACTCAGTAAGAAAACAGAATAGATCTTTTCTTGTTAGCTAATTTGGTCATGGAAGCATCTTATTAGCAGCAGAGATGATGGGACCATAAGGCTCATAGAACAAAGAAAAAGCAATGTCTTCCCTTTCTGCTGGCAGTGAGCATTTGGTTCAGCTGGCTGTGGAACTGCGATTGAATACTAAAGGGGGGTGGGGGTGGGGGAGAACCTAAAAATTCAGGTCTTGATGGCTGAACTATATAACAAGAGTCAGATAAGTACCAGTGCCACTGTAAGGAGGGGAAAGGAAATGTCTGGTTGGGATTTGGGGAGGGAAAAAAAAAAGGAGAAAAAAACAGAGGGAGATGTTGGAGATGCAGGATAGCTTCCTAGCTTCTTCTGCCAGCATTTAGTCATTAGATTGACTTAATTTGCATCCTCAACATAAGTTTGGGAGGGTAGAAGTGTGCTGCAGAATGAGGAGAGCTAGCCTTGTGTACACCAAATTAAAATCTTACCAGATCTAATAAGATCTAATAAGTTTAAGCTTTATGCTATGTGAAATTAATACGGAAGCAGTTTAACACTATACTTGGAAGTAGTATAGTTATACATGAATAAGAAGCATAGGAAGAGCAAGTCTGCAATATGTAAGTCCTCGCATAAATAACCATCAGTTGACTGTGTGCATCTTGCATAAGCATCAGTGATAAATACTACCAGTATGAGAGATTAGTTGTGTTGTTAGAGTGTACTTGTTCTTCCCTTGTCTTCTAATTTTTAATACATATTTATAGGTATCTGTTAATAGCATTCAGAGTAATGATTGGTTCTTGTTGCACTGACAAAACCTTAAATGTCTCCAGATTTTAAAAACTGAGAAATTTTCTGGCCAAAAGAGGAACATAGTACTACAGGAACATTTTTATTGTGCCATGTATAATTCATAGTATTGTGGTTTGAGTAACTGAGAAGCTGTAGCTAGTGTTTGCATATTATATCTGAGTGGGTTTTTTTCAGTTCAGGTCTCTAGTAAGCGTTCACTGGCTTATCTGTGTGAAACTGTATATAAGACTTTGGGGTGAAGATCGGGGAATGAAGGTAAAAACATAATCTAAATATTTTTTCCCCTCCTGCAGAAATGTGGAATTGTTTATTTTATTGTTTTCTTTGGTTTTTCAGATTTACTTCTCAAATACCACTTAAGTGACTACGTTGTCAAAAGTGGCACTTTGCCATTAAGATAGCAAAAGCTGAGTCGTAGCAGAATCTGTTTTTTAGATGACAGAGGTAGAAGAAGTGAGGAATATGAGCCTTGTAAAGGCAAGACTTTAATTTTGTCACTTCTGTGACAATTAAACATGATTCAAATATAGACTTTTATATCTAGTACAAAAGTAAGACAGTGTAGATCATAGCTTTATAAAGCTACAACTATTTAAGAACATTTTCTGAAAGTTAGTTTCATTAGTGTTTCTCATTTTCCTGCAGCTTAATACTGGAAAGTGTCTGAAAGGAGGAAAACTAAATACTTTTGAGGTCTGATTTTTTTGACTTAAAATTAGTGGGATGGTTACATAAGCACTCTGCAAACACTTTAAATGAGCTTGAATGCTGAAGATTCCAAGTTTCTCCATAGCTCTTTTGTTTCTCTTGCTGCAGCTGACTTTCCTTTTCCTGTTGTTCCCTTGCAATCCATCTGTATTTTCAGGATAAAAGTAACTATTTAAAAATTAGGGTCTATACCCCTTGCTCTAATCTGTTCCCTGATTATGTGAAATTTCTGTTTTCATTATCCTATAATATGCTCAGTAACTCTCATTTAATATTAAAGAGTCTAGCTCAGATGAGTAGGATTTCACTGTGAATACTTTCAGTGTTTAGGCCTTTCTTTATAAGAGAAAGATTAAAATATTTAAGAAAAATCAAATTTCACATTGATAAAATTCAGCTTTCACAGTCTTTTTTTTTTTTTTTTAATAACCTTATATTGTTTTTCTGTTTTAACAGCTTTTGTCTGAAGGGTGAGGGATTGGATGGCAGCTTTCCAGCTGTCATAGATTATACACCGTACTTGAAGTTCACCCAAAGGTACTTTTTATCTTTATGCTACTTTTTTTCCTTTTATTTCATGGGCAAAATTTTACTTCGTACAGTGCCTCTTACTTGTTATTTCATATTCAAAATAATCTCAATATATAAACACAAACCTGTACACTCAGCTACCTTGCCCTTTCAGACTGGTAGAATTATTACATGACTCATCAGAATGAGTCATGGTAACTTGTTTATTTGGATTAGAATCACAGTTCAGCAGTAGACAATTTTTTTATTTCCTTTGAAGATCACCAGACCAAGTTGTCCTTCCTCTTGGGCCTCTTCTGTGTGGCCATAAATTTAAAAGTAGTTATTTTGTAAATAAAAATTATAGATGCACTGGTAAATGGTAAGAAATGACAGATAAACAGTGTGCAGTACAAGCAGTTAGCACACAGTAGAAAATCATGGCCAGTTGTTTATAGAGTCTGACCTTCCAGCTATATTTTGGTCTTTTTATCAGCGATATGATTAATAATACAAAGAATGATCACTGTCAAACAGATCAGGTAGCAATTTGGAATCTCCAGAAAGCATGGAAGTTAATGTGATGTGTTCTATTGTTAGGTTTGTCAAAATGGAGAAAGTAGTTGAAAGTTAGGAGTAGTCTTGAGGAGGTACAAGCTAACAGGAAACATCCCAGTTATTCTCTTGAAGTTCTTATTAGCTTTCATGTTGATGACAAATTGCATAGTTTAGTTAAAGGAGAATTTGCATTGTGGCAGGATCATGGGAGTGCAGGAATCACTACTTAAAAACACTAGGAACTGCTGTTAATCTAATGGAAACCATAGTTGTAAGGGAAGATATCAAAAGGATATTGAGATAAATTTAAATTCTTGTATTTGAGATAGACCATAGAATTATAGAATGGTTGGAGTTGGAAGGGACCTTAAAGATCACTGAGTTCTGACTCCCCTGCCATGGGCAGGGACACCTCCCACTAGACCAGGTTGCTCAAAGCCCTGTCCAGCCCTCCAGGGATGGGGCAACCACAGCTTCCCTGGGCAACCTGGGGCAGTGCCTCACCACCCTCACAGTAAGGAATTTCTTCCTAATATCTAATCTAAATCCTCCCCTCTTTCAATTTAAAACCATTACTCGTCCTGTCACTACACTCCCTCATAAGGCGTCCCTCAGCATGTCTCTTGTAGGTACCCTTTACACCTGAATTCTTCAGTGTACATTGATTCTGGGTGATACAGAGATAATTTAACAATAAATCTGCATAATACATAGGGAGATACTTGTGTTCTGTGAAATAACAGGCACACGGTCTTTGCTATAACCATAGTGATACATCTTCAAGTTTATCATGATTTAATATGATGAGAATCACTTGTATTTGTTTCTAAAAATGCTGAAAAATATAAAATTCATTTTCAAATACTACTCTTTGCCCTGAATTTGTGACGGAGTAAGTCACCATTCCCTTAAATAGCATATTGTAATAAATTGGTCCTTTGAATTCCAGGAGAGTATCCCACATACTTTTGTCTGACTTACCTAGGACAACTTGACTAAGGTCACAAGGAAACCTTTGCCCATTCTTTAGCTGGCTATACAAATAAAAGCTTGAAATGTAAGTTGTATTTGGTGAGCTATCATATCCCAATTCTTGATTCTTGTTGGTTTACAGAGCTTTAGATATCTTTAAGACCTGTAGTGCTTTAATTTTAAGGGGAACTTCCATTTTAACAAACACGATTTTTCACTTGGCTAATAAATATGATCCTTCAGTTCTGACAGCATCAGCAGTGATGAAGAGGAGCTAAGAACACTGGGCAGTAGTGGCAGTGAAGGCAGCACTCCAGAGAACATCGGTCCTCCTTTCATCACTGATGAAAACAGTTGGTACAACAAATGCAAAAGGGTAGAACAGAAGTACCGGCTTGCATTGGAACAGAAGGTAAATTATTAGTTTTGTGGGGGGTGATGAAGGAGCCAAAACTTTTCACCAGCCAACTTGTAACATATCCATTTAAGTAAAGCAGAAAATTATTTTAAATATCATTTAACGTCATGTAAATGGTGTTAAATGTTACGATTCTCAGAGCATCTAAGTATCTTTGCTCATTAATTTGAGGGAAAAGAGATTTGGGGAGAGAGGGAAGAGAATAATAATAATTCAGAGATCGGATTTCACAGTCTAATGTAGAAGCTTTGGATCCTTTTTCCAATCTCAGTTACAGGCAGTATATATCTTAAACTGTTAGGTTGTGAGCTTGAAGTGAACGTGACTGTCTGTGTGATTTTTTTTTTTTTCCCCACTTCCTTAGAGGCCGTAAAATTTTATTGAAGTAGGTAGACTGCCAGTTGAAGACTGTTACAACAATATTGATCTTATCTTTAACATTTAGTCTTACAGTAAACAAAAATGATCAGCAAAGTAATCAATCTAGGAGTGAAAAGCAGGACTATCTTCTTGGTGATACTGAGATGGGTTTTTATAAAATACCTAGTTTTAAAACCTGCTTGAAGCTAGAATGGGAAAGGAAAAAAAAAAATGCATTTTATGTTAATGATTTCGGTGTTTATCAAATGTTATTATAGAAACCAAAGGTAGGTTCTCCCTTTTCAACCTAAAACACTGTAAGTTAAAGGTGAGCTGAAATATATGTCTAAACTTCTTTAGTATCTTATTATTTTTAAAAGCAAAGTGCTTGTCAGTTTTTCATAACAGCATATTACAGCTACAGAGACGATGTCTGAGAATGGTTGTTGGCATGGTTTTTGGCCTGAGACAAGTAGCATCTCCAAGATTATGCTTGTAGAAACATAAAATTGTCTAGATTGGAAGGGACGTTTCAGATCATGTAGTCCAACTGTCAGCCTAACACTGACAAAACCCATCACTAAAACATATCTCTAAGCACTTTGTCTACCTGTCTTTTAAGTACTGCCAGGGATGGTCCCTCAACCGCTTCCCTGAGCAGCCCATTCCAATGCTTAATAACTCTTTCAGTGTAATAGTTTTTCCTAATCTGAAAGTCCCCTGGCACAATTTGAGGCCATTTCTTCTTGTCCCATTGCCTCTGACTTGGGAGAAGAGACTGACCCTCACCTCTTCACAACCTTCTTTCAGGTAGTTGTAGAGAACAATAAGGTCTTCCCCTCAGCCTCCTTTTGTCTAGGCTTAACAACCCCAGCTCTGTCAGCCTTTCCTCATAAGACTTAATTCTGTAGACTCCTCCTCAGCAGCTTCATTAGAGCTCCTTTCCTGACTGTTTATCTCCTTCCCTTTTCGGAACCTTGTTATGGCAGACAGTTGCAGGAACAATCAAGTTGCACACAGTGCAGTAGGTACCAGTTAATCAGAGACAATGTTTCCTTTCAAACAAAGGACTTTCTGACATTCTTTATGTTAGAAAACTGGATGTTTGTGACAAGATGATCAAGTTGAAAATACTGATAAATTTCTTTTGTGCCTTATAAGTAATTATATGCAGTCATTTATAGCACAGATGAAAGAACTTTATTTATTTATTATTTACAAGGGTCACAGTATGACAAGTGATTGGATTTCAGCTAAGATAAAGGTATTTGTATCTTCTGAGCTGCTTAAGTAATAAGATAGGGTCAGGTATTATTGCAAGGTAAATCCTAGCATTGCTTTATTGGATCAACAGTGCTGTGCCGGTTTAGACCAAGAATCCTCAATTATCCCAATGTCCTATCTTGGATACTTGCCTGAAGCAGATGGGGAGGGACAAATGTGTATGTGCTGTTTCCTCTAGTACTTTCTTGGTCAACACATATTAACTCGAGAACTTTTTCCCTTTGGTAACCTGTGATGGATCTCTCTTCCAAATACTTGTCAAATAGCTCCTTGACCCCATGTAAATTTTTAGCATCTGAATAATTTTTTTGGTGAAGTGTATCTGCCATCTGTTGTGTGAAATGCCTCCTCCTTTTCTGTCTTTTGAATCTGGCTCCTGCCAGCTTTGCTTTGTGGTGCTTAGCTCTTGTATTTTAAAAAATGATGAGCAGTCACTTCTTTCCTGCTTTCTCCAGGCCAATCTGGAAATGTGATGACCTTGTCTTTTCCAAGCTGTCTCTTGTCCAGATTATTGAACCACAGTTTACACATTTGTTACTTATGTGGGAGCTCTCTTCCCTATTTTGGAATGGTGTAAACTTTCACTTTTGTGCTGTAAACTCCAAAATTCTTTGTATACTGTTCCTGCTGGAGTCTTACATGCTTTTGCTGGTGGGATGGTGCATCTCCATGTCATTCTAGGTGGAGGTATTTACTGTTCGTAATGTTCTGTTTCTGATACTGATGCTTCGTATCTAAAATCTTTTGGTAAAATATTTGTTTGACATTTCTGGGAGGCGGGAAATTTGTATATGCCCTAATGCATCATTTAGTACTTTCAAAGCACTCCTTAGAGCTCCAAGGTGTACTTTAACAGTCATGGTAACTAACATTTGACAGGGCAGAACTAAGCATACTGAAGAGCTTTCAGATTCATTGGAACTTGTACCAAGACTACAATAATTTCCTATGAAATACAAATATCCAGAGGACCAAACTGTATGTAACCATAAAATCGCAAAATAGTTGTGGCTAGATGGCAGCTCCCCTGCTCCAAAAAAGGTAGACTAGAGCAGGTTGCTCAGGGCCTTGTTCAATCAGGCTGTGAATCTCTCAAGGACACAGACGACTCAGCCTGTCTGGACAACCTGTTCCAGTGTCCATTTAAAAATAAAATTAAAATTTTTTCAAAAACTCTAAAACTAGTGGGTTTCGACCATGGCTGGATGCCAGGTGTCCACCAAGCCACTCTATCACTCCCTCCCTTGTGAGGACTGGGGGGAGAAAAGATGATGGAAAAAAATGCAAATCAATTTGTAGGTCAGGGTAAAGGCAGTTTAATAAAGGCCACACATGAAAACAAAGGGAAATAAAAGATTTATTCTCTACTTCCCATCAGCAGGCGATGTCCAGCCACTTCCTCGGAAGCAGGGCTTCAGTACATGTGATTACTCTGGAAATTGTAAATAATGAATGCCCTACTTCCTTCTCCTTTTTTTTAACTTTTACTGCTGAGCAGAAATTATGGAATATCCCTTTGGTTAGTTAGGGTCAGCTGTGTCCCCTCCCAAGGTCTCACCAGTAGACTAGGGGTGAGCGAGGGGGGAAATGTTGGGAGAGGCATCCTTGATGCTGTGCAAGCAATGCTTACAGGAGCCAAAACACTGGTATGTTATCAACACCTTTCTAGCTACCAAAGCAAAGCATAGCCCTATGAGGACTCCTATGGGAAAAATTAACTCCACCTCAGCCAGACCCGAAAGAAAACCAAAAAGTTTTTTCCAACATTTAAATAGTTCCCTGTATTTAAATTTGTGCCCATTGGCTCTTTTCTCTGGATACCCTGGGATGATTGTGACTCCATCCTCTTTACACCTTCCCATTAAATTTTGGTACACATTGATATGATGCTCTCCCTCCCTTTCTTCCCTCATGTCCTCCCTTTTCCCTCCTGTCCCAGCCCTGAACTAAGCAATCCCAGCTTTTTCTGCCTCCTTCCTTATGAGAAATGGTACAAACTTTTAATTGTTGTTGTGGTGATGATTTCTTCCTAATATCTTATCTAAATCTCCCCTCTTTCAGCTTAAAACTGTTACCCCTTGTCCAATCACTACATTCTCTGATAGAGTCCATCCCCAATTCTCGTGTAGGCCCCCTTTAGGGAAGACTACTATAATGTCTCCCTGGAGCATTCTCCAGACTGATCAACTCCAACTCTCTTAGCCTGTCTTCATAGCTCCAGCCCTCTGATCATCTTCATGGCCCTCCTCTGGATTCACCTCATAGCAGGTCTATGCCCTTCTTATGCTGAGGGCCTCAGAGCTGGATGTAGTAATCCAGGTGGGGATCTCACGAGAGCAGAGTATAGGGACAGAATCACCCCCCTCCACTAGTCAACAGAACTATGCCTGTTCCCTGTCTATGAAAACTACCTTTTTAATTATTTTATTTTTTTTTTAGATGAGTGTTGCCTGCAGTAAAAGCTCTGTGAAACCAGAAGCAGTTTAGAGAGGAGAGATTGTTTTATTTGATGTTGGGTGCTAAGTGGAAATCTACCTTACTGGGGATATTCACCCATTATTTATGCACAAACGATTCTCATATTTCCACCTACCACCTAGCTTTACATAGTCATTAGGATGACCAAATAGCCCTTTTGCACATGCTTATTATATTTTGCAGAGTTGGCAAAACACTTCTGCGCAGATGTGAGTTCCTCAGTGGTCATTTGGGTAAGGATACCCTGCCTCTCATTATTCTTTTAACATACTGAATCATCTCAGGACAGTAAAAGTTTACAGCAAGTTTGCCAACTTCTTGAGATTGATAAGGATGTTTCTTGAAGTGACCACAGCTCTGTCCTAATTGGTATAGGAGTACATATGAGAGAACCTTGAAGTAATTAACTACTTCTTGTTATCCCTTCCTTATCACTATCAGTTTGGTGACCAACTATTTTCTCACACAATAAGAAGCTCAGGAATTAACTACTTTATCACACAGTGAGAGGGTTAGTAGGAAGCAAACACATTTTAGTTAGGTCTCTGCTTTAGTTATAACCATATGCTGTCTTTGGTAACACGGGTACACGTTTTTCTGCAGGCTTTGAAGAATGTGTGAAGTTTCATGCAGACTTATTGTATATGGCTTTAGGTAAGAATTAGTAAGAAGTTGCTAGCCTCCAACATGCAGGGACTCTGAGGAAAAAGAAATAGCTTCTTAGTATTGTAATCACATGTATAATTTGTGAACTGCTGTTAAATACTTGCGTTTTGGATTTTTGTAAACGATTAAGTAGTTGACATGTAATTAGGCCTGCCCCATATGTTTTATAGTATCAGCTGGAAAAACAATTATATAAATGCACATGCACATTCCAGCTGCACAGATCCAATGTTACTAAAAGAAGTAACCTTCACCAGTTCATCCTACCATGATTTCTGGTAGATGAATATTTATTTAAATCACTTTCTTCTTTGTCATTTTAATGTGTGGTGTGGTATTGCAGGTTTCAAATAAACTTTTTTTTAAAAGTTGGATTTTTTTTTTATAATTCTGGATCACTTTCATTAACAATACCGATCTATCAATACTTATTCTGTTCTCCTCCTTCTTGGACAATATCTAACATCCTGTGTCTGTCAAGTTGTAGAGCTCAGATCTTTCTCTTATTCTTACTATTAGATGTTGTTTTCAAAAAATGAATTATTGTTTCCTGCCAGTAGAATTCCTTTCTAGTTGTTACATCCATTGTTCTATACCACCACAGGAATATAAGTAAGTATATAATTTTCTTGGTACCTATTAGGAATCATCATGCTAAACTTAATTCAATTTATGACTCTGTTTAAAATACAATAAAACCCTACAGCAAAACCAAAGTAGAACTGTATACATCTTAAACTAGAAAAATTTGAACATATATAATTAAGCTTTTTTTTTTTTTTTTTACAGTGTTTTCTTTAAGACTTTCTAACACCTACATTTTCAGGGTTATCTCGAAGAATTGGTACGACTCAGAGAAAACCAGCTGTCTGAATCCGTCTCACAGAATAAACTGCTGTTACAAAGAATTGAAGATATGGATCTAGCCCATAAAATGGAGAAGGAACAGCTCGAATATATCATTGTGGAACTGCAAGACCAGTTGTAAGTTAGTATGATGGAGAAATGTTGTTTGAGCAGTATCAATTTATTTAACTATACAGTATGAAAAAATTAGGTCCTGTGGAAATGATTCAGACTTCTTAAAGAAACTAATGTATTTTTCACTTTTTTTTTTTTCCTGACAAGTCTTATATTTAGAAATTGCTCCCCTGAAAACTAGAGTAGGGTAAGACAGAATAAGTCTGAGGTTTGTTGGTTTTTTGGGTTTTTTTATGTCTGAAATAGTTTACAGTAAACTTGGGTAAATTTTTAGCGCATTTTTATAAAATGTTCTTTATATTTTATTATTTCCAGCTTTAAGGCTATCATTAAAAAGTATATTGGAAGCAACTTCCTTTTGAACACTGTTTTTAAAATGTTAGGCAAGAGAGGATAAAGAAACATTTATTTACTTTGCATATATTCTATTTAATTTGTATGGGGCTCAGGCAATAGTGTTTCATCTGCTAGTCCTGAAAATGTTCAAACTGATGAAATAGTTTGTTACTCACCCTTTCTTTAGTGCTATGCAAAATGCTAAAACAACAGGAAAAAGCTTATTTTTTTAATAGACTATGTATTTCCTAATATGATAAATATTTGAGTATTTTATGCTCCTTAGGTAGTTTATCCTTCCAGTGCTGTCTGTTGCAGAGAAAGGTACCATCCTTTTGCAGAGACACTCTCTGGTAACGTTTAGAGACTCAGATGTAAGACTTGCTGTGGTGATAAATTGCCACAAGACTGTTATAGTATGCGTCTGAAGTAATTGTAGTTTCTGTTCATAATGAATACAAGATAAGTTATTTTACCTTACATCTGGAGTGATCTGTATGTGTCTGAACCCTGAAATGGAAGTCATCTGTGGCCTTTGAAATGATCCAGGATGAAATAAATATAAAGATGGCTTTGGGGTACCTTGGTTTCCTTTGCCTTATGTCTCGAGACACCACCCAGAATGGTCTTTTCTATGCAATAAAAAGTACTTCTAGCGTGTAAACAAAGCTTGGGCTTTGTGCATGTGTTTGGTTTCGTTTTAGTTTGGGTGCTGGGGTGGGGGTGGTGTGGTTTTTTTTTTCTTTCCCTCTCTGTTCTGTGGTAAATCATTTCCTTGCCAGTGATTGCAAATGCTGTACTCCTGAGGATTTTCATAAAATTTGTTTCATTTTATTTATGCAGAGTTGAGGAAGAAAAAAGATGCTTTTTGGAGTCTTTTTAAGAAAGTGTTTTTTCTTTTTCTGATTGCCTGTACGTTTTTGTAGAGATATCTGTTCTTGAGTATTTTTCTGAACTTACCAATATAGCTAATGATTCATGTTATACTTCTTTGGCCTCCCTGATTATTTAGGGGTGGTTGGGGGCAGGTGCGAGCTCATTTAAACCCACTCTGATACATGGAAATTTTAAACATTCAGACCTGCTGTTAATTTTTCGCTGAGATATATGCGATCAAACTGTTGTATGTTGATAGTGTGTTCTTGGATTATGAGACACTGCATTCAAGAGCCTGGACTACACTAGATATTTGGGGAGAGAGGTATAATTTTGCATTGTTACTGATGTGAACATATCATTTCTCTCACTTCTTAAAGTTAGGAAATTTTAGTTCCTTACCGGGTAGAGAGAAGGGAAGAAATATTCCTATCAGGTTTCTGATGGTAAATACCAGTCATAGTTAACATCTTGGAATAACTCTTTAATACTTAGTATTTTTTTCCTTTTTTTTTTTTTTCCCTGACCAAATATGACCTGACAGCAGACTATGTTGTATTACTAATTTGTCTGTAATGAGACATGAGTTTTGGCCAATTGCTTTTTAGCTGTTTTAGAATGGTGTTCGTGTGTTTTGCTCGCCTACCATTAGTAGCATTTTGAAGTAGTGGATGTATGCTGTAATCTTTTAAAATACTTTACAAGCAGCTAAAAGCAAATTTGGGATTGTAATTCTGCCTGGAACATATTACAGTATTGTTTACAAAACACTTTGAGATCTGATTTAGGATCATTTGCTGTGTAATAGAAACTATTATAAATAAATATTCTATATATTCTTCTTACCGATGCCTTTCTGTTCCACTGGCTATTAAGGCAGCAAGTACTACTGCTTAAAATTTCTGTTGATTACAAAATGATCTTTCACAGGCTGCAAGGCAAAATGTTTTATGTATATTCTCAATGGATTTGTGCAGAATTTCAACTACATGTAGGTTTGTCCACATACACAGAGCCCACCCACCCCCGTCTTCCCCACCCTGACTCCAATGAAAAAGAGAAAAAGAAAAAAGAGTGGGCAATAGAGTTGTGTTCTTCCTGCTGACTGGGAAACCAGGTAACACAGTGATATAAGCAAGTCCTTTAGGTTATAGATTAGGTTATCTATAGAAAAAGTTTTCCATATTCACATTTAATAAGGCAGTTTGCGATAAAGGAGATCGGAGAAACTTGGAAGTAATTTTTTTTTCTACAGCTGCTGTGCAAAACTTAATGATCTACAGTTTTCACTGTTCTTAACTTTGTAGTTTGGATATTCAAACATGTGAGATGATGAACAAAACCATTTTCAATTTAGTTAAAAACCATTTCATGGACCTCATGAATACTGATATCAGGCAAATAGTGAAGCTGAAAATTAATCAAATTAGTTGTTCACAAAAGAGTAACATTTTTTTGTATCCCGTTTTAATTGGATTTCTTAGTAATATGCCCACCTATCTGGCATATCATTTCACTTTGCTGGCAAGCATCTGATGGCAAATCAAGTTAGAAAAGTAACAATAGACCATGTGTTCATCAGTCAGACACATCTAAAGTGATGCACAGCTGATCAAGAAGAAGGTTCAGCCTATATATTAGGAAGTATTTCTGTACCAAGAGGGTGGTCAAACACTGGAACAGACTTTTTGGAGAGGTGATTGATTCCCCCAACCCCATCAATTTTTAAGAGACATTTGGACAATGCCCTTAATACTATGCTTCAACTTGTGGTGAGCCCTGATGTCATCAGGCAGTTGGACTAGATGATCGTTTTAAGTCCCTTCCAACCGGAACCATTCTGTTCTATTTTAAGAACAGCTTGCTCTTATACCGCACTTTCAGCATCTCTAGATTAAGTGGTTGCCTAGTGATATTTGTCAGTTGTAACAATGATGAAGCCTATTCTGGTTTTCATTTACCTTTTTCAGAAATGTTTGCCATCATTGGGATGTGTTTTTGCCTGAAACTTAGTGTGGTTGAATATTAGAGAACAGTGCTTTTAGCTCCACTTTTCTCTAGGAACAGCAGTGAGGGTGGGGCAGCTCTTAAAGCCTTAATGTGCTTAAAAATAACAGCTCACAGGAAGACAGCCAAAAGAAGCCTGCAATCCATGGCATGTCTGACTGAAGAAAACAGTCTGACTTGCAAGGAGCTGTATCCTGGAATATTCAAAACTCATTCTGCAAAGAAGTGTTTAATATATTTTGGAGCAGAAAGATGTTTGATTGTGCCACCTCATCATTAAAAAAAATTCTGAGCCCACCAATCTAATATAGGTATACTTATTTATAGATTATGTACATGTACTACTGTACTAATATGCACATTATAAAACATACACAAATATATAAATTAAAAAAGATGAGATGAAGAAATAAACACTATCCTTTTTTTTTCCCTTTTTTTTTTTTCATTTATTAACAGTACCAAAAGTATTCTTTCCTGTACCCAAAAGGATTGTCTTAAGCACCCCACTTTGGAGACCACCACCCTGAAGGACTACTTAGCCCTGTCAAAGAAGTGGCCAGTCAAAATCTGAGACTTCCTGCCCACAGGATCCTTGCATTAAAATTCTTTATCTCAGCTTAAACAGGCTTTTTTTTCCCCCCTAGGCTGATTCATAGTCTTTCTTTTGGTTTACGTACTACATGTTTTTAAGACTAAAGTGACAAAGGTCAGCAGTTTAGGTTCAGATTCTGAATCTGAAATTGATATTTAGGTATGTTAAATACTGATATATGATTACAAGAGAGATTCCATTGATTTTCTGCATAGTCACTCACTGATGTTATAAAAGCTATCACTTCAACAAAATATATTTTTTAAAATAAAGTGATACAGAAAAAGGAAAGCATTGTATACAAAGATTAAGAAACCTCAAAATGCTTTAGATAATTTTTTTTTTCTTCTGCTGTGATTTTTCTTGAAATTACAATAGGGATTTGCGTAATGCTTACCTACATGGGTTCCCTCCTAAGGTATTTTTCAGGTTTTCAGAGTGGTGTGGTTTTGTAAGATGGTACAGCCCTATGACTGTAACCAGTGCAATATTTTTATTTTTGTGAATTTATCCCATGTATTGAAAATGTATTTCTTAGATTCAGTGGCTATGCTCTATTTTATCCAGCTTTGTTTTTACCTCCATCAGCTGTTTCTTCCTATAACCCTGTCCCAAAACACTCCTGGTGTCTTGTGGAGGGAAGAGAGGTCAAGAAAACTCTTCTGTGTTTAGGATTCTGTCTTTGATAATGGTACAAGTAGGCTCAAATTAAATTGTAAGGATGCTCAAGTCTTACATTCTCTTAAACTTATCTGTATAATCAGTTGGTTTTTTTTCTGTTTCAGAAAATCTTGAAGCTATATTTAATTTGTCTGGTTGTTACTTCAGAATTGGTCAGTCTTTTCAAGGCCCAAACACTGCTTGTACTCCATTCTTCATATTTTAATATAGGTGCCTGATAGGAACTGCAGTATTGCTGGATCTATCTGGAACAAATGTCTTCGTAAAGACAGGAAATGATGGTTTATTTGCAACCCTGAAAGACTGCATCAATGATACTCTTTAATTACAGTAAATGTTCAATGTCTGTTTCCACTTCTGAGTTGTACACAGCCCGTTACTTACATTTCACTATTTTCTTAGGCATTGACTGTTGGCGTATGCTGTCCACACACTTGTTTGTCCCTGTGCTAGCACTGCATTGAGCTCAGGCTAATGCCTCATGCCTTTCAAAGAAGTCTATCAGCTCATTCTTGGCAGTCCCTGAACATAGCCACAATAGTTCTGTGAGAGAAGCATGCTATAGTAAATTCAGTTTTTGAGTCTTGGCAAAACGAGCTTCTCTGTTTCAAATACACTGTGTTATATCAGTTGTATTATGACATACTTAAAGATTAGCTGTATTCTGTGCAGAAGAGATGATTCCTTTCCATGGTCAAGCTGCATTTGGTTAAAAAACTTGGTTATGAAAATAGGATCTGTGATTTTCTTTGCTTTGTCAAGTTTTGTCTTTAAATGCTCTAGAGCATTCAGAGTGTTTCTACAAACACTCTTGACAGTAGCCATGAGAAAGCAGAAAATTGTAGAGGATGTAGGCTATAACTGCTGTCAGGGACAAAGCAGACAAAAGCATGTCCAAGTAAATGGAAGCTGAAGGGCCTGAGCAAAGGCTTTGAAATTTAGCCTGTTATTTGTGTCCTTGCAAGTAAAACTTTAAATGTGGATTGTCTGGTTTTGTAATCTTCCCTCAAAAACTAAATCATCTGGAGAAATAGGCTGGATCAATATTTTAGCATTCTTACCATCATTTTCAAATAATCTTGTAAGACTTGGGGTTTTTTCTTTAAGAAACTGAATCTCTCAGCTGCATAATAAAATCAATCAAATTTGTTGTACCCACTTTATTTTTTCACTTAAAGGAGCTAGGAGATTAAAATTTAATGTTTGATCTTACTGAATTCCTTTCCTAGAATATCAAAACTAATCCTTCTTTCCTTTTAAAACTTTCATGGATGCTTGCTGTGAAACCATAATTTACAACTAAAAGCATGACTAACGTGATGTTTTCTATATGTCTTCTGTCTCACTCAAGTTCAAGCACCAGTTTTAAATCCTTAGTATTGCAATCTGGTCTGCTTTCAGCTCCTTTCCTCAACTTGTCTGCACTTCTTTCTTTTTTTCTTTTTAAACGGTTGAGACAGAAATATTGCACATTTTAACAGATGTTGAAACTATTTTGTTTACACAGTGGTTTGAATTTTGGTTTTGTGGATTTCTTTCGTTTGAAGTTTGCTGCAATATTGTACACCTCTTCTGTTTTACAAAGGTGTGGATAAGACAGCAAGAGGGGAAGTTCTGTTTTCAGTGAGATGGAAACCTCTGAAGACATGGGAGTTTCCTTTCTACTTTAACTAGGAAAAGTTCAGCTGGGCAGACTCTTGCAATTCAGAGTGGAACGTCCAGAGTGAGGCACAGCAGAGAAATACGCAGAATTAAACAAAATTGCAGCCAAGTCTCTGACATGATGGAGGACACGCTATTCTTAGAATCCAGAGGGATTGTCTGGGTTTATTGTGTAGCAGGAAGCAAAAAGTTTCTGGATTGATATCAACTTGAAGAATAGGACTCACACTACAAGATGCATTATGTAGAGAAGGATTTATTTTAAACCCTTATATCTTGTTCTGAACTTCTAAAATACTTTTTTAAACTTTTAAAAGTGGTTTCATATATTAAATTAAACCTTACATTTTAAAAAAATTAAAAGCTTTTGAATTATTGAAATATTCAAGGACAAGATATCTTGGTATATTTACAGCA
Organism: Pedionomus torquatus; assembly: GCA_013398155.1. NCBI lineage: Eukaryota > Metazoa > Chordata > Aves > Charadriiformes > Pedionomidae > Pedionomus > Pedionomus torquatus. The sequence continues at coordinate 41,284 of VZRU01011238.1, forward strand.
AATTCTAGCTGACTCCAAAGCAAAAAAACCACTCATTTTTGTAAGGAGTTTCTCCTGTCTGCTCTCTTTTCTTTTTCTGTTTTTTGCATTCCACCCACCCCACTCCCCTTAGTGGGTTAGGGAATCACAGAGACTTTCCTTTGACCATTTTACATATTTAGTGACATTAGCATGGCAATACCTTCTTCTCTAAGTCTCTAATGTGCAGTGCTAAAATCTGTTTTTATAGTTGCATCCCTTTTTCCTCCTGTTGCATCCCTTTTTTTTCCCGTAGCTACACTTCTATGGACCAAGGCATTGCATAAAAGTAGCAAGCAAGAAAGCTTAAAGTTACTTGGACATTAGCACTTCATGCATTCCAAATTCCAGGATTTTAATCCAGCATAGAATTATAAGGTTGGGAGTGGGGGGAAGTAAAGCCCTTCAAAATAATAAGTAGTATTGAATCTTGGAGGGCCTCAATGCAATACAGTTGCAAATTACGTGTATTTCCAGTGGGAAAGCATATTGTATGGATCATGGAGTTTCTTCATCTGTTAGTAATACCTGAATTTACCCAAACTCACAAAACTATTGTTTTGACATAGTAATGCTAAAGGACCTATGCAACAAACTTCAAACACTTTCCTCTTTCAATTCCACAAAGAGAATTATCTCATGTCTAGAACAGGTGAACCTGAGGCTTTGATGTCATGAAACAGTTTGAACAACGTGATATTCTGCAAATGGAGGAGATAGAGAACATCAGCTGAAAAAACACGGTAAAATCACTGTGCATAATTATTAAATCCTGTGGTACGATAATAGAGACCAAATTTGATCTCTTTAGTTTACCCAAGATAACTAGGTAAATAAAATTCCATTACCATTTGTTTCTGATGGTCCTCATTTTTCTTGCTTAACCCTCATATTCATTTAGTGTAGATTTGCTTCTATATTCTGGAAGATATTGATGGCAAAAGCTAGTATTTGATAGTGCTTATGCATAACTTTTGTTCAACTCTTCTCATTTATTTTTTATGTTCTTCTAATATAGTTAACACAAGCTGCATGAAGTTCACCACCAAACAAAATGGACTTCAAATGACAAACAGTCAAATTAGAATCAATTTCTCTGAGGGTGGAAGAATCAGCTTAAAATGGTGAGGAGAGGCTAGTTCTGTATTTGTGGAGATACTACTTTATAATTGATATATTGTAGTGATCTCTCTAAGGTTCTTTAAGAAAAAAAAATTATATTTAAATTATCCAAAATTAGTTATATTTGGCTATATTTAAGTTTAAGTAACTCTGAGAATTAATTTTCATCCAGTAAAAAATAATAGAAAAAATCAATTTTTTTACGTTCAAAGCAGAATTAAAAGTTTCTTTGAAATGTGAATAGTTTCATCAACAGAAAGATGAATTACAGGTCAGTGTGTATGTACACACATACATAAATGTATGTTTGTTTGCTTTTTAAATTTTGGGTAGTATTTGTAAATTTAGGATACAACTTATTTTTCTTTCTTTTTTTTTCACAAATACAACTTTGTGTATTGGATTTTTTCAATGTTTCATTAAAATAAAACACAATTTAAATGATTTCTGGAAAGGTTTAAAATAGACAAAGGAAAATGTCTGAAGTTATAACCAAGAAAATACAGTGTAGTATGTTACCTGATTTCTCAAGCATGAAGCTTTTACTAGCTGCCTATAGCTATTAGGATAGCAAGTGGTTGAGATTTAGATTGGAGCTTTTTCTGTTTGTCATTGAGATATTCTTATGGAACTACTTAACTTAATAAAATTTTCAGTATTTTGTTATCCAAGTTGTAACTTGAAATATGCTTGGCAAAAATTTTTTTCCTACATGTTTTCCCTTCCCATTTCTCTATTTCTGCTGTTCTCTGTGTGTGTTTTTTTCAGTTGTCCCTCCCCTGCTGCCTCTCCCCATGGGTCAGATTTTCATCCTGCTTTTTTTTTTCATTCTGCAATTGTCTTAGACTGTCTTACTGTTGGCTTAGTTTGGTAGTCATATTATTTCCAATTCAGCTATTACGAAGAACTTATTACTCATGGCTTCCTGGCCTTTATTTTTTTTTTCTTTTTTTCTTATTTTCTTTTTAAAAAACTTTTTCTTTAGCCTTTTTTTTTCTTTAATTTTTTTAAAACCAACATGGTCTTCTGTCCTTCAAAGTAAGTCAATGTTCCCATATCGCTTTTTTTTTAAATTAGAAACATGGTGTTCTGAAGGAGGCAACAAAACTAGCATGTATAGAAGATCCACGTTACAGTTATAATGTTGGATATCTTTGAAACTCTTGCTGGCTTAATATATGAGTGGAGTTTTAACAAAATAAAAAACATTGTTCTGTCAACCCAAAGTTTACTCAACTATTTTACAGTTCATACTGCTGTTTTTACTGAAACCAAGGGAAGCATATTAAAATGGCAAAAAGATATTGAGAAGACCACTGATTTGTGTGAAGTTTTCCTGATCTGTTCTGAAGGAAGATCTTGATTTAGCTTTTGCCCCCGCTTCCCCCATAGGAATGTCCTTTTAAAAGGAGTTCAGCTGTAGACAGGTAACTTATATTTTGTTTATATTTTGGATGGTTTTTTAAAGGCAAATTTGAAAATCTGTCAAAATAAAAAAGCTGTTTGCTAAGAGTCCTCTGTTTTGCAGGAGAAAGTTGAAGAACAGAATTAAAGGCTGCTTTTTGGGGTTTTTTTTGTAGTTGTTTAGTGGTTGCTAGTCAAATTCAGTATTTTTCATATTTTCGGTCAAGACCTACTAGGTGGGAAAACTGGTGGTGTTCTGTCTGTTACGTTCCTCCAAAGGAATCAGGCCTGACAGACTGACACAGAGTGTCAGCCCCTTTCTGCAATAGTATTTTAATGAGCACACACAATGTTAAAATATCATAGTGTGTTTTGATGCATTCTGGTTAATGAACTGTGTTCTGTAATGAACTCTCATAATTAGACTAGAACTCAAGAGTCGAGCTGCTGGTATTTTTGCAAATGTAAGCTTATCCATCTTACTCCAGAGGTCAAGGAGATCAAAGCCTGTATAAAATCAATGACAGTGATTTTATTTCTGAAAAGATCAGTTGCTTGAACAGATCCCCTTGAAGCTTGTGTGTGGCACAACCAGTACCATTGCTGTTATACACAAAGATCCTATTGCCCAGTCAGAGTAAGAAAAAGTGGTGTGGTAGGACATGCCTGCTTTTTTCCACTACAGCCACTGCCATTAGAAAATCTGCTGGGATCTAACTGCTCCAGCATCTAATTTGGGGAATACTGTGTCTGTGCACAGGGCACAAATCTGAGACAGGTGATATATTGCAGCATCAAAATCTACTGGTAAGTAACTAATTTTTATACCTGCTCATCTAATTTCTCAAAGTCCAATGACGTACCAGTCCAGACAGCTCAGTGTCTTGTTACAGTACTGACAATCTAAGAGTTCCCTTTTATTTTAGAGTTGCTCTTAGAGATTTTCATTAGATTCATGTGTGCTATCACTTTGAGTTTGCGTTCCATATTTCCTGTCCTAAATAAAGGTTTTAAAGCTTGTTCTTTCTTATTCAAATCATTTTATTTTTTTTTTAAGCTTTTATTTTCACTTTTACTTTTCACCACTCAGGTAGTTCTTGAACTGGAGCACTCATCTGATATAATTCCCTTTCTTAGGGAATTAGTCTGTTTGGTTTATTTCCTGTCTTCATCTGCTGGTAGGAGGGCATATTGCCAACTGGACTGGCATTTTCTGGATTTGGAGAAATTAAACTTGCAGGTAAGAAATTACTGGTTTTTCATAGGCATAACTGGAAACAGAACTAATTCTTTGTATATTAGACAAATCTGTGTAAATGGGTCCTTTGGAATAGGCTTCCAGCAGCATGAATCTGGATTTGATTCAAGGGGAAATTGGAAATCCAGTCTAGCTGAAGTGAGACCAGAAATTTTATATAGTTACTAAGATAAGATTTTTCTGTATCACTTCCAGTTTGAGTCCATGTACAGGCTGTCTTTTTTCCCTGTCTTCCACTATGAACGACCAAATCAAGACAAGTCACAGTTTCCAAATGCCAAAGTCTTAGATGTGTTAATTCAAAGGACTAACTTTTGAGAGGAGGACTAACTTTCCTTTGAGAGCTGATATTAATACTCTGGCAATTGCTGTTATTGTTGAAAAAAAGTAAGTAAAATTTATTTACAGACCTGGATGGAGCATATGCTTATATGCACTTCAGACAGACACTTACTCCAATCTTGCAAGTATGCTAATATTGATTATTTAATGAATCATCAGTATTCTTTTGTCATAGACACTCATTAGCAAGATGTTTTTTACTGAATACTTCTCTTTAAATTAAGCTCCTCTTAGAAAACAAATAGCAGTTCCTAATGTAAAGGGAAAAAAATGTAAACCAAATATGTGTTACTTTTCAATGAAGTATCCTAGTATGAAGACTATGTTCTCATGTCTTTTCCTGCTTGCTACCCCTAACAATTTATTAGTTGTAGTAGTATTTTGAATCTGGAGTTTTTCTTTCTTCAGATGTTAACAAAAAAAACCCCAACACCATAATTTAAGTGTCATAAGTTAAGCAGTGTATCCTGGGCTAATATGATGAGACTGTGTATTAGACTTCTCTTAGATTTCTCCATAATGCAGATACATACGCCACGTAGTAATACAGAGGATATTTGATCATTTTAAAAGCAATTTTTTAAAAATACATTCTTTCTCCAGCATCTCCCCCTATGTCTTTCTCCTGTAATAAATCCCAACTAGTGTTTTGGTGGATTTGCCTCACCACTTTTCAGTATGAAAATAACAATTTAGGCATTGCTTCTGAAATGAGATATATTCTCTTTCTGCCTTCAATCTCTTAGTATTTCTTGATTTTCTTGTTTTGTTTTTTTTTTTTTCATGATCTTTTTCAGAACTTTAAACACAATATGAAGTTACTTTATAAAAATATTTGTTGGAGTGAGGACTGCTCAGGGCACAAATATTGCAGGCAAAAGAAAAATAATTATATTCTTTCTGCAGATCGTGAAGGAGAGAGAGGTTCTGCTACTTTTTGGCAACATGACTATAAGGAGATGAAAATTATTGTAGGCAGAGAAGATACCAGTTAGTGGATGTGGGGAAGAAGTTCACAGACTTTCAGACAGCAAAGAATTTTTTCATGCCTAGATTAGGTGATGTACCATAAAACAGCTTAATGCTTTTACTCTCTTAAATTCCTACATAGTCTCCCTACTCTCCATAAAACTTCCTGCATGCTGCAGTCTCACTGTGTTAGTCCAGGATACCCTGTTCAGCCGTATCTTACATGTTGCCTTTCATTCAAAACTTAATCATTCAATTTAGATCCACTATATTCTCCATGTACCAACTACCTTCCTGAGATTACTACATTTAGAAGCCATTTTATTTTCTTTTTGGCTTTCAAGTTTTCTGTTTCCATTCTGAGGAAAAGTAGTTAACAGCTGCTTGTATACGCTAGCTTGCTTGTTTTCACTCAAACTTGATTGTATTTCTTTCCTTTTTTTAGCTTCTCTCTGTAGTAAACCCTTTAGTCTCTCTTATTTTTCCTTTTTGGGAACGTCCTTGCTTTTAGTCCCATATTAAATGACTTAACATATTGTCTACAAACCTCATCCTTAAATCACCACTGCTGCAAGATCACTAGAATAATATTTTATTGAATTTTATTTAAAAATGGAACTGCATACATGTCATCTTCAGCGTTATGATTTATATGGAACAAAATCCATAATACATTATGCTTGTAAGTTATGAGGTAATATCCTTTGTAAAACCTAGGCTTTGAGTCTTGGTCTATATGCACTCAGGTCATTCTGGTTTTCAATTTGTGTTTCCTGCCAGGGTTTCGTTCTCAGGAACAGAAGCAATAGAATAAAATCTCATTGTACATAGGCCATTCCAGTTCAGTATGTTTTACTTGTGACTGGCATTTTATGTGGAAGCTCATATGTAACATTACATTATTTTAATGCAAACTTTTGGCAGCACTTTTGAAATGTTTCCCAGTCAAGGTGCAAAGAGGTCAGTAGTTCCTTTTTTTTTTTTTTATGTGTATATAAAGAACAGAAAATGCTAATCTTACATTTTATTCTTTTAATATTTTGTGGAACTTAGGGACTTTTGTGACGTTTATATTTGCCATTTTTACCTATGTACCAAATCGTGATTTCTTATTTTTGCTCTGTGATTTCTTATTTTTGCTCTGTGAAGACTTCATTCAATTTTTCCTCTGAAAGAAGAAATTTTCCTCTGAAAGAGAAAAATTTTCCTTATATGCTAAATTTATTTTGCTATACTAGCAGATAAATAAGGTTTAGTAGCAATATACTTCTTTTGGTTAAACAACCTGACAGTAAACATACAGAGGAAAGTTCATTATTGTCATTGCACTCATTGTCATCTTTAAGAAAAGTCCTACTTCAAACTGTGCAGTATCGGAGCCTAGAACTGGCCAACGCTACTTACAGTCTTTGCATTCTGAGGAACAGAAGTGCTACTGTAGAAATTCAGTCTGTCTTGGATAAAATAAATTATCGTCTTTTGAGGGCTCTTAACTTTTAGAAAGAACTCCTCTTGTCTATCGAGATTAGGGCAGCACTCAATCTTGTGCAGCCTTTTTTTTTTCACGTTACTGTTTTGAAATTTTTATGCTTTTTTCACTAAAACTTGATCCTTCTTCCTTCCTTTTAAACCTGTTTTCTATAGTAAAGGCTTTTGTCTCCACTTCCTTTCCTCTTCCTGTGTTTAAATATTTGTAGCAGGACTGTTTTGCCTCATGGCAATTAAGAGTTTCAGTATGTATCCTGTGTAGACATGGCACTTAGGTATATGGTTTAGTGGGGGTCGTGGAAGTGTTAGGTTTACAGTTGGATTTGATGACCTTAAGGGTTTTTTCCAACCTAAAGGATTCCATGATCCCATGCAGCATATAGTACTTTGACTCTTAAAATAAGTCTGCTTAAATATGCATGACATGATACTGTTTATCTTGAGACAATTGCTGTTTGCAAGCAGTGCTTGTAATAAGTCTTTGCTGCAGTAGAATTTCATGATACTTCAAAAATGGCCCCAAGAGAGCAAAGAGCTAAATAATCTATAAGGCTGAAAAACATAGCTGGTAGCCTACCGGCACCTGCTGTGAATATTTTGTCTAACTTCCTATTACCTATACTACTATTTTATATATACTGACTACTGTGTTTGGACTGATTTTATATATTCAAGATTATATTTACATATTTTTAAAGATTCAAAATAAAAGCACAGTAGTTTTAAGAGGGAAATGGTTACTTCTGTATCCTAACTGATGCCTGTTTTGGTTTTTTTTCCTGAGCATGGTGAAGTGATTAAAGTACTGATCTACTGGAACTGTCTTTAAATGTTGTTATGCTAACATCCCTGGAGCAGCTTAGCTAGGTTTTCTTTCAGAATTTCTTTATCTATACAAAGGGTGAAAATCCAGGTTACCGTACTGTAAAGATCTGTGGGAAAAGCCTCAATATAGAAACCTACATATAATGCCAAAATTCCCCTATTAGCAGCTTGCCTCTAGATGTGTGGTTTTATCATCTTTGCTGAGCATGTTTACATAATAATATTGCTTAACACTGCTGCTGAGTTGTGTATTGATAACATACAGGAGTCATCCAAATGGGAATTTACATGTAAGTCCTTACATGTGAATGATTTTGCATTTAGTTACCACAGTTTGTATTAGCACAGTTGCTAATACAAACTGTGTCCTGTTACAAAACTTCTATGGAAGCAAGTCCTTCTGAGTAAGGTGGTGATACAGTGTGACTGGCAGACCTCACAAGAACTTGCTAGGTCAGTGTTTCCTCAAATCAACAAGCCTTTAACAGACTTGTTTAATGCTCAGTGCACCCCATGGGATTAGAGGAATTGCATGGGGAAGTAGGCAGTACTTGAGTTGATACTTCAATATCTTGAATATTTCAAGATACTTGAAAGTCTTGAGAGCTTTGGGTTATCAAAGTGGTTATTCCTACAGCACAACCCTTAGAGAGGAGGGTGAAGGGAGACATCCGCAGGTAGAAAAGTTGATTGTTTATTTGCATAAACACTGGGGAAATTCATTATCTTGAGAAAAGTTTATTGGAAGTAGTTCTGTTCACTGTCATGCTTCACTGTCTTCTCTTGCAAAATTGCTGTGCATATGTCTCCTCTCTGAAAACTCAGCTACTGAAAATTCCTTACTGAACTTCCTATTGGCTTACCTCATTTTGTGGGAAATTTTGGCTCTTTGGGTGGTGTTATGTGCCTCTAGCGAGGTTCTTGTCTAAACGGTTCAGACACCACCAGAATAAAAACTGTATTGTAAAAATAGACCTCTTGACAATGTTATTTGTAAATTAATATAAATGCATGTGGACTATGACTAGTTTTGCTATGCGGTTTGGCATTTCAGATAACACAGCATTTGGCTTTGAACTCCTAAGTAAAATTGGTATGGAGATACACAATATTAGCTACTTGCTTCAGGTCAGAAATAGTCAGACTTGTTATAAAGGAGCATTTTACTAGTGCCTGGTATTTCATGGATTGGAGGATTTATGGGTTAACAAGCAGTATTACTTCCGTTTCTAGAGTTACTCTACAGCAGTATCAGAGGAGGTTGGAGGTTGCCTTGTACTGTTGGAAAAAGCCTGATCTTGCCTTGGAGCCTGAAGAACCATGTCTTTTTCCTTATTTCTGTATGACTTGTGGCAGATGTTTTCCAATATTGGCATATTAGCTTCCTCATTTCCAAAATTTTAGAAAACTGGTCTGCTTCATGGGAATGAGGCAAAACTAATTTGAACATGTGAGGAACTCAGTTAACACATTTTCTGTAATTTAAAACCATACATTACTGGAAACCGTAAGGTAGTAGAAAAGATAATAACTGTGTTGTATTTTACCTGGAAGTGTATCATGGAATTAACGTGTCTGGGGTTTAGTTCATTCTGCATAAGTACTGGGGGAAGGGTTGTGCGTATTCAAACTGAAAAAAAATACTTGATGGAGAAGAGAAAGGGGGGG
>VZRU01011238.1:50413-69479 GCA_013398155.1 Pedionomus torquatus
GGGGGAAGGGCATCAGATTTCCCATAACTGGTTTGTAAAGTAGTTGGTCTGTTAATTACCATCATGCTGCCAGAAAGAGTCTTTAGAATGAAGTTGCTTTTCTATTGTTTTTGCAAAAGGATTCTAATTTCAACTTTTTCTCTGTTCCTAAATACATCTCAATGCGTTTCTAAGTTGCTTGTCCTGGAAATAAAGTAACAGTTTGTGATACTTTATGAAAATTATGATCTGTTGATGACTCAAAGTACTGACTTGGTCAGAACTATTTATCCTGGTTTTCTTTCTGTACCTTAAGGAATTGTGTGTAATAGACTGAGTTTTACTGCTTTTTGTATACACAGGACTGTGCTAAAGAATAATGACTTGAGATCAAGACAAGAATTAACTACTCACCTCACCAATCAGTGGCCTTCTCCAGGAGCTCTGGATGTCAATGCTGTTGCCTTGGACACTCTGCTCTATAGAAAGCACAATCAACAGTGGGATGAGTAAGCTGAATATTTATTTTGATTCACCTTTAGAAGAACAAGGAAACTCAAGATTATACATTTCCCTTAGCATGCTCTAAAATGTATCCTATTGGAATTGCCTGTTACAATGTACAAGGATCAACTGACAGGAAAAATAAAGTTTCTCTCACCAAAATGTCCATCCTTTGGATTAATTTTTGAGGGGAGAGGAGGGGAAAAAAAAAATCATTGCTTTAGGTAAAAACAGTGTTTTAGGAAACAATAAAAAAAACCAAACCACATGTGTTTAAGAGAAAAAAGATAAACTGCCTAGGGTTGGTTTGGGGTTTTTTAGACATTTTTTTAAGGAGAATTGAAGATACTTAGATAGATCTTTAAATGTGTTACTATTTAATATTACTTGCTTTGCAGGAAAAGTTTTCAAAGTCTAGACCAACTTTCAGCAGAAGTTAGTCTTTCTCAATCCTCTCTGGATCCAGGTTACTCACAGGATGGGAAGCAGGATGGAATTAACTTGTTAAATGAAGGTACAGAGCCAGTTTTGTGGCTGCATTTTATTTTATTCTTCCTAGCTCTGATCTTCAATACCTATGAGATCCATTTTCAGTGTAAACGAAATATGCTTTCAACAGCATTTTTTTTTGTTATATAATTTTTTTTTCAGTTTCCTTAATGACTATACTTGAAATAAGTTTGGATTTATGAAGATGGTCACCCCCTAATATGTTGCCTATCTTCCTTCTCCATCATAGAACAAGAGATAGCTCAGCTACAAGGAGGATTTTCTGTCATCTTTCTGCTGTAACTTAACTCAAATCTTTTGAGTTAAGTTTCCTTTTTTTGTTTCTTAAAAGAAAGATTAAAGGCACCAGATTTGTAACTACCGCTGCCATTCTTACAACTTGCTTTGAACATTAACTGTGGAAATGCAGCCTGACAGTCTTTATGTTACTAGAGAGAGCAATGTGATATGAACTATGCTAGTATATACATGTAATGTATACACACAGCCCCAACAAAATCCGTATACTTAGCAAAGTTTAGCTGCTCCATCTTGTGGGCAATTGTGAAACGCACAAAAATGCTGGAAGACTTCTGAAATAGTAGTATCTTGTGTATGCAGTATAAATTGCTACAAAAAATCCTTTGTGTATTTCATTAAATGTTAACTTTTAAATAGACAATACAGAGCCTTAGTAGTTCATAACGTTAAAACATCTTCTTTTTAAAATATCCAGAATGTAAAATTTAGAACTTCTGTTACAACTGTGAACAGTCTTAAAATCTAAATTCTTTCAAGTTAGCTTGGAGGAAGTGAAATACAGTCAGCATGGCTATAATGGACAGAGTTCTTATGTAGATCTACTTTCAACTGGCTTTTTTTGCAATATTAATTATTTGAATTTATGCTTTGTTTTATCTTCTGTAAATTAAAGTGTGGCAAAACCACTGATGATAATAGTTTAGGTTTTGATTTCAACACTTAGAGGTAGCATAACATCTCACTTTTAAATTAATGAGGTAGTAGCAAAGATTTTAATATAATTTTATAAGACAAGGCACATGATTCTGCTGTTCAGATACCTCTGGTCTAACTGAATATGGCAGCTTGAATTAACAGATTTGAAGTAGTAAACTTTTTTACATTACTATTAAGCCCACTCATCTCATGTAGACAGATTTTTAGTTCACACTTGTTGAAACCAAGGGCTGTGTCTAAACAGTGTTACACTGCTCTCTGTTATTTGATGTCCTTGAATGTAGTCTTTAAAGGGTAGTTATTATGGGAATAGAGATTTTTCTGAAAGTGAAGATTTTTTAAAATATCTAATCTAGTTCATTCTTTAGGGAAAGCTAAAAAAAACTTTAAAAAAAACTCAGTAGAGGGGAGACCTAAAATGTGTTGGAAACTGCTAACAAGAACCATAAATTGTACAAGAACTACATCACTTATCTGTAATTGTGTGTGACTACAAACACTACATATCAGTAATGTGACTTTGACAGACAAAATCTGTGAATTTGTGTGGCCAAGATTGTAGGGATTTTTCGTGTGTGTATGGTTGGACTCAGTGATCTCAGAGGTGATGATTCTGTGATTGGTTTTTTTTCATAAGGAATTGTTGTGCAGGGCACATTTGGGGTGGTTTGGTTTTTTTCTTACATCCTCCTAGAAGAATAAAACCTTTCTGTCAGGAACAGGAGATACAATTTTAAGAAATTTTATCTATTTATAGATACTTTTTTTTTTTTTTTTTTATCTGGTACACTGGCTTTTCACTAACATCTTCATCNTGTGCAGGGCACATTTGGGGTGGTTTGGTTTTTTTCTTACATCCTCCTAGAAGAATAAAACCTTTCTGTCAAGAACAGGGGATACAATTTTAAGAAATTTTATCTATTTATAGATACTTTTTTTTTTTTTTTTTTTAATCTGGTAGACTGGCTTATCACTAAAATCTTGTGCCTGTGACCTTTTTAAAGTTCATTTAATTGTCCAATGCAGTCTTACAGGTATGTTTCCTGTTAACTGTCAAGTGTTGTTTGGATGCCAGGGCAGATACTTGCACTGCCACTGCTGCACTGTAGGGCTTATTTCCAGTGCTCGGAGCTTAATGTGCTTCAAATGACCAGGGTTTAAAAAACAGAATATATTTAAAGAAATACATCCTGATTCCTGTTAATTCTACTCCTTTCTGAGAGATAAAATTAAATCTCTGGTACTAACATTGTATTAGTAATGTCACTTCCGTTTATATATTATGTACTCCCCTAAAACCAGTGCTTGAACTAGTGACTTCCGTCCACTCTGCAGTGAGTGGAGCCTTTGAGTCTCCTTCTGCAGGAGACTGACTGCAGCCCAGCCTCTAATGAATGGGTAGGGATCTCTTTACCACCTGGACAAGGAAAGTATGGCATAAATTATATGCCTTCCCTGTTGCAGTTGTGAAGTATGCGTGTGATGAAGCAGTACTATGCAATTCATAACAGTGTAGATGAAGCAGTTTTTTTCTATTCCCTCAGGTTTTTTGTGGTCGTCTTGTGCTGTAAAAATTATTAGCTTAATTCTTGCTTTTCTTAACAGGGAAAGAAGATACTCCATCATTGCTTGGTCTTTGTGGCTCTCTTACATCTGTGGCAAGCTACAAGTCTCTCACAAGTCTGAAATCAAGTGAATATCTTGCAAGTCCCACAACAGAGATGACAAGTCCAGGCTTAACACCATCCTGAGATACACAGAAGAAAGGAGAGCATTGTGTTGTATGCATTTGTTTTACGTTCCATAAAATGACTTGCAATGAAGACTGCTAGTTCTGAGTTTAAAAATAAGCTGGTTTATTTTTTCTTTTCATGTTTTGCCTGTTTCATTCACAAATTCCGTCACTTTTTTTTCAAACTTTTTTTTTTTTTTCCCCCAGAGAACTCAGATTTTCTATTTTAGTCTTGAATTATTTAAAGCTCTTGATCAGGTACGGGATATATAATCTGATGTTTATGACTGATTTTTAAAATTAAGCAGTTGGAAATCAGTCCTCTACTTAACTGTCATGACCTTGCAATGGCCTGGCCCTACTCTAGCCATGGTGCTTCTCTGCAGTGCTTTAAATATCTATTACCTTTTGCAGAACAGGCAGGGAATCCTTAACACCAGTGTTTGTAAGTAAGTATTTTACCCAAAAATCCAGCTTTTCATCTGTGTATGCAGGATTTCAAAGACCTTATTTAACCTATCAACAGATCTTCTCAAGTTGACTCAATGTTAAATTTTTATATTCCAGTTAGTATCATGGCACTTAATAGATGTCTGAATTGCACTGGAGAATCACGTTGAAACACTCTTACTCATTCTTGAAGTTGCATGTGAATAACAAATGTAAGTTGATCATCTAAATCAAGCATACTTAGCAACTTGTAAGTGTTGAGGAAACTCACTGAATGCTTTTGAGTCACTTGAGTTACAGATATATGAGATTTGAAAAGCAGCAACAAATATACGAGAAATTTTATTGTTTATTGGCCTTGCTGGAAAGGACTAAGGAAGGTGCGGTTAATGCCTTGGGAAACTTGGACTCTGTGTGTTTATTGGCAAGATCCCAAGCAGAGTGAAAAAGCAGAAACAAAGACAATGTAATGACAAGATTATCATGTTAAAGATTTTTCTCATTCCTGTAGTAGTGCAATAGATATTTTTCTTGATTAGGTACTATAGCAGAACTTATTTAAGTCAGTTTTCTCAAATTACTTGCCATTGATTTAAATTACCGACAAAAAAATAGGAGACTTTTTTAAAATTAAATTAACTTTCAGGATTACCCTACAGTTTCAAAGTTTGCAAATTAGTTTTTGAATTGCAAACTGTATTCTTAATTCTTTGTAAGATACACTGGATCCTTTATCTATGAATTTTGTTAATCAAGGTAATGCTTATCAGTATGATTAGTAACTTTTTAAATAAAATTTAAATGCATGTAAGTACACTATTTATAAGTGCTAGGGAAAATGCTTTTTTGTGCCAAAGAAGTTTCATAAATTTGTTTACATGAGTAGTTGCAATACAAGACAGATTTTTAATTATTGCTTACTCTTAGATGTTTACAGTATGTCACTACTCTGTACGGTTTTAGTTGATTTGCCTCTTGTAATTGTACCTGGGCAGTCATCTATTATTATGTTATCTATTATATGGTCATCTTAGGGTGGGCTTGAAAGAAAGTGGGCGTTCGTTCTTACTTTTACTGAAAACTACAGGAAACGTTTAGCCTTTAGGAGACTACGCATCTCTGGAATTGAATGCACTGTTGGATTTAGCTGGAGAAGGTTCAATACATCTCCTCAGTCCGTGGTGCTGAACATTACTGCATAAATAGCAGGCTAAACAACTGCTGCTGCCATTGGAATGCAGATTTTTAAAGCAGCTTAACAAAATCCACCAGACCTTGTCTTTTGAGCCCTTATGTACCCACTCAGTTAATTTCTCTAATAAATTCTGACCATTAAATTCTTTCATACACTGTCAGCACATCTATTACTTTATGTAACTGGGGTTGGTTTTTTGTTATTGCATTAAGCAGCTGTTCTCTCCTGGCATTTGAGTAACATTATTAAATACTGATTTGTAAACCAGAGATGCATTTTTACTACAAACACAATGAGGGGAATCTGAGTTGCACAAGTTAACATTCTACATCAAGGTACAGTGATTTAATTGGTCTTGTTTGCTGTTAAACACTTCTCCCATTTACATCAGTGTTTTGGAGAGGGTATAATCATGATCTTCAGTCATGCTTGTTGATGGCTCATTTCTTGGAGCCACTGGTGTGAAATTTATGTGTCATTTAACAAAAGTCCTTTATGTGGTCTGACACCATTGTGAGTGTCATTTTGTGCATTGAAGTCAGCTACATGTGTCTTTGCTTTAAATGTTAATACTTTTAAAAAAAAAAAAATTAAAAATGCCAAAACTGTATGTTTTGTTGCCTTGATGTTCCATGAATGTTGCATGTAAATTAAACATTTTGTATCATCACTAATTAGTAGGTTTTGGTTCTGTTTTAATTTTACAGGATAAAATAAGACCATTCAGCAAATTACAGTGTTACCAAGCTTATAGCAAATTATTTTCTTGTAACACAGGGAGAGTGTGTTTTTATTATTGTATTTCATTCAATGTGGTCCAGAATCTGCTGTTACTACTTTCTTAGGCCTTATTTTGAAGTGTAGTCTGAAATGACTTTGAAAATCACAATGGGGGAGCAGTATCAAATATCTCCTAGGGCAGTACCTTTTCCTGCACCATATGCTGTAACTTGGTATCAGATGGGTTTTTTCGGTATTTTTAAGTGTGGTGCATTTTCACAAAGGCCAAACATGTGCTGGGGCACCTTCTTCATGATAGGATAGGACCAAAGTCCAGTTGTTGTGTAAAGCACAACTGAAAGTTGGTGTCTTAATGACCCAACTACTGAGTTGATTTTGTACTAGCACACCCCTCATTAAAATGTGCAAAAAATAAAATTCAACCACTTTATTAAAATGCATGGAAGAAAGGATATAGTGAGAGTAGTTAAAAAATAATTTAAATTAAAAAAAAAAAAAAAAGAAACAAAACAAAACTACACACAGATAAGAAGCTCTGATAGAGTAAGTCAGCTGCCTGAGTGTAAGTGAGATGTTGTGCCTGTCCTTAACAGACAATTTTGCATCTATAGTAGTAAAATAAATGTGCTTCTGCCTCCAGATGGCTGCACCTCAGAGTCACTGGCATGGAACCACCTGTGTTTATGCCACCAGACCTAGCCTTCAAAACCAGCTGCTCCCCAACAAGCCATGTGGGGAGTACTCCCTGTCAGGAAACCTGACCCTGCCTTGGAGCTTTGTGACAGAGATAGATGTGCCCCCCAAACACATGTTCCTGCAGAACATCTATAGGGGCAGTTATCTTCAGGGCCTGGGTATGTTTTAATTTTTAAGATACAACCTTAAACTTTTTAGTTTAGCTACAGCAGCACCTATCAATGTATTTACCATGCTCTCTGGGTTTCTAATGTACTTTTCCAGCTTGACCTAAAGCATTTTTCACTTAAGACGAAGCCAAAGACTCTTCTATGGTATGTATTTACACAAAATATAGAGCTAAAAATAACAAACATGCACAGAATTAAACATGTATTAAGCAAGAATAAATAAACATTTATTGAATTCATCCTCCATCAGCCTCCTTATGGAGGGGAATAATCATATATAACTGGAAGCCAAAAGCTTTTCTAAACATAATTTTAAATACTCAGCAAAAATCTTTGGTCACACTGAAAATTAGTACAGTGGAACTTCCTCTTCATTGCTTTGTGCAGCCTGAACTTTTTCACCTTTTAATCATCACTGAAGAGCAGTCAGAGCACCTCACCATTGCCCCCAACTTCTTTTTTTTTTCCTCTCTAGCTGCAATAGAAGTCACAAAATCTTCAGTGATAGTTTAAGGGTTATGTGTATTTTCTTAGTCTTAAGAAAAAAGAAAATATTTTTATCCTTTGTGAAACAGTTAAAAATAAAGTAGTATTTGTTTCTGCCATTATATTTGGTAACTTCATTGATAATTCTAGAAAATGGCTTGACAGATTCAAATTCAGCACAATATATTTCAGCATATATTTTGACTTCGCACAATCAGGTGAAGGAGAATTAAGGATGTTGGCTCATTTTTTCAATTAAATGAGAAAAGAAAAACTTCATATATTCATACGTGCTGATCATTATGGCACAAGCAGGAGAACTTTAAAGAGCCGTGGAATAATACCTGCCTAGAAGAGAAAGCGTTTGCTATCATTTGCTTTCAGACTGAAGTGCTGTAGTACTCAGTGTAGGTCAGTGCTCTCAATATACCATAGGCGCTGAGTAGAGAACTGTGGTTCTACCCATCCACGTTCCTTGAAATACTGAAATTACTGGCTGTCATAACTTCATGTGCTCACTCTGCTGTGCTGTGTGACCTTCCTGCCTTAAGTCCATCATGCCTCTGTCCCTCCTGTGTCTCCAGAGAAGTGGAGCACCTTGACCTGCAGGGCTACTTTGTTCCAGCAAAAAGAGGTGCCCGTGGACACAGACATTCTGCCGTCCCCTAAGTGTCAACACGAACTTTGCTGCTCATGTGGGATAAGCAGAGACTTGTGACCTCTCAAGTGGGACAACAAGAGGTTCGAGAAGCCTTGAATCCTGAAATGGATAAAGTTAGGGAAGAAAGGGCTCAAGTACCATGCTGGGCTGTGCCCTCCACCATAGGTATGTGTCTCAGCCCTTCAAGCCAAGTGGTAAGTAAAAAGTGTGATTCCCCTGCCACTGTCTCCTGAGACCTAGAGCACCCTTAATGAAATGGAAGGATCCTGGCAGTATGCATATAAAATAGCATTTAGATGTTAAATGTCTCCCATTACAATTAACTGTGATCTTGTCAGCAGAGGTTTATAAAGTGATTCAGTTTACCTAGAGGTAGAAAACTAAGGCTGAATCTACTTGTCTACACTCAGCCATCTATTTCCACTTGAAATGCAAAGCGAAATGCTAGTGCAGATGATGCATAATCCATGGAAAATTTGTGTCCCTTTGGAGCAGCAGCAGGAAGCCAGGCAGAATACCCCCAAGTCATCTCACCTGCGCATGGGCAACTGAGTTAAGGGAGTGGCTGATGGAGAGGATGTCCTTATGCTCCATTACACGTCAAGAACTAAATGAACTACATTCCACCCGAAATGTGTAATAATATTGAAACTTTGTAATGTCATGCATTCTGCTAGCATCAGCACTCTGAAACACACTAATCCTGTTACCCAGCTATGTCAGGGCTGTACAGCAAGTAAAGCAATTTAATGTCTTCCAGCAAACACAAATCTTCAGCCAACTGTGTAGCCATTCAAACAAGGAACCCAAATGAACCAATGCAATGGTGTTAACATTAGTACGTGTCTTGGGTTTGGAATATCTCTTGCAGTTGTTTGTTTAAGTATGAACTACTATAGGCTTTTATCTCAGTATCATTTTAATCTCAATTATCTTGTCATTTCCTCCTTAGGCTGCCAGTCACAGGACAACACATGCATCACAAAGAACTTCTGTACATGGCACCAGCAGAGCATTATCCCAGGCATTCAACAGAACAGGACAAGAGCAGCCTCAGCCATCAGGTAGACTTGATGAAGACCAAAAGACATGGGAACCTCTTTCCCGACAGCCTGGGAGAAGGGCATGAGGGCAGCTGAACGAGCAATACCAGGGAAGTAAGGAAGCTTAGGGAGATGAGCATCTTGAGGTGGGCACACAGGAAGTCAAAAACACTTTGTGACTATGAGCTTTTTATATACATTTAAGGCTGAATTTGCAGTCTCTGCTTACCAAAGGAGATTATTCAAAAGCAAAACACTTTAAAAAGAGTTTAGTTATGAAGTGATACTGGTTTAGTCTGGTGATATTCTGGCTAGTAAATTATTGATAGAACTACCTGAATGTACGTATTCAACAAAAGCAAAGTTTCACCCCCAGGTAAAGAATTACTTTTTTTTTTTTAATGAATTATAGTAATCTTCACAAAAAGATATGAACCAGTAATTAGAGCTCTTGAGGATGTGTGATCAGCTTGAATATTCACATTGTGAATACCAATTTTCACTGTCATGTAAGGCTCTTATTCTCTGAGTTTCTGTCACACATGGTGGCAATCCCAGACTGCCTTTGTGCATACTCAGGTCCACAGCAGGGGAAATGCCTAACACCACCCAAGTTTCCCCTTGATTCCCACTCAGCCACAATAGAGAAAAGGGAGAGAAGATAGGTAGTGATTGCACTTGTGGACAGCAGGTCTCAAAGACCTCCATTAACTGAAAATGACAGTGCAGTATACATGTGCCCTCCCAAAATGTAACACAGTAACCTCCATATTCATAGTTATTTGGATATGAATCATGGACTGAGCAGTGTGAAGCAAAACTGTTCTTTGTGAAGAAAAAATGTGAAGCATTCACTGTTCTTTGAATAGTGGAGGAAAGTTTAGTTATGGGTAGTTTGGAGGAACTAAGAACCTCATACCAAGACATTATCCAGGAAAAAATACCCTAGTTCACTTGATATGGGTTGAAATGACTGGAAACACCTTGCAGAACAGGCTGATATTTATTAAGCCAAAGTTGACAATGGTGATGAACCACAGTGAAGCACAAATATTTTAGAAGGTAAAATATAAAATAAGATTTTCTATAAGATACAAAACCAAACATTTAGAAGAAGCATACCAGCTTCTTTTGCAATGGCTCCATCATCACTATGCTACTGCTCTTGAAGCCATGGATGAAAGCCTTTCAGCCTCCCTCATTCTAATTAGGCCCTGACACCCTCATTTTTCTATGAAATAACTAGGCTTAGACAAACCTACTGTAAAAATGTCCTCCACTCAGAATACATTCATTTTCCCTTGAAGTAGACTCTCTGAAAAAGAAGAAATAACTTACTGAGAGATTGAAGAAGGACAAATTATATGATGTAGAGTTCTCTGTCTCAAGAATTTAGGATATCTGCTGTGATTCTTTAGTAAGTTGTAGGGATCATACTTTAATGTAAAAGAGAAAGATGGAATTGCAACTGTCAGAAGAATAATAGGCACCTCCCACACATCTTTCAGGCTAACAAAGTTTGTAGTTCCTTGGAAGAGATGTTAGCAGCTGTATGATGTTGTAACTACTCTGGGCACAAAAATTTGAGAATGATCTGGTCTCAGGCTCTGCTTTGCTATGGAGCTACATTATTGTATTTCCTAGGCGACAGTATATACAACATCAAATGCTGTATCTTTAAAAAGTCAAGATGATAATATTTTTATTTCAATAATGTTCTTAACAGAAAGGCAAATTTTCTACTAAAATCTGAATTCCCCAGGCATGCCAAGCTTTACAGCCAAGAAGACCTTCCCATTAGGATGGCAATGCTTGTTCCAGTTCTGGCTCCATCTTGCAGGCTGTTCTAAAGACTACTTGGGCCCACAGTAATTCATTGCAAAGTTCTCCCAGGGTACAGAGATATTTAGTTTAGTTATTGGAGAAGTTCCTGTGCATATGGGCTAAAGAGTATCTGGTAGTTGCAGAGAGGAAATGAGGGTGGGAAAAGAAGCATATAGCTAAACTACCAAAATACTTTTGAGTTTAGTTTAGCAGATTGGCAACTAGAAAGACAAGTTGCATTCAGTGACTACTTAGGACACGATGGATGAGAAAGCAACTGATTTCTGGGAAATCCAATCTTTTCTACCTGTTTTGCTTGACAGAACATGCCAAGTAGAAACCTGTGAAAAAAAATTCCATGTCATTCTCCAAGGGAGTATTCTGGAATCTAACTAAATCCACCATGAATTACTGAAAGGACTGGTGATTATCTCAAAAGGAAGTCAAACCTTTTTGAACTGGAGTGGAACATTTCCTGAAAGATCCTAAGGACAAAAAGAAAGTTTCAGGATGAGGTAACAGTGAGGAGCTTTTGCTCTAATGCTGGAACGTCATTTTTCTTGTCTCTTGCATCACACTTGCAAAATCACAAAGTCTCTGTTCTGGTCAGGGCAGTTTGTTTGGTTATGCAGTGAAAAAGACACTTATAAGTCTCATGAGGTCTCCGGAACCTCTAAAATCACTCCTTGAAGCCAGAAAGTCCTCTTAAAATTGAGCCATAATGATGAAAAGGAGGAATAATATTTCCTGCTGAACTTCTCAGGAAAATGGCCAGCTTTGTTGCTGGAGCCTTTGAGCTAGTACCAAGAATTAGGTCATATGATTAGGTAGGACCCACTGGTTTCAGAGAGTAACCAGGATCTGAAAAAGACACCAGAAGATATTCCTGGGGATTTATTTTTCTGTTCTACAAATATGCAGAGTTTAAATGGCCAAGATGTCTTACTATGGTCAGGGATACAGCAGTAGAAATAGCTACTGCACATAGTTCAGGGCTAAAAGATGATCTTTGACAAAGCTACAAAAAATACTAAAAGGGTCTTTAAGGAAGCCCATGCAAGAAGAAAAATAAAAGACATCAAGGAATTACATGGCTAAATGGGGTCTTAACAGTGACATTCTGTCTTACTGAATGGCTCAGAGGAAGAGAAACCACACCAGCTACAGACTAAACTATGTACTGAAAACTGGACACAGCTGGGCGGCAGTGGTCCCTCAGTGGGTTCAGTGAGGGTGAGAAAGTCATGTAAGATGCGTACACTTGTGTGAAAACATCAGATAATGTACAAGCAAAATTTAAAAACTCTTTCACTCATTCAGAACTCATGAAATTGTCAAGATTGTGTTTCTCAATTTGTTTAAACATAAAAACTTGATTGGTTTTTTCCATTTTCAAATTAATTGAAAAATAATGTTTCTAGTTTACCAGAAAAATTAAAGGAAAAAATCCTTAGGGAAGAGTTGTTACATAGTCTTTAATGTCATGAATGTTATACAGTATTTGACATAATTACTCCCGTCTAGCAAACAAATACTAATAGAATTGCCACATTTTCCAGTTCTCTGTAAAAACCCGCATCAAAGTCCACTTAAAATGACTGCATCACAGGATAGATGGGATCTATCCCAGGCTTAGTATTCACAGGCCAATAACTATTTTATTACATGACTTCTACTTCAAAATATCTATTCCATATTCAGATTTCTTGGTTTCTCAATAACGCATCTTCTTCTTCAAAGACAAAGAAGGGAGACAGAAATATACCACTGAAACTTAAGCTCTGTTTCTGAGACAGAGAGGACCAAAAACATTGAGTTTAGAAACTAGTATGAGATGAAAAACAAGAATTAGGATGTCTATTTCTAGAGCTGCAACAATACTGACAGTTTGGAAATTTTTAGCACTGGACTAAACTTTCTCAGTCTAGAAATACCTCCATACTGTAGTTTTCAAGCCTATAAATTCATTAGTTTCCTTTGTACCAATTCTTTCTGAAAAACCCAAGCATCACAGTTCAAGAAATCAACAAATTATCTCAATTTGAAAAAAACTATGTCCCGAACTGAACTTTTCCCCACCATTTTAATTGCCAATACAGACATATTTGTCAAGCCCAATACCTCTATTTTTTAAAGCAACTGTGTCTGTCTTTGACAGGTGTGTTTTAGTAACCTGCGATGAGATTACTGAAATTCTCTCTGTATGTCTGTTGCTTTATATATACAAACTAGTCCATAAATGAGATGGTGTTCACAGAGATGGAAATATTATAGTTTATGCATGTTAACATCTATACTCACTTGTTAGTGATTAAAAAACTTTCCCTCCCGTCTGAGTTTTTTTAGAAAGATAGAAAGAGATTTACCAGGAAATAATCCATTAATCCCATTTTCAGCAACGATTTTCCTCATAGCTTCCCATTTTCCTCCCAGGTTGGCATACAGTCCCTCTGTGGAACGCAATATAGTACAAGAAAACAGTGAATTAAGTAAAATATACAATGCCACAGAAAAATGTTTTTAAAATTCAAAGACAGTGACTTCAGATATTATTATTAGGTTTGATTTTTATGTAAATTTTATGTTAATTTTATCCACACTATTCATACAGGGTGTTAAATTCATACAGTATGCAAATTCATACTCAAGCTAAAACAGCATAACAAGGAAGAACCTGTAATAGCACCTGGAATAAGATACATGAACAGAAAAACAATATTGCTTACTAAAGTAACTGATACAGTTAGAAAAACTCATCTAGCTTTCAAATGAGCCAGTCCCTCTCCACATCACTTTATACATACAGCTGCAAGATCATCACAATTCAGGTTTTTAACCAAGAACTTGACTTTATGGTAAACTGAATCTAAATGTATCTTTTGAGAATTGATATCATAAGAATAAATCATAAGAATGAACATAATAAGTAGACTAGGACAATATACTTTGCATTTCAATTTACAAAAACCAAATGCCCCCTAAATTTATAAGTTAATTTAAGAAAGTATAGGTCTATGAGTATCTGATTTAACTCTACAGTCCCCTGTAGAGTTAAATGAGATACTAGAAGCAACCCAAGTGCAGCAGAGAAGCAATCTGCATTGCAGACATATGCAACTGCTTGAAATGGAGGAATTTTTTGTGCTATTTCCCTTTGCCCATACTGTTTTCACTGATCCATAATATGAAAGTGGTTAAGAAATTTTATCCCAGATGACAGTTAAAATAGTTTTATAGAATACATACAGTAGAAACATCCCACAGCATCTGAAAGCTGCAAAATGTTTTTGTGGCCACAGAGAAGCAATATGTAAATGCACAGTCAGGGTCCAACTATGACAGCAACTGGATTTTGGAAATAATTAAACTAGTACAAATTATAGATAACCGTAATGAAATTTTACAAATATGTTAATGTATTTAATATCAGCCCAATATATATATGACAGCTACCTGTGATTCAGTGTTAGCAAAGAATTCTTATATTCATCAGCACAAAAAGAATTGAAGCACAATAAGCATTTATACTTTAAGCTTTTTTTGATCTTTGCCTGGTTTTGCAATGAAACATAAATGTGTTTTTTCCAAGAATTAGACCAGAAAAAAAAGTAATTTACCTGAGAGAATGAAACCTCATGCCAAAAAGTGAGCACTAGGTTTTCATAAGATCTTTCTGAACTTGGCCTTCAAATTATCTTCTAATCAGAAACTGTTTGGGTACTCAGTTTTTTTACTGTAATCTTAAAGCCATGATCTAACATCTATTTAAGCTAATGGAAGTCCCTCACTGGTCTGGGTCCCAACCAACAGAAAAAAGGGTTTTAGATACAACTTTAATTAGTATAAAACTCACTAGTGCTCTACTGAACACAGAGCAAGACCCTTCCTTCCTCTTTCATCCTTTAAAGCAGTTACGATATTCACTAATGTGAATAATTTATTTGAAATCACACAAAAAGGAATTAAAATACAGAACACAGGCATAGTGCTTTCTCTCTCTAGCCTAATATTTAACAAAAGAAGAATAACATTAAGAAGTACCAAGTAGTACTGAATGTACAAACATTTTATCATGTCATTTTTATCAACTCAAAAGTCATTTCAATAGATCAGTGTTCACCGGAATGTTTTCTAAGAAATTAAATTTTTTCCTATTTAAATATAACTTACTTAAATGTATTCAAATTTGCAATTGTCTGTCTAAATGTAATAGCTCTGGAATTTTCAGTTTATATTTTATATCATCTTATTAACCTAAATTATACTGAACTATACCTTTTCCCTCCTCTATGCCGTTAATGAAACATTATGTTTATGCTAGGAGATAAAAAATATCCTACAAGATGTTACAATTTGGAGAAGAAAAAAGACTGCAGTGATAGAATTAGGAGACAAATATTTAAAATTCCTACCAAAAGTCTATATACTCAAACACTAGGCTTTGTTTTTCCAAACATTATGGAGTATTTTTTCTACTAATCAGCAACTTACTTTTTAAGATCTCATTCTCCCAAATTTGAGTCTGCCTATGTGTTTTCACTACATCAAATCACAGAGTTATGACAGTTGCAATCTATCAGAAAAAGAAATCAGTCTTAGAGCACAAACAATTAAAATTTAATTAAAATATTTAAATTAAAGTGCACTCAATTTAAAACTAGATTTGTATTCCAAGCACCTGATATTATTAAAGGCCTTGTACTTCAGAACACTGTAATTTATTCAGATATAGCTAATCAGCTTGAATGCCAGGCCATACGTATTCAAACTAGATGCAACCCAATATATACATCTTTTCTGAGAAATCGAATACAATCATTCCACCCCCAGGTCTTTTTCTGCTGGATAGCTTTCCAGCCACTGTTCCCCAAGCCTGTAGCGCTGCATGGGGTTGTTGTGACCAAAAGGCAGGACCCAGCACTTGGCCTTATTGAACCTCACACTATTGGCCTTGGCCCATTGATCCACCCTGTCCGGGTCTCCCTGTAGAGCCTTCCTACCCTCAAGCAGATCAATACTCCCACCAATTCGGTGTAGTCTGAGGGTGCACTCAATCCCCTCATCCAGATCATCAATTAAGTTATTAAACAAGACTGTCCCCAAAACTGAGCTCTGAGGGATACCACTGGTGACTGGCCACCAACAAGATTTCACCCCATTAATCACAACTCTCTAGGCACTGCCATCTGTCCAGTTTTTCACCTAGTGAAGAGTACACTTATCTATGCCATGATTTGCCAGCTTCTCCAGGAGAATGCTGTGGGGGACAGTGTCAAAGGCCTTGACAAAGTTCAGGTAGACAATGTCCACGGCCTTCCCCCCATCCAGAAGGAGAGTCACATGGTCACAAAAAGAGATCAGGTTGGTTAAGCAGGAAAGAAAGGAGCCAGTCTCCTATATCTCTTGAGGTCTCAAATACGAATGCTTTACACTGTACTAGAACCTTATGTACACACAGTTGGAATCCATGTTGGGAATTCCACAGGTCTGACGTATTATGTATATGTATCTTGCTATTTTACCCAACATCACAGAACACACAGCATAAAGACAGAATAAAGAGACTATGAATTTAACAGGTTCCTGGTAAGATACTGTTTTGTGAAAATTTGGAAATTTTGTGGGGGATAAAATCACGTTTAGAAAATTGCACATTCCCCTGCAGCAGAATCCAGTCAGAATTAACGTCTAGCTTAAGCCAAAAAGTAATTGAAATAAGAAGTATAGGCTAATGAGCTTGGGGAACTCCAAGGGACATGAAGTTCTGAATCTAACCAACCAATGCCTGAATATGAAGCAGAAAATGAATTCCACAGACTATCCAGAAGTTTAAAAAACTAACAAAAATCTATCCTTAAAGGCAATATTTAAGGAGACAAAAAAAAAAAAAAAGCAAACAAACCAATTAATGCCTCTGACAGTGTAAGACATCGCAGCAGAATAAATTATTACTACTAAAGTGGTAACATGAATATAACACCTCACAGGGGACAGCCTTATGTTCATGTTCTGTAAAGTAGACTTCCATTTAAAAATTTATTTTTTAAGCAGCAGGAAGCAGGGAAATTTATTTTTATTATTTTGCATTTTTATTATATTGCAGAAAGAAGGCAATGAACCTGCTCTGGTGAGGGCTTGGACTAGGTGATTTCCTTCTAACTCCTATCATTCTGTGATTCTGTGTAATTACTATATCAAGAGGAAAAAAAGACAAAGAAATTAGAAGTTAATAAAAATTATTCCTATTTTCAGAAATGGTTAAAGATTATAAGGGAAAGAAAATATTTCAATTAACCACATTTGCTAAAATACAAAAAAAAATCTGAATAAACTATCAAAAAAATCCTTGTTGAACATACTAGTGGAAATTTATGGACCATATATATGCAGACATCATTCTGAGTCTTCGTCATTATTGAAGAGTAATCACTTTGCAAAGATTCTCTCTGTGGCAATCTGAAAAGTTTGCCATACCAAACAACGATGTAATTATAGCTCCACAACAAGAGGCTATTACTTGTTGAATAATGGTTGGTTTATCTAAATTGCTGTCACTCATTTCAGCCACGACTTTATCCCTGGAGAAGAAAAACCTGTTAAGAAACATATTTTAAGACTATGCTCAAAACTTGCAGGAAAATCAAAGGAAAAAATATTCTAAATTCTCATTAACATATTATGTATAGTGAGCCAAAGTATAAATATTAGTCTTCTACTGGTACACAAGCATCTTGGTAATTTTTTGAAATTAGAGTATTTGTGCCATGTTTTGTAAATAATCTAAGTTTTCAAAACAACAATAAATCATTCAAGTGCTTCTTACATGAATTACAAAGTTTATACTTTTTTGTAAACTGCATTAAATATTTAGTATGTATTACCTCTTGCTGCGACAAAGGCCTTAGGAGTGCGTAAATAACCTGTACAAAGAGAAATTCCCAGCCTGCAGCCCATAAACTGTAGCACAGCAGAATAATTCATCTAGCCCTCCTCCCGCTTCAGTCATTCCTGAGAGGTCTTCTGGTTCATCCAACAGTCACATCTTACTAGTGATGGCTATATCCCCTGCCAAGCTCCCAATGCAATAAACAGTGATTAACTAGTTTTAATGCCACCATTAAGTACTAATGCCTCTAACAAATCCTGCTGCTTCACTGCATAGGCAAAGCTACAATACCTCAGGAATGTACTCTCAGTATCTAAAAATTACAACCTTATATATTCCCAGTATCTGCAACTAACCAGGACAAGAGAAAATAATAAAAATAAACACTTCAGGACACAAAATCTCCAAATTGTGAGAAATGTCAGTTCACATGTAGAATGCAAGAGATAACAAAGTCATCGAAGCAAAGGTTAAAAAAACAAAGTATAAAAGGGGTTTATTAAAAATTTACAAAACAGCAACGAGTCAGGTGCATCTCCAGGCTAGATGCACAAATTCTGTTTTAATTTTTAGGTTTTAATACATTTTATCCCAGCCGCTTATGTTTCTGTCTCCCTTCTCATTGGTTGGGAAGTTACAGCTCACATTCTTCCTGACCCCTTAACCTAATGGAGATCGAATTTACACCTTTTTACCTTGCAAGGTCTTAACACCCTTACTCCAAGAAGTCATTGTCCTAAACAAGCCTTTGATTAGTTGATGAGTTGTCCCAGTCTTTTGCCCCCTTCTACTGGTCCATTGTTAGTAATTACAAGCACTCTGGTGGTCGTTTACTTCATCAGGTGGTCGTATCTTCCTCTTTGTCAGTGGTCCTCTAGATGGACCTAGCTCACTTAGTCTTCACAGCCCCCCCGACAATGTTATGTCCAATCCTGGTTTTCTTCGGCCTTAGTGATACTTCTGTATTCTTTAAGTTCCTGTTTTGAAGGTTGCTTNCTGCGATAGCACAAGGATATTGATGACTTACCGGGAAAGTCTATGAGACTCTCCTATCTCGAGCACCCTTTCAGGATATACATCCTGACCAAAGGATATAAAGTAGCTGAAGCAAAACTTTAAGCCCATTTCTCACAAAATCAAGGCGTATCTTTCAAAATACACATTGTGCATAAGCACAGTTGTAATTTTGTTGTTTTACATTGATCCAACCTTTTTATTTCATCTACAGGAAC
>VZRU01011238.1:70334-113857 GCA_013398155.1 Pedionomus torquatus
AAGCACGCCTTTGGCCAGCTTTGGCACCACCGGCACAACATTCTCGTGGTTTGGGGTGTTAAACGTGAAAGTGTGCAGCTGTAAAAAGGTAGTTGGCTGACTTCTAGTGTGTCACAAGGTACTTGTAGTGCAAAGGCGGCGGTAGGGATGCCGAAATTCCGTAGGCTGGGCCGGGCGAGCTGCTCCAGACAGGCAGTGCTGGTACCAGGAGCAGGAGCATGCATCGAAGGCTGCCATGGCACCTTAGGCCTAGGGTATTAAAGTGCAGTTGCTTTAGGACAGAGACTCTTCACTGTTATTGCAGTAAGCTAACTTGCACTATGCTTTCAATTATGCCTAAGAAGTTTAACATGTGTTTTCCAATATTAATTCCAGCATCTAGCATATTTAGTTTTGAGCTGCCCTGGTCATCACGTGTGTGTAGAGTGTAACAGTATGTTTGATCCCTCATCATCTAGAGGTTTTCAGCTGCACACTTGTTTATCATACTTTTTTTTGGTTTAGTTTCTGGATCAGTTACACTCGCCTAAGCCTCTTCACTTTCCTATTTTTCTAATTCTTTTATTCTTCTAGATTCAGGTTGCCCAGAGAAGTTGTGGATGCCCCATCCCTGGAAGTGTTCAAGGCCAGGCTGGATGGGGCTTTGAGCAACCTGGTCTAGTGGGAGGTGTCCCTGCCCATGGCAGTGGGTTGGAACTCAAGGTCTCTTCCAGCTCTAACCGTTCTACGATTCTATTATTCTACAAAGCTGACTGCTGTTCCTGCTTCACTAACGTGTCTCCATAACTATTATTTATATAATCATGCAGCATGAGTGGTGGTTTTGCTCCCTCTGCCATCTAGGACTGTTTCAGGGTCTTTCAGAGAATATGTAACAGAGTAACTGGTTTACATGCTGGCTTTTTGCCTACAAGAGGCCTGCTCACTTCTTGCAGCAGCCCCCATTGTCTGTTTTGAGCTTATCCAGAAGAGAAGCTACCAGGAGTCAGGCGTCAGTGAGGAAGAAAAGACAAGCTAAAGCTAATGATGTGTGATTCTTGGGTGATTCTGTCTCTGTCATTGGTTGTAAATGGAATCCTTTGGAAGTATCTAGGAATAGAGAAGATATAAGTATATTCGTCTAATAATATTATTATGGTTTCCAGGTATGTTTAGCTACAGGGACTTGATGGGTTGCAGTGAATTTAAGACTCATCAAAACATTCCTATTCCTTGTACAGCCTACCCTAGAAATCACATCTTAATATCAACAGCATCCTTTGTCAGCAAGCTGCTTATGGTTGACCTGTTGCATAGAGAATTAATTCATAAGTTCTTGATTTTGTGTATCTGTATTCTTTTTTTTCCCCCTAAATAATTTACTGTACAGATGAGACAGTCTTAATGTACAAGATCATTCTTCAGGCCTTTAATCATCCTTGTTACTCTTTTGCAGGCTGTATTTAATATTGTCTTGTTTTGAGGTAA
Organism: Pedionomus torquatus; assembly: GCA_013398155.1. Classification (NCBI taxonomy): domain Eukaryota; kingdom Metazoa; phylum Chordata; class Aves; order Charadriiformes; family Pedionomidae; genus Pedionomus; species Pedionomus torquatus. The sequence goes on from VZRU01011238.1 coordinate 71,802, forward strand.
AACAACCAACTTTCTGTTTAGTAATTGTACTCTTAACTAAGACTCTTCTAACTCTGAAATTAACAGCATATTGTGCAGAAAACTGTTTGTTCTCGGAGTGACTGAGTCCTGCATTTATTCAGGGGCAAGATAAAATTATCCATTTTATTTTCTGTTTTTTAGCAACTTCTAGGTTTTATTTCCTGTGATTGCTACTCAGTATTGAGCTGATGTTCTTATGGAACTTTACCACACTCCCTTGAGAAATGAGGCTAAGCCAGACTGTGGGTTTTATGATTAGCTTATTTAAATATCTAGTCTGAAAGTTAAGCCTGCATGGATAGTTCTGTCTTGAGCATCAGGAACGTTCATCAGCACAGTTTAATTGCTGATGTGGTTTCTTAGTTTTAGAGTTGATTTCACTGGGACATAAAGAGAGGTCCTAACTAGAATGGCTCTGAACTTTAAGCTTAGTTTTCCTGTATTGAGATTCAGGAGTAGTGCTCAAAATTCAGATAAATAGTGGGATCTAGGCCCTGTATTTTTTGGTGTTTGGGCAAGTAGCATATGTACTGTGGTACAGAGGTAGCAAATAGTTGCCAGAAAACTAATGATGTATAGCAACTGAAATAAAAAGGCTGCAATTTTAAGAAGAAACTTTTAAGGACTATACATGGCATTATTATTAATGTCTTGGTTTTGACACGTGTGTTAGACTTACAGTTAGTTTTTAGAAGACCAATATTGTGTGAAATCTTGCCTTGTTCATTACTGTGATTTAGGAATTTTTCTTTTTGAAAAGACAAAAATAAACACAGTTCATAAAACACAGTCCTATTTAAATTCCATTTTCTTTTTGCAACAGATGGAATGCAAGCAAAAACAGAAAAGATAAGATCTTCTCTGAAGAATTTAAAAAAAGATACCGGAGAACCAGAGAAACTTAAATATAAGCCACTCACTGGGAAAGTGTTTTACCTCGATATTCCATCAAATGTGATCTCTGAAAAAATAGGGAAGGACCTCAAAGAGCTAGGAGGGGTAAGTTAATGAGCAGAGACCTTTATAAAAGTAGAAGAAAATCTGCTCATGTAGAATACCTTTTCCATGTTCTTTGTGACTGCATTTTAATGTTATTTATATTTTATGCCAGGATTTTATTTTTTGTGTTTGTCTTAATGTTTAATACAAAAAATAAGATTATCAACAAACTCTTTTGTGCTTTTTCCTAGAAGCTGCTTTGCTAATTGTAGAAAAAGTATTTTAATATAAAGGATGGTTTTCAGTTGGTTGTTGATTTGCTTAAAATTTTATCCAAATTTAGTGAGTTTCATAGTTAGAGGTGATTTATTTTTTTTCTGCTGCTTCTGACTATATTGACAGACTTACATGTTACTACTAAAGTTGTTCAACTGAACCTGAAAGAGATTAGAGGAAGTGATTTGTGTATGCTTCCTGAAAGTTAGTAGCTGCAGTAAGTCTGCACAGAGTATATGAATGAGTATTTTTAAATACTCTTATTTAAATAATTTTAAAAGGATCTTCATATCTTTTATTTTCCTAATTCTCCTCTATGGAAGAAACACTTTGATACAAGCAAGTAAAGGATATCATAGTAACACAGCAGTTGTTAAGCAATGCAGTTGCTTAATTGACTTTAAAGTTGAATATTGAAGATTTTTTATCTTAGGGGAATCTTGAAGTTGAAGATTTTTTATCTTAGGGGAATCTTGGCAGTTAAAGTATTAAACACCCTTTAACCACAGAAGCAAAAGGGATCTGCTTAAATTGTTAGCTATTCTGAATGTTGCTTGGGCAAAACTTCTGTGAGTTCAGAAAAGTCCTGAGCATTTTTGTGAAACTGATGCTTGTAAATCAAGATGCCTGTCTGAAACTATCAGAGAGGCAAGGAATAACATAGTTCCAAGCTAAGTGCACCTCTTTGCATTTAGCATTAAATGAGTGCATGCATTTATCATGCTGAAATAATTATTTACTTTTTATCTCTGTCGTTAGAGAGTGGAGAGTTTTCTTAGTAAAGATATCAGCTATCTGGTGTCTAATAAAAAGGAGGCAAAATTTGCAACAACCGTTGGCCAGATTTCTCCTGTTCTGAGCCCAGAATCAGCATGTAATGGAGGAAACAGTTCACCTCACCCTGGCAATCGAAAAGATCAACCTGATTCAAGTTCATTTAAAATAGCAGATACAGTAAGTTTCTTAGTAATTATACTGCAAATCGGTACAACCCATGCTCTTAAAGTTTTTCTCCTATTTTTTTTTTCCTAAAGATCACAACAGTTTCTTGAGTGAATAAGGTTTTGGGGATTTTTATTATTATTTTTTTACGAAGTCAAATATACTTTTAAACTAGTTCAGGCTAACTTGTTAAACTCAACTACCTCAAACTAATTAAGGAAAGTTTCAAAAGCTAATTAATAAAAGTAACCTTTTTTGCAAAGAAGGAGACTACACTATAATCTCTTCTAATACAGTATGCTTGACTTACAGTTAACCACTGACATTATGTTCAGCAGCTGAATCAATACAGATAGGCTTGCAATGGCATCCAACGGTTCCTTTTGCTTTAGAAGCACAGCCTGTTAATATCTGGCTGCTGTGATGTTGTTAATGCAGATATCTACAGAACCGCTCTTTGGTAGCAGTTCAAGGAAGTAATTGAAGTCAAACATTAACTTCTTCTGAGCTCTTTTTTAGAGAACACATTAATTTTGACAGCAGTTGAATTTGTACAGGTGTATGTGGAGTTTCTAATATGGGCAAGTGTTGCCTCCTTTCAAAATAGAGCTGGAGATTAGCTGTACTATATACATGGTACTTAGAAACATGGCATATGTGTCATCACCTCATTTTGCAGATAACCTGGATAGGTAAAGGCATGCTTGTTATGAACAAGCAGCATACAGTACAAAAGGAGATGCACCAGTGACAGAAAAGATGGGGGCTATGATGATATTAATGACTGTTAGCTTAATTTGGCACAGGTCAAGCTGATGGAACCTCATTTCTTGGCATGTGCCACTGCCTAATTATTCCCACCGTCTTTTTTGTTCTACCACTAATATTGCTTCAGCAGTGCAGTTTTTTTGCTGAAAATGACTACTTAATGGTTGGGTTTTTTCTTTTGTTTTTTTTTTTTTTCTTCCCCCAGTTTGTATCAGCCCTAACCTTGTGGGGAAGATGTACAGTAAAAAAAAAAAAAATACTATCATAGCTAAAATAGGTATTTGTTAGCAACAGTGTAAATTGTCTTACCTTTTGTTATTTTGATATGAGTTCTAACTTACTATGAAAGTGTTTCTGTTTAAATATAGGTATGTATGAGCAGAGGAAAATCCTTAGTTGAAAAAGCAATCAAAGAGCAGGTAAGTCAAGCAATGCTTGAATCCTTGAGAAACTTTGTTTTTCCTCTTCTACAAAACAAGTAGTAGGGCAAATCCTGCCTGACAGATTTGATGGCCTTCTACAATACTGCCACAAACTTGGTGGATTAAGGCAGAGCAATGAAACGTCATCTACCTGGACTTATGCAAACCATTTGACACTGTCCCTCATGACATCCTAGTCTCCAAATTGGAAAGTCATGGATTTGACCACACGATGGATAAGGAACTGGCTGGATGGCCGCACTCAAAGGGTTGTGGTCAACGACTCAATGTCCAAGTGCCAGATGGTGACAAGTGGTGTCCCACAAGGGTCAGTACTGGGACCAATACTATTTATCATCTTTGTCGGAGACATGGTCAGTGAGGTAGAATGCACCTTCAGCAAGTTTGCCAATGACACTCAAGCTTGGTGGCACAGTCAACAGGCTGGAGGGAAGGGATGCCATCCAGAAGGACCTGGACAGGCTTGAGAGGTGGGCTAATGCAAATCACATGAAGTTCAACCAAGCCAAGTGCAGAGTCCTGCAACTGGGACATGGCAATCCCAGGCACAAACACAGGTTGGGCAGAGAATGGCTGCAGAGAAGCCCTGAGGAGAAGCACTTAGGAGTGGTTGTGGATGAGAAGCTCAACAGGAGGCGGCAGTGTGCACTGACAGACCAGAAATCCAACTGTATCCTGGGCTGCATCAAAAAAAGTGTGACCAGCAGGTTGCAGGAGGTGGTTCTCCCCCTCTACTCTGCGCTTGTGAGATCCCACCTGGAGTACTGTGTCCAGCTCTGGAGTCCTCAACATAGAAAGGACATGGACCTGTTGAAATGGGTCTGGTGGAGGTCTCTGAAGGTGATCAGAGTGTTGGAGCACCTCTCCTATGAGGACACGCTGAGGGAGCTGGGGCTGTTCAGCCTGGAGAAGAGAAAGTTCCAGAGAGACCTAGCAGTCTTCCAGTAACTGAAGGGACTCTTTGTCAGGAAGCATAGTGATACGACAAGGGGTAATGGTTTTAAATGGGAAGAAGGGAGATTTAGATTAGATATTAGGATGAAATTCTTTCCTGTGAGGGTGGTGAGGCACTGGAACAGGTTGCCCAGAGAAGTTGTGGATGCCCCATCCCTGGGGGGTGTTTAAGGCCCCATCCCTGGAGGTGTTTAAGGCCAGGCTGGATGGGGCTTTGAGCAATCTGGTCTAGTGGGAGGTGTCCCTGCCCATGGCAAGGGGGTTGGAACTTACTGGTCTTTGAGGTCCCTTCCGACTCTAACCGTTCTATCATTCTATGATTCTAAATCTTAGTCACTGCAAAATGTGACGATAGAGAACAGTTTTGGCATTTTGAATGGTTAAATATAGTCTTTTGATGGTGAAGTGCTGTGACACGGAGATGGAACAATCAGTTGAGAATGATAGTCTTGGCAAGGAGCAAAGCATCTGCACTTTGATCTGAGCTTTCATGTTACATTTTGTAATATATTTTTAATTGTTTTACATAATCTACCATATATTGCTTAAAATTATTGATATAATTTATTGTTTGCAGGACTTAATCCCCTCTGGTAGTATACTTTCCAGTGCTTTGAGTTGGGGAGTGAAGATACTTCATATTGATGGTAAGTATTTTTGCTTGATGAAGCTCAACTTGCACTTACTATGTTCACTTATTCTTTGGATGAATTCAGAATATTAAAAATAACATATTTCTTCAAATATACAAAACTAAACTCAGCAGAATAAATTTTTCCTCTTTTTGCCAGATGTTAGGAATTACATTGAACAAAAGAAAAAGGAGCTTTGCCTAACCAAAAGAGCAGGCAGTTCTTTTAAAGATGTGGTAAGTGGTTCTTTGCAGCTTGTGAAATGCAGTGTCAACGTGAGGAAACGTGGGTGTATTAAATACTAGCTACTGTGAAGTTTACGCATTTTACTTTTATAAAATTTTGCTCTTGTTCAGTTTTTTACATTAGTATGTTTTATGATCTGATTTAAAAAACATCTTTGAAAAACAGAAAGTATTAGCTATGCATTTCAGCATTGTTCAAAAATAAATTCCATAGTAGCTTTGATTAAATAATGTGTAGCTCTTCACTTTTGCAAAGGATATCCAGGAATCAGAATCACTGCACTGTCTGAAATTTCCATTCTGCCTGCCTCAAAAATAATAAATAATTTTTAAAAACTGTAGTGCTTAAATTGCGTAAGTAAAACTTTTTCTATGACTCAGTGACTAGAAGTCCTTTCCTTTTGATGGACTGTTTTGCAGAATCACAGTTATGTTTCCTGAAGAAGCTGTCTCTAGGGACTATTTGTCAGTTGCTCAACTCTACGTCTTTTCCTTCTTAGTCTTTTGAAGAACTAGCATAATGCATCTTTCAGCTATTTTGTGATAGTGTGCAGCTGGCATGTGAAAATCCCAATTTCTCCATCTTTTAGTGTATGATAGAGCAAGACACTGAAATTATGTTAGCTGCTTGTGTGCTCCTTCTGTAGTTGCTCTGTAATGTACGGTTATCTAGTCCAGCATGTGTTTGTACACTTACCAGAATGAATTATAGCTAACAGCCAATGCTTGAATTTGGACTCTATTCGTTTTTGAAGAAAAAATACTCCTTTTAATCTTCATTCTAATATTTTTAAAAAAAGAAAAAGGCAACCTGTGTAAATCCATTCAAATTAGAAGAATTGTTTTAATTGGTGGATGTTGTTATTTGCAGGTTTTGGTGGCTTTTTACAGCTTGTACTTAATTAGCATTTATAAAGTGTAAAAAACATTGTCTTTAAGAATAAACTTTTAACTATGTCAAGCTATTTTAGGAGAGGAGAGGAAGTGAATAGATTTACCTATGTGGGGTTTTTGTTTGGTTTTGGCTTTAGGAAAAACAAATTGAAACATCTGAAGGAGAACAATTGTGGGGTTTTTACAGTCTAGAAATAAATAATGCTTTGTGAAATATGTCACCATATTTCTGAAATATTAATAAGCTTAGTTTTCTGCAAGAGTTATTGTAATTGTGTATGAAGGCATGATTAACAAGGGCAGACCCTCATAACTTAAAATTAGCTGTAGCTATAGTAAAATGCGGAATAATATTCACATAGATTTTATACCTTCTTTCTTTTTTTCAATAGGGAAAACAGGTTACTGCTCTGAAGACAAGAAGTAAGTATTTGATTATTTGTAGAGTTTTTTTGTTTTGCCTTATGTTCTGAGTGCTTAAAAATGTAGTACAGTTCTCATCTAGTCAAGTGTGCTGCTGTTATTCTAATTTGTATGTAAAAAAACTTCATGGGAATCAAGAATTTGTCAAAACATGCACACGAGAACTTCTAAAATAATGTCTGCTCATTTATTCAGCAACTGGAGTAGCTTTCTGAATGAAGAAAAGTATTTCTCTCTTAATTTCCTTGGACAGGTGGGCTGAAAAATCCATTTGTCAAGGTGGAAGATAGAAGTCGGTAAGTGTTCTCTTCATGCTTTCAATAATGTAGTTCTCAAACGCTGTAATTCAGAAACATTTTCTGTGCCTTGAGCAACTGGCATTCAGATTTCAATTTCCTTCACCTTCCTGATTTTAGATGCCAGACATATTGTCGTCGTATAATACAGTACAAACTTTTTGTCTCTGTATGCTCTGAGAGGTATCTGCATTTAGCCACTGAATGAAATTGAGCAGGTCATACTGTAGTAGCGAATATTTGTAATAAGTAATAGAAGTGGAAAGTTAACATGTAGGTCATTTGTATTGTGTTCTCTGGGTTACTGTCTGCCATGTGAATTAAAAGAAAATCTGGAGGCTTTGAACTTTGACATCCTGTAGCCCAAAAGGCCAATAAAACTTTGTATACTAAATTCCAGTCCTACAGTCCCAACTCAGTGATACGAATCTATTGCAGAGACTGTTTAGAAAGGGAAATTGTTACATTAAAACCAAACTACAAGGGATTATTTTAACTTTCCTGTTCAATTGTTTCTTTTTAAAAGAAAAAAAAAAAAACCAAAATCATTAATCTGATTTCAATATCCACAGTAGCATGAAATCTGATATTTTCAGCCTTTAAAATTTTCACTTCTTTATGCAACATAAGTAACAGTTCAGAAGTAGAACAAGAAATTTAGCTGACCCTATTATATTTTGCAAATCTGCTTTTTTTTTTTCCTGCCTGGGTAGATCATAATAGTAATGTGGGAAGAAAAATGAGACTGAGTTCTGACATCGGTATTTCAGTCCAATGATTCAGTATGTGAACTTTTGGAATGGCCTATTTTAAACATTTTTTAATGTGTTCAGAGCAATGGTACAGTTGCTAGTTCTGGTATTTTTCTAAGTACAGTGCTGTACAGGACAACTAGGTGTGGAAGGGAGGTGGGATAGTAATATCAGACTTGTTTGTTACAAGCTGTGGGATAACACATCAGAGTTATAGGGTCACGGTGCTAATAAAGGCCTTTCAGCCTGCTGCCCTGAGACACAATGGGGACACTGCATCGCAGTCAGTCTTACAGAAACAAGCCAGGGCCTCTGGAAGTAGTAATAGTCAACAGGGAAATACCTGCTGGCCAACAACCCAGCTGAAGTGCCTCTACACAAAAGCATGCAGCATGGACAACAAATAGGTTTGTTTTTAAAGGGAAAAAAGGAAGACCTGGGCAACTGCAGGCTGGTCAGTCTCACTTCTGTGCCTAGCAAGATCATGGAGCATATCTTCCTGGAATCTCTGCTAGGGCAGGAGGTGTTTGGTGACAGCCAACATGGCTTCACAAAGGGCAAGTTACACCTGATAGATTTGGTGGCCCTCTACGATGTTGTTACAACATTGGTAGACAAGGGGAGAGCAATAGATGTCATCTACCTGGAATTATGCAAAGCATTTGGCACTCTTCCAACATGACATCCTGCTCTCTAAACTGGCGAGACACAGATTTGGTGGATGGATCCCTTGGTGGATCAGGAACTGGCTGGATGGCCGCACATGAGGGATTGTGGTCAATGGCTCAATGTCTAACTTGCAGCCAGTGACAAGTAGTGTTCCTTAGGGGTCAGTACTGGAACCAGTGCTTTTTAATGTCTGTCAGAGACATGGACAGAGGGATTGAGTGCACCCTCAGCAAGTTTGCCAATGATACCAGGCTGTGTGGCACGGTCAACGTGCTGGAGGGAAGGGATGCCATCCAGGGGAACCTGGACAGGCTTGAGAGGTGGGGTCATGCAAATCTCATGAAGTCCAACCAAGCTAGTTGTGAGGTCCTGTACCTGGGGCAGTCCCAGGTACGCATACAGGTTGGGTGCAGAATGGATCAAGAGCTGCCCCGAGGAAAAGGACTTAGGGTTGTTGGTGGGCAAGAAGCTCAACGTGAGCTGGCAATGCACACTGGCAGCCCAGAAAGCCAACTGCGTCCTGGGCTGCATCAAAAGAAGTGTGGCGAGCGGGGCAAGGATAGTAATTCTACCCCTCTGATACCGTGAGGCCCTACCCCTCCAAAGCTCCAGCTTTGGAGCCCTCAGCACAGGAAAAATGTGGACCTGTTGGAATGGGTCCATTGGAGGGCCATGAAAGAAGAAGACTGGAACACCTCTCCTATGAAGACAGGCTGAGAGAGTTCGTGTTGTTCAGCCTGGAAAAGAGAAGGCTCCAGGAAGACCTTATAGCATCCTTTCAATCCCTAAAGGGGGCTTATAGGAGAGATATGGAGGGATTCTTCAGAGGGAGTGTAGCAATAGGATGAGGGGTAACAGTTTTAAACTGAAAGTGGGTAGATTTAGATCTTTGCTGTGAGGGTGGTGATGCACTGTAACAGGTTACCCTGAGAAGCTGAAGATGCCCCATCCGTAAAAGTGCTCAAGGCCAGGTGGGATGGGGCTTTGAGCAAGCTCGTCTGGTGGGAGGTATCCCTGCCCATGGCAGGGGGGTTGGAATCGGTGATCTTTAATGTCCCTTCCAACTTGTACCATTCTATGAACTGTCTTTGTGGAAAATAAAAATTATATTTTGAATGGTGATGGGGTTAAAATTTCTTAGAAAGGAAGAAAATGGTAGTACAGAAAAAAAAATAACTACTGCATTGGATGTAAGGAACAGCTGTATCTACTTCTTGGAAGCACAGGTGCACTACTATCCAAATTGTTCTTTGTTTTTTTTGTCACGCAACTCTCAACAACAAGTAGGCATGAAAGCCATACCCCAGGGAATGTGTAAAGCTGCTGTGAAAACTCAAGGTAAATCTATTTTGAGAAAGTACTAAGTTTATATGAAGGAAAGAATGACTTACTGTAGTATATTTACCTGGTTAGCATTCTGTCTATGTTATATGTAAAAGCAAAACGCTTTTTAAAGATTTTTGACCTGATTGTAGTTTGTGCTATAAACTCCATTTTCTACTTCTCATGGTTCTAATGCACTTGTTTTGTCTAATACAGCCACTACCGACCATTTTATCTGCAGCTACCCAGTTTTCCAGTTCTGAACTACTGTATTCCAAAACCATATAGTCCATTTGAGGTGGATAAGAAGCATCCTTCTGGTCAAAAGCAAACTCAGTCTAAGCAAAGGTTTGTTGAAAACTTGTTATTGAGGTGTGGTTAGAGGAGACGGTGGTTCTCTAAAATAATTCTAAAGTAATTATTTTCTAAAATATTTGATCTGTTTCTAATTTTGTGTAATATTCAATACTAATATTCATGACAGCTGATGTATTTGCTGCACTGTAACTGTTGGTGTCTGTCAATCTTTCTGTACCCTCTTTCTTCTGTCTTTAGTCTGTTTTTTGGACATACAGATACATACATCAAAAAATGTTGCCTTCTTCTGTCACTGTGGGTCAGCATAAGATTTATTTTTTCCTTTACTCATCTTGGATTCCATCCAGTAAGTATTTTATAGGAAGTGGATTTCTGGAAACCTGGTATTTGTCAGTATAATGCTAAAGCAGGCAGTTAAAGTTTAGAAAGCAGTTATATTCAGTCACGTTGCAAAAATTATTGTTGATAAAGTTTAGTGTATAGAAATTAGACTCTGCAAATACTACTTTAACTCTACAGAGATGAAAGGTGGATGCTAGCTGCCCAGTAGAATTGCAGTTGATCTTGCAGCAAGCGTTTATATGATATGTTTTGGCATTTAGGCTCTATTTGAGCATTCCAGATGCAGTTAGGACCGTTAGTAAATCAATTTTATGATTTGAAACTACTTAGAATGTTCTTTTGATGAATCAAACTGTTGTTTTGAATTTCTTCTAGCTAACATCTGGAGTATTAATGATTCTTTCATTGACTTCTAAAATAAATAAAAGATATTTAGGTGAAAGGTAGCTTTGCTATAGGTAGGGTCTAAGACTTACTTGACACTTGTTTTCTTCATAAATAGCTTCTTCACTTATGTTGGAGGTTTTCAGCTGAGGTTGCCATGATGAATTTTATTTTTTAATTGCAATGAGTGTAGCAGTATGAAAAAGCAAAGGAACTATAATACATCAGTAACAAGACAATTTCTAATGCTGTCTCTTCAGAGGGGGCTAGAAAGACCTGTTCTTTTTAAAGCATTAAAAAAAAGAGGGTGCAGGGAAGGCAATATATTTTTCATGTATATGTATTAAGGAATATTATATATTAAAAATTTCAGGAGTTATGTTTGAATGAATATTTCTATGTAATGTTTCAGATTGGCACATGCCAAATAGATACTTAAGTAGGAGATTATTTCATACTCAGCAGGTAAATGTGAGGAATGTCAGTTTCAGGAAAGAGAAAGGGGAATGTTCGCTTGTTCTGTCTTTATTTGGGAAAAAAAACTTGTTGAAACTAAGCTGTCAGTTCTACTTGCTTCTGGATCAGGCAAGACCTGCAGACATTATTCAGTCTTCAGATGATAAATGCTGTTGCTGATATCCTGCTTTACTGGTTTATTGTGATTTTTACTATTCTGAAGAGGGGAGCTGTAAAAGGCTTGCGTAAAAGTAGAGCCTCTCCTGTAGAAACCAGGAAATGGTGGGGCAGGTGTTACCAATTAGGACTTGTGTACACATACTATAGTTCTGAGTAGACGTCTGTGGTGATACTTAGTAAAGTCTGCCAGAATGGCTAGACAGGGAGATGGCACCATTTTCTCTAACAGAAAGGGGAAGTAGAGATTGATGGTTTTGCTTCATTGCTAGCATGTCGTCTGTAGGTGGTTTAATAGTGAATTGCAGCAAACTGGTCCTCCCCAGAAGAGGACTCCAAAGGTCATGGAGGCAGCTGTTGAAAACCTCTTCTTATTTTAATTTCCAGGAAGAACTTGAGGTTCATTAGCTCATATTTCCACTTAGCCTGTACCTAGAAAAACAAGACAAAATGGCATTTGGTCAGTATATTCAAAAGATATTTATAACCAACAAGTATGACTATTCTTCACTTTTACCAAAGAATGAGAGTTTGTCTGTTAGACCAAAGTGTTTTTGCTGCCTTCTTTCTTGGGATCAGGAATACCGATAGTCAGTGAGATGATGGAATACTTTTTTGCTTGTTTTCTAGTTTTGATTTTATCAAACCTCTTACCAGCTCTGTAGGGAAACTTCAATATGTTCTTGGATTTGTGAAGGGAGACTTTTTTGTTTAGCAATTTTTGCGTTATTTTGAGTCAGTGATAGTAGTACATCCGTACTAACCTGGATGCTTTATGCTTACATATGGTTCCACTGGGTCTGCCTGTCTTGTTGCAGTAAAGCTTTTTTTTTTTTTTTTTTTTTAATTAATGCATATTTTTTATCTTTGGTTTTCCTTAGCATTGACTAACATTGTGTAGATAGTTTGAGGGGAAATAGAGAGGTGGGTTGTTGTTTTTTTTTTCAGTTAGGGGAATAAGAACAAACATACATGTGAGAGGCAAGTATAGAGCTCAGCTCCATATTTAAGATCCATACAACTTTTCTGTTAACAGAAACAAAATAAATAGTGACAAGGACTGTGGAACTCCTGTTCAGCTCGCTCAGAAGGACAAAAAAAAGAGGGGATATTGTGAATGTTGTGGGAAGAAATATGAAGATCTGCAAACAGTATGTCATGTATATGCTTTGATACAGTCATATCTCTTAAGTGTGGTGTCAACAATGGTTTCTACTTGCTAGTTTAATATACTTTTGTCTTAAAAGATTTCTGAATATTTGCCTGTTTTTAGGGCAGCAAATGGGTATGTAGGTTCTAATTCTTGATTTCTGCCTCTATGGTAGCTGAAGACACTGATAGCTCATGTCTCAGAGACACGGGCAATAAATAAATGATAAGGAGCAGTAAGTAAATATCATACTGTTGACTTGTATATTCATGGCTGTAGCATTAAATTTGTTCCATGTTTTTTCTTTAATTCCAGCATCTTGAAAGTGAACAGCACCAAAGTTTTGCACAAAGCACACAGTATCAAATTGTTGATGATATAATCTCAAAGTTTGTTTATGAGTTTGTTGAATACAAAAATGATGTAAAAAAAATAAAAAGGTAAGTTACTTGTTTAACTAAATTTTAAAGCCTCTGAGCTAAGGCATTGAACAGAAAGATACTTAGTTCAGAAATTCTGGATTTGGCACAGAATAAATTAATATTTTTTAGTCTGAAATAAATCACTGAAATTTACAATGGAGTTATACTTGGCAAATCAGTTCTAGAAAACATAAATTAGGAAAAAATAAATTTGAAAAAGTGTAGATGGCATCACAGGAAGATGAGACTGAAAGGAATTGATGAAAGTTGTCCTACCTGTTCTTCAGCTTCAGAAAAGCAGTATCTGCTCCAGTAAAAAATCACTGACAGAAGGACAGCAATGTCTGGACATCGTGTTCTAAAAACTTCTTGATATTCATAGTAGCCTAAGAACAGCAAATTATATCCTTCTTGGTTAATCTGATGTCCTTACTAGTGGAAAAACTTCCTAGTCTAATCTAGATATTCCTATCTGTACTCTAAGCCTCTTTGCTTCTGTCCTGCCTGTGCTGGACAAATAAAGCAGATTTTCCTTTCTTCATAGCTCAAAAGCTTAAAGGACTTGTTTCACATCTTGGACTTTAGGCATTGGTGTCTTTATTACTTGGAAGAGTAATTCAATTCAAGATTGCTCTGTTTTGTTAGCAAATGATTCAGGAGATAAGGAATAACTTTCAATTTCTTTAAAAAGGAAAGGAAGTATTGAATAAATAAAGATATTCTTAGTGAAATCAAAGGAAATGCAAATACAGTCAAACAACTGATATCCTAATGAAAGCAAGCCTTTATTCCTTTCGTGGTTTAAAAATACTGAGTGATTAGGTTTGAAATACTATGTCAAGAAAAGCATATATAATTATGCTACTTTTGTGTGTATATATCATAGAATATTTGTAACTATTTATAGCCATTATGTTATATTCATTGGCTTCTTTTGTTCTTGATACAACTGGTAATTGAGATTTACTGAAATACTAAATTGCTTCATGTATTTTTAAAACAATTTTATGAACTATAAGAATCAATAAGTAAACATCAAATTCAAATAAAGGCATTCTTGTTCCTGTAGAAATACTGTACTACCCTAAATAGCCTTATTTAAATAAAAAAAGAAAAATTGCTTTGTCAGTTCAGTTGTTTTTCTAGAATCAGTTGCATATGGAGTTATGTTACCCATGTTTATTTCAAGTGTTTATTAATAATTTTAATTCTAGGACAAAATGTAGTACAGGATATTTTTCTCCTATGATTGGAAAGAGAACTAGACCAGATGAGCTGAAAGAACGATTGAAAGAGCAATGCATTTCACTGAAAAGTTATTCATGGAGGGATACGGCAATGCGGGCACTCAAACTGGATCAGCAGCCTGCAGAAGTACAGCCAAATTGTGTGCCAATACCTGCCCCTGTTTCTGGATCTGTCTGTACAGTTCTTTATTGTCACCTGCCACAACCTTCAGAACTGAGAAGTAAGTTCGGAAATAATGAGGAAAATATTAAAACTGATTGCTCCTGTGCTGCAAACTTAAGAGAGACACTTACATCATCAAATTTTATACAGCTGCCCCCTCAGAAAGATGACAAAGCATACACTGAGAACTTATGTCAAGCTTATGAGCCATTCGGTAAAGAAATGCTGGAAGCAGAAGTAAATAAAAAGAACATACAGTTTTTTCAGAAAGGCATATGTACTTTATATTCTCATACACAAGGTACAGATTTTGGTGAAAAAGACAAAAATCTATCACAGCCAAAACGAAAATTAAATAATACAGTAGTTCTGCCAGTGAAGTGTTTGAAAAAAACAGATGCCAGTTGCACATTTGTCAAGAAGCATCGTGATTTATGTGATAATCATCAGCAGATACAGCACAATGTAGTTCTGGAGGCTGAGGTGTATGATACTGCTGTAAACAAAGAACTTAATGAATTGGCTGCCAGCACTGCACATAGTTCTCCATCTGGAAAGCTTCACAGAAAAGTGAAGCTTTACTTGGGAAAAAATAAAAGGGAAGCCCGGAAACAGAATATGGAGTTATGCATAAAGTATACAGATGAACTGTTGGTGCCTGAAGAGAAGAGAAGTTCTTGTAGCTCACCAGCTCAGGCCCTACTGGAATTATTTCAGTCAAGTGACATAAACTCAGAATTTGGAGGGTTTTCAGGTTTCACCAAGACCAAAGGTTCAACTAGCATAAAAGATGTATGGGAAAGGCAGAATACAAATGTGTGGTCTTTATTTTCCTCTTCATCCTCATCCTCATTTGTTGGATTTTAATGCTGCTTTATTTAATGTAATGATTTCCAAATAAACTTGCAAATTTAAGATTTTATTCATGGAAACTTTAATTGCTGTATTCTATGTACAGATGGTTTTCAAGTTTTTAATGCAAAAACTTCTGTCTATGTAAATATGAAAAATCAAACTAATGTGGCACCTTTTTTTTTTTTTTTTTTTTTTTTTAAGAGGTACTGCATTATCACAGCTAGTAAAAGGCTCTGACCCCAGACAGATAGAATCATTTTCTTTAATCATAGATTATGGTACCTTCTAAGTGACCACATTATGAATAACTGGATGTTCCATTGTAAATAAGGCAGTTCGTTACTTACAGACTACTAATGTTTTGTGAAGATTTGGTCACTTCTGTTCCTGTTTTTTCTGCTGCTGCTTTAATAAAGAATGCAAAAAATACATGCATTCCTAAAATTTCTTCTGTTGAAAACTTATAAAGGAGCCTGTGTAATCACAAAGAAATGGGACTAGGAGAGCATATATTATATTTTTTGGCTACTCTGTCATAATTTATTTTTAGACTAAACGTATCTGCATAGTGCATTTCAGTCAATAGGAAAGCAGTAGATGTATACTTGTAACCTTTTTTAAAAAAAATCCCAAATCCACCAACAACAGAGCAGCAGCAACAACAAAACAGCCAATAGATTTCTGTTTGACTCAGGTAAGTTGTTAGATTTTTCTTTCAGAGTAGCCAGCCTGCCTGCCTGTCTTTCTCAGAAGCAGAGTGAAAGTCACGTGGGAAGACTGTTTGTTTGTTTGTTTGTTTGTTTTTAATACTTCAAATCTTTACTAGAGCCAATTTCTTTCAGAATTTCTGTAACTGGCAATGGATGGAGGGCATGAGTATAGAATTCCAGTGGAGCTAATTGCAAAGCTTTATTAATAAATGGAAGTGCCTTAAGTTCATATAAGAGATCTAAATCAGCAGAAATTACTCCTATTAACTTTAAATTACTTGTTTGGATTTTTAGCTCTTGCTTGTTTAATATTTTCAAATCTATTCTGTCAGCATTGTTCAAGAGCTTTCAATCATTACATACTGCTGTTTGTCCTTTCTACGAGGGACAAATAAAGCTTCTTGGTGTGCAGGAATGGGTGAGAAAAGAAGACAACATTTCTTTCTTTAAAGAGTGTGTGAACTGGAAGCTTAATGATGAAAGTAGCTGCTTAGAGCATTGCTGTTACCGTAAAGGTGATGTCCCTTGTTTGGCTATGTAAGTGCCTGCCTGTACAATCTGGTAAGAATGGCTTTTGGTCTCTCCATCTTACTGGTCACTTTTGGCTTTATTTATAGTTTCTTCTGATTTGGATTCACGTCAAGAAAATTATATGGAAATCCATTACGGAAATAAGCAAAATTAGCATTTCAAAAAGGAGTTGAGCATCTATGCCTATATATATTTTGCATGTAATTTACCAATATGTAGTGTTTTGGGAGAGTTTAAAAGTAGAACATTGAAATAATTACTTTATTCTTTATTTTGAGTGGTGCTTTAATGACAGAAGGATTGATCTCTGATTTGAGGAATGCCATCTATTTGAGGAACAAGTGTTTTGTTTTTCTAGAGAACTTATTTGTGTTTTCGTTTCAAAGCTTTTTTGTTTTCTTTTGGTTCAGTACTAAAGTAAAGTCTAAGAAAAACTTGCATTTCATTCCTGGAACATTATGATGATCTCTTGTGGATGTCTCCATCCTCACATCTCCAAGATGCTCTTAGTCAGTGTGGTGGCCTCCATCCAACTGGAATGTGTATGCATGTTTAATTATTTATATAAAGATTATTGCAATAGTTACATGTTAAGGGGAAGGGTAGTCAACATTAGTAAACCCATATGTATTTTACTCTTGTAGATTTTGTGTGCAGGTGATTGGTCACATTAGCACATGTATTTATGTTCAGATAGCATCACAGACCACAGCAAGCCTAATTAACTAGTTCTGAAACAGATTTAAGTATGTCGAGTGCAATTGTCATGCACTTACTGTCTTTCCAGCTTGTTTTTAAAAAACAAAACAAAACTATTATTATAAAAAATGTAAAAGGAATTATATTACTTCTTGAAAAAAACCCTATTAAATATGGAAGGCTAGTTATTAGAACATTTTTCCATCTCTCTGACTTCCTCCCAGAGAAGATAATGACTATTTTCAAAATATGTGGCAGGGATTCTCCGAAATGTCAAACTCCTCAGGCAAACACTACCACTAGTATTTCTGTAGCCACTAGAATAAAGGTTTAGCATTAGAAGTGCATTTTATCTGTAAGTACATCTTTGTTATAGTTGCATATTATATAAGTACAATTTGAACTCTCTCCATAGGTACATGAATTTCTTCTAATGAATTTCATTTTTTTTGATTTATTTGCTTTCTGTGAATTTGAGAAGTTGGTGTAGGTGATTTTTTTAATTATTTTTTTTTACATTCTATTCAAAACCAATTATTGATATGCTGTTACTTCCCCTTTGTGGTCATTAGAGAAACGTGGAGCTATATTCCCATATTGTCTGCAGCATACACCTATACACAGTGTGGGATTCAAAATATTAATGAAGCACCTAAATTTTTACTGTTAAAAAAAAGTGAAAGCTTTAACATTTGTGTATCACTGAAACTACTTCAGTTTAAATGGACTTGAAAAAATCCCCATGACTTCCATTACAAAAGTGGGCTTATTTAAGTGATTATCCTCTGGCCCAGTGACCATTACTGTTTCTTTCTCATGTGTGTGGCAATCACATTTCTGGGGATGCAAAATATTTCAGCAGAGTCTTTAAAATGTTGAAGTAGAAGACACGCTGGCACACACACATACCCTTTCTGAATGCCTGGACAGATTTTATCCTGGTTTGGTACTTTAGCGTAAGGGTCAGTTTTAACTGGTCTGTTCAGCCCCACTTTGTGAGAGAGCAAAATGATTTTTCAGTGAAGACTTTTTAAATGGAAACTAGCTACACAGTGTGAAGTTGGGATGGTGGTTGACACCTGCTTTTAGAAATAAAGCATTAGAAGTAGTAGTGTTTTACTTTGGTTACACCTACACCAAGCTTGGTTTGGTACCTTTGCAGTGGATACCCAACCACTACATGTGCCTTTGCTCTATGGGATGCGTTTATCTGGAATGGAAATCTAGTTTCTCCTTAGGTAAATCCATACTGTGGCTGAGAGGATAGAGTTCCCAAGGTCAGGAATAATGCTCCGTGTGCATGCATGCTTATGCGTGTGTATAGAGATACTTGTGAGTATATGGTTAGAGACTTCAAAACATCACACATGTAAGGAAGTTCTGCAGTTATTTCTGAGTTCCATGCACTCAGGTAAGCTCTACACCTAGCAGCAGGATCTTCAAGCAGTAGTTTCTCTTGCTTAACATCCCACTACAGAATGCTTGACACAAAGCAACAGGTAGGTGACTTGAAAAGCAGTCCAGCCCCTCTGCAGTTGGGACAAAGCTAGTTACAACCCGAGGAGTGCTGAGGATGTTTGCACCTGTTCTGCCCCTCAGGGGTTTCCAGTACGCATCAAGGTGATGAAATCCATGGTCAACCTCAAGCGTGCAACAAAAGGGCACACTTCAATTATCCAGTTGTGCTGTCCTTGTTCTGTGTTACCTCCTGGCCTATGTGGAGGGTGTAGGGTGTGAGTGCCTTCCTCCTGCACTCTGAAGAGCCTCAGCTCTGAAGGACTCAGCCAATGTAACTGGTGGTGGCATCTATGAAGTTCTTGTGGCAGTCTCTGAGGGCAGGAATGCTTTAAAAATGGTAGCTGCTTTAACTGATGTAGTTACAGTGGAGCATGTGGACACTCAGGGAAAATTAAAATTCCCCAGTGCATCTTTGTGAACTATATGTGGTCTGTGTGGCCTCTGGACCATCGGCTGATAAGCACCAAGGGCTGGTAAAAGCTGCCCATGCTGGGCTTTTCCAAGACATTGATAGTTGATACCATAGTAGCATCAAGGCATAGTCTGTCTTGGTCTTCTACTAAGTCTACTCAAAGGTGGAGGTCACTTCCTTGCCCTAGTTTCATTCTGTAGATGCTCTAGGTGAGAGATTTTTAAGACATGCAATTAGATTATATTAAGAATTATGGGAAATTCCTGAAATAGTAAAATGTAAAATAAAATTACAAACAAATGTGATCGTTTTAGAGTGACTTCAGTCTGTATGTTACTTGCATCATAGCAGGAGATGGAGTCCTCTTTATCACTCTCACTTATTACCGTTGCATTTCATCTCATGAATTTTTTTTTCTGAAAAATAAGCTGTTTTATTTCAATTGCATACTGCACTCAAGATCAGCTGTAACCTCTGTATGCATCGAATCCTCAGTCTTGAAGACAAATGAGGGCAGTCAATCAATCCAGAGAAACTGTGCTGCTTATTTACACAGAATATATGTAGGCACACTAGAAACTGAATGCCAAAATCTATTTCTTATCATCACTAGTCCCCTAGGCTGTGTAAAGAGAGTTTATGCTATCCAATGCAAGCCTGAATAAAGGTGAATACCACCGGGGATACCAGCCCCTACCAATGTCACTACTGTTATCTTTAGCAGAGTGACTATAAGCATGAACTGAGTTTGTTAACCAGGATAACATCTCTGAAGGTGATAATGAGATTAATATTTCTATTTTTTTACTATGTATTCTGCAAGTGTTGCTGTTTGGCTTCTGATATTCAACAGTGTGTCTGCTTCAGAGAATCCAGCTATCCAAAACTAAGCATCCCAAGTATGGCACCATAAAAAGACTATGGATGCAAAGCATGTGTCTGGGTGGAGTAAATTCATTTGGGATAAAGCAGTTGTATTTCAGCAGAGAGTTGGACTTTAAAAACCAAGTTTTCTTTGTGACCTTTAGAGCAGTTTTACAATGCAGTACTCCAGCAGGACAGAGGGTGACAGCCACATGGTAGAAATCAATTGCTAAATGATGATATTCACTCCTGTGGTTCAAGCCACTAGGTGAAGTGGGAATTGGGATATTGGTCTCACACATTCCAGGTGCAGGCACACTGGCGAGTGTCTCATGGGGTTCATCTTACAGGCACAAGGTCTGCATGCAGGGAAATTGAGCCTCAAAATGTTCATGGCCCTTGGAAAAGGAAAGTCTTCTGGCCACAGAAAGATGCATGAATCTCATTCTGTATCCTGCATTCAGTCTGGTTTAATTGAGAAGATATAGTTTGTTTCTGAAGATAATTTTAACAACTTCCCTGACATATTTTAAGGGTTACTATAGCTGAAGCTGAAAGCTCTTCAGCAAATGCAAGTTTTGTATGTTGTAAAACACGCACTGTATCTCTGAATGCTTTTCATTTTATCGGTACCCTGCCTTCTAAACCACTTGCCACTGAGCCAAGTAATTATTTTTTTATTTGATAAATAAAAAGCTTGGTTTTCTTTGTCACCAGATTTTCTGAGAAACTGCTAATACTGAATCGTACCTGTAGTTACCCAGCCCAGTCTCCTAACTCTTCAAGAGTGGTGAGCAGCAGTCACAGGAAATGCAAAAAGGATCCCATGCAAGGATGTGGGGTAAAATCCCCAACCAAAAAAATTCCTATTTGGAATAAGAAATACGGACAAAGCTGATGTACTTTTTCCAAAACTGGTTGTTCATTGTTGCAGATCTGGATGTTCTTTCTGTCCACAAGAAAGTCCTGTCCCTCTTAACACCAAAAATTTTGAAAGGCTTCATCAACAGCATAAGAAAGAGTTCACTGGTGTAATTACTGGTTGAACTAAAGCATATTCCTTCTTAGCAGCTTTGGGTTTACTAGGTTTTGATTCAATTGAATGTCCTCTTATTCAACCCCCATGCTGCCAGCAGAGCAGAAAGCACCAGCTTACTTTCTCTGTAGCAGCTATGTGTCAGTTTATTCTGTTCTTGTCTGTACATTGCCACCCTGAATAATCCTCCTCTTTCAGGTTTCTGTCACAGTCTTTCTCCAAACCTTGCAATGTCCTTTCTTAGAATGGCCAGCGCACTGTTCCCCATCGGGCTATACCACCAATTTAGCATCGAAAGGGATTCTGCATGAAGTGCTCTGTGTTTAGATCACAATTGCACATGCTTTCTGTTTTAAGGTAATATTCATGCGCTGATCTAAATAACCAGCAAAGTCAAATGCTTTTATATACATCAGTCAGAAAGTGACTGCTGTAAATGTACAATCATGCAGTCAAAACAGACAGTTATTATTAGCAGTAATTAGATGTGTAACTGCTACTGATACAAAAAAAAAAAAAAAAAAAAAAAAAATTACCGTGTATTCAGAATGTAAGTGCGCTTTTCACAGTGAAACATTTAGGGCAGTATACTTATGGTAACAGATGGCCAGATGAAGAGACACAATTACAAGAAAATAATAAATCTGTCCTTTATTGGGAAAAAGTCATAATATGTTTTTTACAAACTTAATAAATCATGATTGAATATCAACCACTGAGAATGCGTTTGTTTAAAAAGTGCCCTAGGTTTCAGTTACAATCTATTATATTTGAAAAAACACAAGTTGCCATGTGTGGGGAGAAGAATTATATTTTTCATAGTATTAAATTTCTGTAATATTCTGTAATTGGAGCTGTTGTTATTTTTCCATCATGTCTGTGCATACCCAAGGATCCATTGTGTATTCCTCAAAGAAATTTAGATTTTATCAATTATAAAAATACAAAGCAATTTCTGTACTTTTCTTAGCATTTAAAAATGTGTTCCTTTTCCAGCACTTTAAAGTAGGTTCATTTCTTCAGACTTACACAGTTTAAAACTGTAAATCGTGATTGTGGTTATTACGACTTACAACTTACTTTGTTGTGGTTACAACAAAGTTAAGTTGTTATTTTTGTTATAGTTGTTATTACAATATACTTTGTTACAACAAAGTATATTGTAATATACAATATATATTGTATATAAGTATATTGTATAAGTATATTGTAATATACTTTGTTACTTTTGTTGTTATTTTTTATACAATATACTTTGTTCCAACAAAGTTAAGTTATGTTAAGTTGTACAACTGGGAGTTAATTTCAAGAATATCCCTAATAAATTTGAAGTACAGTGTTAAAACGGCTATTCAGTCCATGCATCTTTCTTCTTTTCTGTGGAAAGGAGACAAGTAATATTTAGATATTAAATTGAAGTCTTACATTCTGACTGGTAATTAATTATGATTCAAAAATAATCTTTGGAATACCCATGGTAAGTCAAAAGCTAGATATATTTTTTAAGTCAGATTTTTTTTCACTATCTTTCTCCTGATCCTATGAAATATTGTCATAAGTTTTTCAGGCTTCATTTTTCTGCAATTGTGGTTCAGATAGTCATATAGAATATGCTTATGTTTGGCAAGTTGTAAAGATGTGTTGCAACATAGGGTAGACCTGTTATTGCTCAGTTAAAAAAAAAAAAAAAAGGCCTGAATTTTTGATGAAAAAAAATTCCAAAAAATGNAAGGTCTGAATTTTTGATGCAATAAAATTCCATAGAATGTTCATTGGCAAGAGAATGAACATCAGAAAGTTGGCTTTCATTTGCAAACACGGATTTCATTGGGCACCTCGATATAAGACATCAAACACATCAAAGTCACTGTCATTATTAGACTGTATCCAGAGGAGGGTGACTAAGATGGTGAAAGGTCTTGCGAGCAAGACTTAGGACAAATGGCTGAAGTCACTTGGTTTGTTCAGCTCAGAAACCTGAGGGTTTCTAATGATCTCATCTTAGTCTCTGACTTCCTCAAGGCCAGGAAGGAAAGGGACAGGTGCTGATCTCCTCTCTCTCCTCTCTTGACCAGCAACAGGCAGAAGGAAATGTTATCAAGCTGCATCAAGGGAACTTCAGATTGGACATCAGGAAAAGACTCTTCACTGAGAGGGTGGTCCATCACTGGAACAGGGTCCCCAGCAGTCACAGTACTAAGCCTGTCAGAGCTCAAGCAGCATCTGGACAACACTTAGGTAGTTCTGTGAAGAAGCAAGGAATTGGACTCGATGATCCTTATGGGTCTCTTCTGACTTGAAATATTCTATGATTTGCTGGAAGAAGAAAAAAATCTGTCCCCTGACGCTCAATGCTTAGAGGTGGGCTGGTAAGGTAAGACTAAGGAAGTGAATGCCTTCTCTGCCTGATTTTCCAAATGAACCTGGAAAAGCCATCAATAAATTAAAATATGGTTTCTCTGAAAGTTTAAGCTTGTCAAATCATCCATTTCCAATCAATCTGTACAATAAAAAGGCACTTCAGACATGCAAGAAGGGGATTTCCTTCATTGGGATTTAGATCCTTCTACGTGATATAGAAAATTTCTGCAATTTATTTTAATTAATCTTTGATATTTATCATAGAATTGTTTTTCTAGGCAAATGGTAGAAGGATGTAAATAAGAGAGGCTTGCAATGGGAGGGGCATAGAAAATTTTTCAGCTTCTTTGGCTAATTTCTTCTAGCACACATAGTGTTAAAATGCCTTTATCTTTGTATTAGTTGACTGGATTTCTAAGAACAGACTTCAAAATTATTCTTAAAATTAGTGAAGGATTTGACCAAAATAGAAATAGCATACTGAAAAAGTGTTGTGTTTATGAAGTTACTCTCACCATATCTCTCCACATGCCCATAGCTCTCAGCCTGGATAAAACTTTGTATTCGTAGTCATTACATTAAAGCAGCTGTGCCTTGGCTGGCACTGGTTCGATGAACCTTCCACGTGTGACATCTACACCAAATCCCTCACCATTTCTGGACCATCATAGCAACAGGAGAAAGAAATAAATATATAACATACCAATCCAGGAACTGAGTCTATAACCCATTTCATGGGTTATGCAGTATCTGCTGCATAATCGGTGTAATATATACCCAATGCTGTGAATTCTCAGAAATACTGATATAAGGAGCTGTGATAGCATGCCAGTGGGGACATCTAGTCTAACCGAAATAACTGTACAGGCTGGCTGCAGCCTGAAAATGTAAGAATTTATGACGTCTGAAAAAAGATTGAAGCACCATATTATGGTACTGAATTTTCTCTCTAAAAATAGCACTTTCTCATTTTCTTTACTTATTCCACCCATGGTCCTTTCAATACTCTAGAGAAGAATTTCATAAGCTAATTGTGAGCTGTTTGAGCAACTGCCTGAGGATAATGGATACTTTGAGGTAAAATTCTGTCTTGCCCGGAGTGTATAAATGCAGTGCAAGCAGGACAGTGCAAAATTTATTAGCAACTTTCTCCTCAAAGTTGACATGTACTTCCAGATGCAATATTGTGCCCTTCAAATACCTGTCTTGCTCTCACATTGTTTGTTGAACTGTTATTTTATATCCTGGAAGGAAGCTGTGAAAAACTTGATTTCCTTCACCTGTCCTCTAATTGTTTCCTTTAATAAGATCATCTATGTAAGTAAGGCAAGACCCGTGGAAGAATTAGGCCAGGAGTGCCGATGGGTGGCTCCCAGGGGTGGGGGGCAGCTGTGGGTGAGCTGCTGTGCCCAGAGGAGAGTCCCTCCTGTCGTGACCCCACAGATGCAGGAAATGTCATTGAGTGTCCTAAGGGTTGCCAGGGCAAGCAGTGCAGTTGATATTGCTTGGCATAATCACAGAATTTTCATCGTTGGAAGGGACTTCTGAGATCATCAAGTCTAACCATAAACACACCAAGAAAAAATGCCTTTACAAAAAATGCCTTTACAACTCGTGCAAAGCTTAGCCGTGGGTAGTTTGACCTCGTATTCTCCTGCCCCAGTCAGCACCGAGCTGCATCTGCCGCTGCTCTGCTGGGTCATTCCTCCTCCCTCGGCTCCCCTTCACTGAGGGCCACAGCAGCCCTTCCTGGGGGGGCTGGGGGAGCACTTCAGAAAACGATGGGGGAAGGGGCGCCTTGGGTAATTGCCACTCTTGTCCCGTTTTCATAAAGAAACGTAGCTAAGAGAGGTGGGATACACAGCACTGAGGGAGGCAGTGCTGCTAACCCCGGCTTTCCGGTAGGTGGGAGTGCGGTTGCAGACGCAGCCATCCCTCTGCTGAGAGAGAATAAACCGCGAGATTCAGGGAGCAGACACAGCGGGGACTCCTTGACACTTTCGCCTCTTGCTTCGTCCAAGAGAGCACGTCGTAACTCTGCGTTGTAATCCTTTTTAACCACCTTTAAGCGGAGCAGGAATTTAAAGAAGGAGGGGAAAAGGTCATAGAGAAGGAAATGGAGGTTTGCTCTGAAAAACCTGCACAAGGCAGGGAGGAGAAAGGGGCTGGCGGTAGAAGCCAGTCGGAGGAGGGCGGAGGGCAGTACGGACAGGTGGGAAAGGAAGGAGGAAAGAAGGAATGAAGGAAGGAGAACGCTCCAGCTGCTTCCTCAGAAAGCTCCCACCTCCCCCCGGCAGGAGTGGCTGGCAGCGAACCCAAGTTTTGCAGCGAGGGTTCCCTTAGACCCAGGGTAGTGAGGTGCCGGAGCTGCCCTGCGGTGCTGCTTCTGCCCTCGGGCGTTTCCCAGGTCTTGCCTCCCTTCCTCCCTGTTCTCGTACGGCTCCCTGGCGCGCTGGGCCAACAACTACATTTCCCAGCACTTCCCTCTTCAAGAGGACTCTGCGGGGAAGCTCACCACCTCCTTCCCTCGCAGGGGGGCTCGGCGGGGCGGAGCTCGGCGGTTCCGCACCACCCCCGCCCCCTTCCGCGTACAGGCGCGGAGCCGGCGGCGGAAGCTGGGGTGGTACGGGGCGGCGGGTACCGCCATGCGGGCCGCCGCCTGCCTCCTCTCCCTGGCGCTCTGCGCCCTGCTCGCTGCCCCAGGTGAGTTGCGGTGGTGGGGAAGAGGAGAAGGAGGAGGAAGGGGGGAGGGAAGCTGCACCGAGGGCTGCTGCGCAGCCCCGTGAAAACGGAGCCGCCGCTCCAGGCTCCGCGCCGGGAACGGGGGTGCAGCTGGGTTGACGAGTGCCTTTCCCCTGCACAGGAGGCTCTGTGCCCCCAGCGGCGACGACAGCGGGGCGGCGGGGCCACAGCCGCTTTGCTGAGCGAGAGAGCATCAGGCCCCTGCGGCTGATCTCCGGCGGCGGGGCGCGGCGGCGGGCGCTGAGTACGCGGGTGCGGAGCGGCGCTGCGCGGACACAGGTAGGTGCCAGGCGGAGGGGGACGAAAAGAAGGAGGAGAGCGCTTCGGCGGCTGCCGCCGTGGGTGGGGTAGCCCTGCGGGGCGAGGGACCCTCCGCCCCGAAGAGCAGCGGTTCGGTGTCTTACCTGCACCCCCTCCCCCGAGCGTGGAAGGTAACGCTTATTTTAAAGCCTTGCTGGGCGAAACGCGCGGAAACACCGTTTCCCCAAGGCCTATCGGGATGGCGGTCCCACTGCCGCAGGAGTTAAAATGGTCCCCGGCCGCCTTCGGGGGCTCTAGGCAGGCAGAGCTGGCGGCTGCCGGGGGGTTTGCTCGGAGAGCCACAGAACCGAAGTTGCGGTGCCTTTGCGACAGCTGGAGTTGAAGCGCTGCGGCTTAATTTCTGTTTTTGGCTGGAGTGTGGGCAGGGGCGTTTGTCTTCAGTGGGCTTTTAAAAATAGAAATTGGAAATGGGAAGGGAGTTTCTCAAAACGTAACACGTGAACTTAACGTCTCGCGACCCAAACTGGGCTGTTTTCAGACTGCTGTTAGAGGAAGACTGGTCCCTATAGCTTTTAACAAATGGCTACCTCAATTTATATTAAAATACAGTGATTTTAATTTTCATAACTTACTGTCATGTTTGAAGTGATATATGGCTGTTACATCTAAAGGGAAAAAAGCATGCTATTTGTAGACAAAATACTTAAAAAAATTGAGCATCAAAGATAACTGCTGATATCCAAGATGGCTTGCAGGCCTTTGTCTCTTCCTTTTCCGATTGACTGTAGTTCATTTAAGAAACAAAGTAGCTGGAAAAATTGTCTCAGATTTCTTTTTTTATACTCCATAAAGTATAAGTACTGACAGCTTGCATTCTTTTTGTGTAGTTAAATAAGAAACAGTCACTTCATGACATATTTATTTGCCCTTGAATGTAACTTACTCTATGTAGAGATTTTTCTGTTATAAAGGCCATATTTACGGTATAATAACATAGGATTCTGAAAGTTCCAAAATGGATGCTTTGCTTAAAAAAGAAAGAAAAACTCCTCTCAACATTTCAGGATTCTTTGAAGACCCTTGGACACTCATAAACTCAAAACACTGCATGATATGTCTGCTTGAAAAACAGTGATGATCTAGTACTAGGATTCAAATACTAGTCTTAAAGAACAAACTGCTAATTAATGGGTTTTGTTTCTCTGAACGTCTCAACTTTTATTCACCAAATCTTAGGCTTGTAAAGTTTTTTTTCAAGTCATCCTTATTTAGTTACTTTCACTAAGAAAGTGACACTAGTGGGTTAAAAAGGGTTAAATGCATTTGTTTCGCAGCAGTCTCCACACTAAACTGAGCTAAAACATTTAAAGCTCTTTGTGGAACTGAAACTTTCTTCCAGAAAAGAAGTTGTTTCCCTCTGGAGCTTCAATATCCACAGCCAGGTATCTGATGGTTGAGATCCCACTGAAAGATGCAGTAACTGGTGGTGATTTGGAGGAAGAAAATTATGAAGTGAAAGCAGGCCAAACAGAGTGGAGCAGTACCAATTTTCTGTGCTTCTTGCACAGGGCATGGTTACATCCTAATTGCAGGGTACTGCATCCCTTGCACCAACATCTGAGTCAGCTTGGCATTAATGGACCAACATCATGACTGCCTTTGCTTAACTGGAGTTTTGTGGAAGCTGTGTTTAGGAGAGTGTTTTTGCAGTAGTAATGTTAACTGTCTCAGTTGAGTAGTTTAATATCCTGACTCTTAAAGTCTAGCATCCCATAACAGCCTTTCCCCCTTATCTCTGCCAGTATGCTTATCAAAGCCATGGACTGAGTTAATTGTTATGGTTGCTTTTGGTTGGCTGGTAGGTCACATAAAGTACAAAGATATGAAGCTGCTTACATGTGAAGAGACACCCATGCCTGCCCTAAAATGTTAACAGTTCAAGATCAGTGGCATATAAAGGATAGGGGAACACAGGTGAACTCTACATCAATAAAAAATTTGCATGTGTTAGTTTGTTTCATGATCAAATATGCTCTGACTGTCTCCATGCCCTATTCTATCCATAGTAATAGTCTTTGGACAGCTATGTATTAGAGTTAGAAAAACTGGTCTTGAATTGAAGTTTCAAACCAAAGCTTGTGATTAGCTTATGGAGGGTGCTTCTTGTGAGGGGTTGAAGCATTTAAGAAGAATCCCTGATGAATGAAGGATGGGCAGCTATGTCTAGACAAGTAGATACCTCAATGGGATGGTGCACTCTTGACCAGACAGGCTGTAGCTGTTGAATTAACGTAAAACAATGTAATTATGTTTTGAATTGGATAAAGATTAAAGGAAAGAGAAGAGATTAGCTGGAGAGAAGGAAGTTGTATTAAATTGGCTTGGGTTCCTTTAATTCCTTGATGAAAGCTTTAGCTTCAGAGAGGGCATAAGCCATAGAAGAGGGATACAGGCCTGAGTTTGGAATCACACAAAGAAAAATACAGATAATCGCTCAGGGGAAAGCAGATGCAAAGTAAGGCCTTTGCAGATCAGAAGTTTCAGAACAGGCTTATAATGGAGCTGAGCTAGAGGAGTGTAATGCAAGAAAGGAAATGAAAGAAGGAAATTGAAGGCAGAAGTGACTAAGAAGTGATGGTTGGTGGATTTCTAAAAATCCTGTTTTTTTTCAGCATTAGTTGAGGTTTTTCTCTACCAACTTCCTTTGTTTTGTTTTGGTTTGTTGTTGTTTTTGTTTGTTTGTTTGTTGTGTTGGGTTTTTTTGCCACAGTCTTTGCCATAACTGTTGAGTGACTTCTCTACATGCATGTGAGTGACATTCTCTTCATTTGCTATTAAATAGTGTATGAAATAGTCTGTTTTCATCGTAGAAATGCAGAATGTAATTGCTTATGAAACAAAATCAATGTTCTTACAGTTGTAGCTGTCTAAGATATGCTGTGCTCTGAGCTGCAGCAAACTCAAATGTTGTAGCCTACTATATATTCATGTCATTACAGTATAGAGTAGACACTGAAGAATTCATGTGACTTTGGGTTTCTGCTTTTAGTTCCACCGCAGAATAGATTCATTACCAGTATTTGTGACATTCCTGTATTTCAATTTCTGTTTCCCAAGGGGGGACTACTAGCAGCTGCATAGTACTAATCTAAAGAGTAATCAAGATAAGATATATCTTGGAGTATGCTAATATTAATATTACCATTAATGCAGTCCAGGATCTTAGCAATGGACACTTAATGTTTGCATAAAATTATGCATAAATTGCATAAATAAGCCTATTGGAAGATTAATATCTCTATGGCAGGGGTGTTTAGTGAAGACTAAGCTAAGATTTTTGTGTTTAAAAGAAAGTTCCTACTGTGGATGTATATAAGGAATCTTTTAACTCCATGCCTTGAGCCATATTTTGGTATTGCAAGCATTGTAGAATCAATTAGATTGGAAGGGACCTTTAAGACCATCAAGTCTAATCATCAACCTAATGCTGCCAAAACCACCACTAAACCCTGTCCCTCAGCACCTCATCTACTACGTCTTCTAAATACCTCCACAGATGGTGATGCCACCACTTCCCTGGGCAGCCTTTTCCAATGCTTATAGTGCTTCTGATGAATAAATTTTTCCTAATATACATCTTAAACCTCCCCTGGTGCAACTTGAGGTTGTTGCTTCTTGCCCTATCACTTGTTACTTGGGAGAAGAGACTGACACAGTCTCCTTTCATGCAGTTGTAGAGAGCAATAAGGTCTCCCTTCAGCTTCCTTTTCTCTAGGCTAAACAACACTAGTTCCCTCTGCTGCTCCCCATAAGACTTCTCTAGACTCCTCACCAGCTTCATTACCCTTTTCTGATGCACTTCAGCACCTCAGTATCTTCCTTGTAGTGAGAGGCCCAAGAATGATATTGACAAAAAGTACATGGGAAATCACAAGCTTCTTAATACTTCCCTTCAGTCAATACCATATAGGTATGTTCTCCATTAAAATGTTGGAATTTGTAAGTGTTCCTCACCACTGCCTGTATTTGTTGTTCCACCTGTAGGAGAGGAAAACAAGGCACAAAGTATGCCTTTACAAACTTGAGCTTGTATTCTACATCAGTGTTCAATTTGGAGGACCTTTTTCATCATAATTTTCAGTGGATCAGGTGTTCTGGTTGCAAAGATGAGATTCATTACCTGGCTGGAGGTCAGAGTTGCTCTACATGCCTTCACCCAACGGATACCTTCCCTCAACCCTAAGCATAACTGAATAGTGATTGTGCTGTCTGATGGAGACTGCCACTCAATGCCAGTGGAGAAGGTCCCAGCTTTCCTTGAGGCCAGCACTTTGTGGTCCTGCTAATAGGTCTGCAGACACTATCTGAGAGACAAGGTTGTTCCTCTTGTGGCTTTCATTGCATTGTCCATTTTCAAGGTGCTGATATGGAAGTTTGGCAGATTTGCTATGAATTTCAGTGAGAGCAGGGTCCTGACTCAGTGACCTACTACCAGCATAGACTTACTCATCTCTGCTGGCTGTGCAAAACATTTATAGTATAGGAACTTCTGTTTCTCAACCTGTTTTTCACTTCCTTGTTGTCCTTTGTCATAAAGGTATGCTAGATTCCTTCCAAATGAGTAAAAGGGCCGTCCTAGTTGTAGGGAGCCTGGCATGAAGGACTGAACTGTATCTGGTCATAGAAATACATGCTGTTTGTAGTCCACAGTGACTCAGTAGTTTTCAGCAAAGTATTATTTGTCTTCCACGGTCTGCATTTCTGAATTGTTTGTGACCAAATGATATAATTGCATACATTGATTTGGAAGTATGGCTTACAGATTTCTTAAATCATAGAATGGTTAGAGTTGGAAGGGACCTTGAAGATCATCGAGTCATCGCCGTGGGCAGGGACTCTTCCCATTAGAGCAGGTTGCTCAAAGCTCCATCAAGCCTGGCCTTAAATACTTCCAGGGATGGGGCATCCACAACTTCTCTGGGCAACCTGTTCCAGTGCCTCACCACCAAATAACTTCTTACTGCTAATAATCAATTGCAGAAAAGCTCTGCTCTGTCATGCTGGGCTTGCACAGCTCTGCTTGCACTTGGAGTTGAAATCTTCATTAGTTATTCAGGTGTTGCCTAGTCTTTGCTATTGGATTCTCTGACTTCTTGGCCTCTCACTCTAGTCTTCAGACAGATTATTCCTCTTCTTAGCAGGTACTTCTGAAACTGCTGACATTAAAACATTCTTGCTTTCTGTTCTGATGTTGTCAACTTCTGTTGGTATTATAAGTTCCTGAATTGGGTAGCTCAAACAAGTAGAATTTTTTTCATTAAAAAATGAGTTCTGACTGTTGAGGTGTTTATAAAACAGCTCTAGAGTTTGGAACTGATGGATGATGACTGTTGGAAAGGGAAGTGTCATGAGAAATTGCCCAGTTTTAAAAACTTTTCTGCCCACTTGATCCTCAGTCTCTTGGAGAAACTTAAGCACAAGTTTTGATCAACCTGTCACAAAACCAAAGTGGGAGGAGGCTATGCTGAGGCTGTAGTCAGTAATAACAGGCATTTGGTTTACTGCCAGATTTTGTTTTATTCCTGTCCTGTTGCCTCTTCTCCTTCTTTCCTTAAGGTTTATAAGGCATTAGGCAAAACATGTGTGATACTTTACCATATGTTCAATGTATGCAGTTCTGCAATGTTCATGTAAAGATAAGACGCTTTACCAACCTAGCAATGTTTAATGAATATGTGAATGACAGTTAAAATATCCGTATGCTTGATGCAGGTCCTGAAGAACAAAAAAAAGTGCTGAAAGCCAAACTTTGCTATAGAATGCTGCTTACTGCAAGGCATTGAGAATGCCCTTTGATTTCTGATGTAGGAGGGACTTTGAGATACACCTTTTTATGTAATATATGTATTTGTAGTATGTTTTGGTATTTTATAGGGAAAGGGTATTTCAAATTTCTATGTATTCTTCTTTGCCAGTTTTTTTCAGGGAAACTCTTCCCCTGTTTGATAATGAGATCTGTTATGACAGTAAATGAGTATGTCTAAAAACTCATCCAGCAAAAAACTTCTGATCACTGTTACTTCAGAATTGCAGAAATATTATATCAGGACTCAGATTTCAAGGGGTGATTAGAAGACATAGGTATCTTTGAAAAATCCTAGTCTGGATAAAAATGCTGTATAAGAAATTTTTTTCCTGTGGTATTTTCTTTTGCTTGTACCATAGCAGAGTTGAAAAGGGAAATTTTCCAAAAACTGTCACTTAATCTCATAAAACATACTTACATACAGTCACAAAGAATCATAAAGACTCAGATATAACAATCCTTATATAAAGTATTTTTCTCAATGTTTGCTTGTTGCAATGATCAATGTAATAGCTGTGTGTTTAAGATCTGAGTCTGATAGGGAAGCCCTTTCCAGTTCTCGTAATCAGTATCTATGTTCACTCATGATCTGTGTTGATACACCTGAGTGGAGAATCAAACAATATTCTTGCTGTCTCTCTTTCACTGAGAATACCTGTTTTGGGACTCTTGTGGCTAATGATCTGCTATAACACATTCATGATGCAGAAGCATGTTGCATTCCAAGTAGTGTTGTGGTATATTTTGTTAAGAAGTTAACATTCGCTGTAAAATACTTGCTACAAGAGCATTGTGGATGCACGTGTACTGCTGTCATGGTAGATCTGGTATTGTAGAATTCTTCTGGTACTTCAGATCCTCTTTGTAGTCTTCTCAATAATTATACCAATCTCTAAGTGACTCAAGACCAACAAGGTTTTCTTGGGGCTCTGCTTGTTAAAACATTATTGATTGCAGTTGTCCTGTCAAACACTGCTTAAAGGTCAATCAAACTGTAAAAAGCTTCAAAAGCCTGATAAGGTTCAGCTCTCTAAATTGCAGGTCCGTCTGTCTAGCACCGTCTCAGTTCTTTTCCTTCTCAAATCAGCTCTACTGAGGTTTGTGATCCTTTGACTTACTGTAGCCACCTCCTACCAGGTTTCTGTCCTTTGAGAGGATGAGGATCCTTAATTTCAGCTCCCTTGGGTTTGAGCCAATGCCACTTCTCCCCCCTGGTATACTGCCCTTCCTCTTCAGGGGAAGAGGCTCACTGGGTTGTTGTCAGATGGTCTGGTTGGCAGCCCAGGTCTGTTCTGTGGTATAGTCTGGATAATTGTGAATATGGAGGATGAAGTCCGGTACTATCAGAGGATCAAGCACCACCCCTTTTGGACATGGGATTGTGTTGTCTTACACAATATCTCTTCTGCAGTCACACACTGATGTGATTTTGGTTTTTTGGTCCCTAAATACTACTTTTTTTTTTTTTTTTTTTTTTTTTTTGTGTATTGTATTTTCTAGAAAAAGTGTAATGTTTGGCTTCTTGCATGTTAACCATAACTGCTATATTTAACATCTTGAAAAATTACTGTGACTCACATCCTGACTTTCTTCTCTCTAGTTCTGACTTCTTTATTTTAAACTACATCACATTTGCTATGATGGTCTGTGGAAAACTTTTAGACAATAAAGCCTTCTGAGCCCTTATCATCTTCCTTTTTGGCTGGGAAGAAGTAGTGTATAGATGTGCTGTTCTGTGGAGATGTCTTTTGGGGTGCATAAAGAATCACAGAGGCCTATCAGATGAAGTTTTACTCTTCATAGCTTCAGATGCTCCCTGATAGTATTCCTCGGAAGCTGTTGCAATATTCACATTAATCTGAGGAGAAATCATTGCTGCAGGGATGAACCATGCAGCAGTAGCTGTGCTGAGCCACAGACAAGTGTGGAACCATGTCTCTCTCCTCAGCTGGAGGCATGCTCAGTGCAGAGGAGAGCTTTGCATGCAGAAGACTATATTTGTGCAAGCTTTTTAATACTTTAGTGGGATGACTGTGTGAGGGGAAACCTCCTGTTTTTTCCCCAGAAACTTTGTGTGGGCACTGAACAGTAAAGATGGCTGAAGAGCTCCTTGGAAGTGCTGAGCGTGTGGTTGAGGTTGGTTCTGCCAGGCTGTGTTGTGTGCTTCCATGTTGGTGGTTGGCTGGTTGAGTAAGTTGAAGTGGAAAACCAGTGTCACCTGAAATTCAAGACAGGATTATGTAGAAATCATTGTAGAAACAATGTAACAAATGATGTAGAGCTATTTGAGTCAGTAGGAGTCTAATTTAGAAATTGGATTCAGTTAAAGAAAGTCAAGAAGTGCAGCATTGCTGCTAGGCATTTGCTGTCAGAATGTGATTCCTCTGGTAATTTTATCAGCTCAGATTTGTCTATGTTCACCAAATTCACCACTCTACAATATTTTTTTTTTTTAATTGAAATGAATGTTACCAGAAAAGTGTAGCATGCGACCATGCTTTAGGAAAAGCATTCCAGAATGTAATATTAGTACATGGTTTAGAAAAGGTTTATGTGGGTAAATGCCTTTTAGTGGTATCATGATTCTGAAAGTGGGATGTATGTCAGTGTGGAGGCTACAGCCCTCACAGCTCATAAATTGCCTAGTAGAGTAGCAGTACATGGTTTGTTCCAGAAGTGTCTTCTTGCAGTATTTCAACCCCTGAAATTCTGTGTGAATGAACAAAATACATAATTTATTTCAGAAAATATATACAATGAAAATATTGATTCATTTTGATATCCTAGGCTGTATCAAGAGGAAAATGAGATTTAAACTGTACTTTTCTTGCACGCTTCAACTTTAAACAGGACTTTGATACTTGAATGTAGAGGGTGAGTCATATTTATAAAGTATTATCTGTGGAGTTGATACTGATATGCCTAAGAGTTCCCAAGTTTTGTCAAGCTCTTCTTAGCCTGTGGTGCTGACAAAACGTTAATAAACTTTCTGCTGTTGCCTGAGAACCATATATGGGAAAAGTTGGCCATTTTGGTACACTCTAGGCGTCAGAGAGTGCTTATTACTTCCAGTGGGAAGAGCTAATCTCTGGGTAAGCATTCTTTGTATACAAACTAAATGTAAGACGAGTTGAAAATGTTTAGAATATATTATTGTGTTGCTGAGAAAATGTTTTGCTCACTGATACATGTTGTAGAAAGGAACAAAGTGTGCACTCTTTTTACTACGTTTCAATGTTTTATTTGTAATGTAAAGGTGGGATTAGTGGAGGGTTTTGCAGATTCATGTGGTAGTGGAACTCTGTTCCTTCATTTCTGATGCCTACAAGAGATGCTGAAAAGGAGATCTTTCTCTAGATGATATTGATTCCTTTTGAGCTTGGAAAACAC
Organism: Pedionomus torquatus; assembly: GCA_013398155.1. Lineage (NCBI taxonomy): Eukaryota > Metazoa > Chordata > Aves > Charadriiformes > Pedionomidae > Pedionomus > Pedionomus torquatus. The sequence continues at coordinate 107,283 of VZRU01011238.1, forward strand.
ACAACTAAACATGACCTTAAGGTGCTGTCCTGGTTTCTGGGAGGGACAGGGTTAATTCTCCCCTGGCTCTAGCAGGAGCACAGGTATTCCACCCCATGTGACCAGTGCCTGGGGTACAGGGAGCTGGACAGGAACAGGAGGGGGACAGGAAGTGGGTGGTGGGTGCAGTGTTGGCCACTGTCCAGGTTGCATTCTGTGAGCTGTCCCTATTGTAATCATGTTTGTATCCTTCTCCATTCGTGTTACTATTACATGTTTTCCGTGTTCTACTTGTTTTGTTAAACAGTTTTTGTCCCAACCCACGAGTATTGCCTTTTTCTTCCAACCCTCTCTCCACCACTGTGGGGTTTTAGAGCGAACAAGGCTGCCACGTGGTTCTTTGTTGCTGTCTGAGGCTAAACCACCACAGGCACCATCTGCTTTGGCAAGGGAAATGCTGTCACTCCTCTTGAGTGTTAGAACTGTTGCATTTTCCTTCTTGCCTAATTAGTGTCCTTGAGACAGTAGTCCTTTCTATGGGCAGGATGTTTTAAACTGAAAGAGAGGAGATTTAGATTAAATACTAGAAATAAATTCTTTACTGTGAAGGTGGTGAGATGCTAGAACTGGTTGTCCAGGGAAGTTGTGGATGCCCCATCCCTAGAAGTGTTCAAGACCAGGCTGGATGGGTCTTTGAGCAACCTGGTCTAGTGGGAGGTGTCCCTGCCCATGGCAGGGTGGTTGGTACTCTCTGTTCTTTAAGGTCCCTTCCAAGTCTAACCATTCTATGATTCTGTGATACAACTGAACAACCCCGTGACCCAGATGGGTCCATCTTCAAATGCTGCTTAGGGTGTGTGCATTGTGGCCCTTGTGTGTCCTCCCCATCTGCAGCTGCAATCATGCATCAGTCGTTTACCTTCTTGCGCTGCTAGCTGCGCAGGTCATTTGAGTTTTGCCCACTCAAAATTGCTAGATGTCTTTGGGAGAGGAGGTATTTCATTGAAGAGAGATTCTCCTTGTTTGAGTCTTTTTCCCTCTGACCTCATGCTTCTTCACAAGGAGTTCACCATCTAGTTGCTCAGTCAAGACCTGTAGTATTTAGTATGATAGATGAAACATATTGTTCTAATGCTGTTGTACCTGGCATTGCTCTTTGTGTTGTATCTCACCCCCTGAAACCTAGAGTTGCTGTGAGGGGCAACTGAAACTGCGTTGGACCTGTGTCACAGGCTGGATCTCTGCTTGCACTGCTCTTTGTTCTTGTTTTAGAAGTGTGATCTTTGGGTGTCATTGAAGTTTTTTGTATGAATTACGGCAAGAAAACATTCTGAACTTCACAAGTAAAACATTCTGAACTTCACAAGTTTTCATTTATGGGTTTTCTTTGTTTCCTACTTGTAACCCAACACTTTTTTAATCACCCTTACAATAGCCTATTTTATCATACTTTTCTTTGCTGTTAGTCTTTGAAGAACTTTGGCAAATGCATTTTAAAAACGTGGCATTGAGCAGTCGCTATTTTTTCTGGTTTTACCACCAGTGATATACTTAAGACCTCTTACAGCTTTTATTTTAACTGTGACCTTTTATACATCAATCTTTGCTGCTTCCTTTTCACAAAAAGGAAAAAAAAGAGTAAAGAGTATGGCTTCCCAAAATTTCTTGCAGTTCTTCCTTTCACTGGAATATGAAGGCTTTCACAACAACAGAAGTGATTAGTCTCATCAAAAGTTATAACTAAAATATTCTTAAAGTCAAATTAATGTCATCCTCTATACGTAAAAGTACAGAGAGTGTAAGATTTGGTACCACAGGGTTTTTCTGGTGCTGGAAACAAGTGTTAGATTGCCTCTTCAGAAACAGCATCTTCCCCATTCAGTTACTTAACCTTGTCTTTTTAGATTTGTGAGATCAAATGGTAGTTCATACTGAATTTACTAGCAGCCAATAATTTTCCTGTCTTCATTGCTTCATCATTTGACCTTGGGTGAATATTTGAGAGAGATGACATGGGGGTGAGGAAAGAGAGCAAGAAGTTTTCAGGGAAACCAATAATTGTTTTTTCTTAGTTTGTTGCAACTGTTCAAAGATGATCATGGTTTTGAGGTTCTTGGTGGGGGTCTACGTGACATCTGTGAACAGATGGAGTTGAGTCTATCAGAGCTTGGCGTCAAACCTCTGCAGGACCTCAGAAGGTTCCTTGCTGCTCCCTGGGCATTGGATCTGCAGTAGTGACACCTGCTCAATACATTGCCTTGATTTGTGCACAGCATGGCTTTTTCCTGATGCTATTCCCTTCATCCATATTGAGTAAATTCAAACAGCCCCTGTTTTCAAACCCACAAATAAATAGTAAAAGACTTTTTTTTTTTTTAAAGGAATTGTTTTTTTACTATTGAGAAGAATAATCATGAGCATTTTAGACGTACAAGTAGTCCTTACTTCTGACCCTGATTTCATTGATACTATGATGTTTATGTGGAGAAAAGCTATTTTAGGTCATGCTTACGACTTTGTCAAGATCTTAATTTGCTGAGAGCTGGTGAAACCCCACCAAAACAAACTGAGCCATGGCACTGCTCTGGCTGATCGTGTTTAACTCTCCCTCTGCTCCACCCTTATTTGGCAAGGAGAACAGATCTGTGATACAGGATTCAAAAGTGAGCATGGACCTCTATAAATATTTTCTTGTATCTGGCTTTTCCTCAGAATAAATGACTTATTTAATAAATGTACACCAAAGAGGCTTCTGTAAAATTATTTTCATCAAACCGTGGTTCTCCTCTACAGTTTTTTCATTACATCACTTCCCTCTCCCCTCCCTCTCCCAAAAAACAAACAAACAAAAAAAAGCCCCGCAGATACTTAGACTTCTGCATTGGATAAAAAGATAGAGCTTGCATGAACTATGAAAATAATGATGATTAGTGTAATAGATGAGTGCCTATAAATATTTTGAGAACACTAGGGAAAGTAAAAAAAAAGATATTTTGTAGTTCTTTAATGTGCTGTGATATGTGAATCTATTTTACTGACACTGAACTCTTGATAATGATATTAATTAGATATTTGCAAATAGAGAGGGCCTGAGGAAACTGTGTTGCATATATGTTTTATTATGTATTTTTTAAGAATTATTCTTTGGCTTGGAGATACTTGTTTTTATTATTTGACCTAGGGTTATTTCTGAGTTTTGTCTCTGAGCAAAGTTACTATTTTTTTCCTTCCCAATACGAGTAGAAAAGTAAGGTTTTGAACAAATTTCTTTTTTTACATGCAGCAACAATATACTGCATAACTCTGGATTTATTGCAACACACCTGAGGCTGAAAAATGTTCTTTTATAATGTGTACGTATTTTAATTAGCACTTAATTTCTCTACTGTAGCATAAATTTAAATGTAATGATTATTTTCAAATCTACAATTAAAATTATTTTTAGGTAAATCTACTTAAAATAGTAAGTATATTTTTGGTTTAACTTCATTAATGCATTTATTTTGATTTCCCATGGATTCATCTGTGTCCTTACTGAACTTAAGAAATGGTCATTTCATACACACTTAAAAGATTGTTAATAAGCTGAGATTTCCATTCTCCTATTAAATGGAGAGGGAGGGGAAATTAAATTAATATCTACGGAATCTATTATTTTGTAAATGTGACTGACTCCCAGAATGTCTGCCATAAAACCTCATTGTGCTTACAAGCTCTGAAGCACAGCTTTTAAGTTCTCTCTTGCTGTAACATTCTGTGTTTTCTCTCTTGGTTCTCTTGATGCTTTCAAGTCTGTAAATTTGGTCACAATCTTTTAATTAGAAAGCATAATGCTAAAAATAGTAATAAATATAAAATCCTTTACATCAAAGGGCAAGCATAAAAATAGGATTTTCTCATAATTTTATTTTAAAAGACATTCTTCTCTTTTTGGTAGAAATTATTATTATCTTTTCCAGCAAAACTTACTAAAAAGCATTGAAGTATTTTAAGAAGGATTTTTTCAGAAGTAAGAAACATGTATTATAAGGAATTGCACATTATATCACAATATGTTTTTATTTTTCTTTTTCCCTATTTTAATGTGGTAATATATTAGTCGTCATGTTACTATGCTCCTTTTAGCACCCAACTAATTGTACGCAATGTGAGGAAAATTTCTAAAATATTTATTTTCAGAATTCTTGTTAGTTTGATTATTAAAGAAAGTGTGTAGCTTGTAAATGTTTTGCTAGTGGTTAAAACGTTTGACCTATTTGAAAGGAAATTCTTCCAAATGTATTTAAGGTTACTTTACAGAACAGTGTAATGAGGGTCATCATTGATCTGAAATGGTACATGTTGATTGTAGTATGAAGGGGTGTTTTCCCTTTGCAGGTACTCCTTAGGGCTAGTTTCTGGAGAAAGCTGGTCCCCAGCAGGAGTACTGTGTGGGACTGTAGCAGAAATCATTCCTATTTTGTTGTGCTTATTTCTAATAATAGTCATCCTTGGTGCTGATTGCTCTTCTCTTCTGTTAGTGCAGCGATCCCTGAAGCATGGAGCAGGTGATTTAAACTAACTGGAATTGCATCCCTCTTGGTTTGGCAGGAAGGTTTGCAGACTACTTTTGTTTTGCTAGGATTCAAGGTTTTAATGTTAGTTTTAGATAAAGTATCTTTCTGTTTGGTGATTTGAAATAATAATTTCCACTCAATTTACTTTTGTTTACTCTCAGACATTTACTGAGATGTATGAAGTTTGCAATCTTTGACAAAGCTAGCTCTCCTAGGTGCATAGGATGTCTAGTATTATCTATCAAGGGGCTTGCAAACAGTACACTTTATATGCCACTAGAAATTATGTCTGAAAGTATTGCAGCTAATTTCAGAGTTGGAGTTAATATTTTGCTTATTCAGTTGCATGACATTACAATTTCAGAATTTTTTGATTGTGCTGGAGGTATAGCACTGCACTCTTCCATTAAGTTGTTAGTCTCCTTGTTTATGTTCTGCATTGGGTGAATCTTTCGTGGTCTCCAAGAACTCCCCTTTTATGACACAGTTGTTGGTTGTTGATGCGTCATGCCTGCGGTTGTTGAAAATGTCCCTTTGAGAACTGAATGACAGATGGTGGGCATCTTGGTGTCTCAGTGGGCTTGAGATAACACTTGATTGCACTTGAGCTTAAACTTAATGGTGAATTTCCTGGGTTTGCAACACTTCTCTTGGGGGTGGATACATCTGTGTAATGTTTTTCATCTTAATTTATTAATAGGTGTTTTCTCCCTTAAATCCCCATTAACACCTGTCAGGGAATAACTGTGGTCCAGGGTCATCTCAGAAATACATTAGCCTTGTAATTGTTTATCATAGAGACATGTTCAAGGGAGGGAATTTCCCAGAACAAATCAATATGATACAGTGCACCTAGCAAATAAAACCAAATCAAACAAAAAAAACCTAGTTACTTTTGCTGTTAAGTTAATGAAGTGAATCCATTTTAATGACAGGCTACATTCAGTATATATACATTTAAAAATTTAAGTTAGACTTTTTATATTCTTCCTTACTGATGAATTCCCTCTTGGTACCAGCATATGGTCATAAAGAAGACTTGGTTATACTGTGTACACAGAGCTAAGTGATGGTATATGTAGCTATGCTGTTAATAAAGAGAAATAGTAAAGTGCTGTAGAATGTTCCTTGCATTTAATAACGTAATGATGAAAAGTGAACACGTGGGCTTCTGTTACTCCTTTGATCAGAAAGTGGTGGTTGCAATGCAGATAATTAACCTGCCTTTATTTATCTAAGGTTAGCAGATGTGCTGCAGGGGAACAAGGAATGACAACAGTAACGTTGGGCCCTTGTACTTTATCCAATTTTTGGCCTGTCACATCCTTTTATGAACTGCAACCTGGAAATTCACAAACCTGGTTGTTTTTGCTGTATTTGTGGTTGGCCAGCAGCTGCAGGTCAGAAGCAGGTAAATGGGTTAGTTGGTCAAAGATTGTACATTTGTTCAAAAGAGATGCTCTTTAATGATCCAGTAATTACAAGAACCACCTAGTGAGGACCTGTGACCTGTGTTACAAAGCACAGAATCATAGAATTGTCTAGGTTGGAAGGGACCTTTGACATCAACCATTAACCTAACTGATAAAAAACCAACCCATCACTAAACCATGTCACTGGGCACTATGTCAGCTCATGTTTTAAATACCTCCAGGGATGGTTCCTCAACCACATCCCTGGGTAGCCCATTCCAATGCTTAATAACCCTTTCAGTGTAAAAATTTTTTCTGATATCCAATCTGAACCTCCCCTGTTGCAATTTCAGACCATTTCCTCTTTTCCTATTGTCTGTGACTTGGGAGAAGAGACTGATCCTCGCCTTTCTACAACCTCCTTTCAGGTAGTACAGAGTTACAAGGTCTCCCCTTGGCTTCCTCTTCTCCAGTCTGAACAATGCCTGCTTGCTTAGCCTCTCCTCATAAGGCTTACTCTCCAGATCCCTCACCAGCTTGGTAGCTCTCCTCTGGACTCCTTCCAGCACCTCAGTGCCTTTTTTGTGGTAGGAAGCCCAAAACTGTACACAGTCCCTGAGATGGGGCC
>VZRU01011238.1:113889-205336 GCA_013398155.1 Pedionomus torquatus
CAAGTAGAAGGGGACAATCGCCTCCCAAATCTGACTTCCCACTCTGTTCTTCATACAGACCAGGATGCTGTTGGCCTTCTTGGCCACCTGGGCACATTGTTGGCTCACGTTCAACCATCTGTCAACCAACACCCACAGGTCCTTTTCTTATAGGCAGCTCTCCAGCCACTCTTCCCTAAGCTTGTAGCACTGCATGGGGTTGTTGTGACCCAAGTGACCCAGCACTTGGCCTTATTGAACCTCATCCCATTGGCCTCAGCTTGTTGATCCAGCCTGTCGAGATTCCTCTGCAAAGCCTTTCTACCCTCAAGGAGGTTAACACTCCCACTTAGGCTAGTGCCATCTGCAACCTTACTGAGGGTGTGCTTGGTTCCCTCATCCAGATAATTGATCCACCAAGAGAACTGGCCCAAATACCGAACCCTGGGGGACACCACTCATGACTGACTGCCAACTGGATTTAACTCCATTCACCACCGCGCTCTGGGCCTGGCCCTCCTGCCAGTTTTTAACCCATCAGAGAATATTCCCATCAAAGCCATGGGCAGCCAGTTTCTCCAGGAGAATACTGTGAGAGAGTGTATCAAAGGCCTTACTGAAATCCAGGTAAACAACATTCACAGCCTTTCCCGTGTCCACCAAGCAGGTCACTTTGTCGTAGAAAGAGATCAGGTTTGTTAAGCAGGACCTGCCTCTCATGAACCCATGCTGGCTGGGCCTGATCACCTGGATGTCCTTAATGTGCTGCATAATGGCACTCAGGATGATCTGTTCCATGACCTTCCCAGGCACCAAGGTCAGACTGACACACTGTAGTTCCCTGGATCATCCTTCCAGCCCTTCTTGTGGATAGATGTAACATTTGCTAGATGCTGGTCAGCTGGGACCTCCCCAGGTTGCCAGGACTGCTGGTAAATAATGGAAAATGGCTCAGTGAGCATTTCCCACAAGCTCCTTCAGTACCCTCAGGTGGATCCCATCTGTCCCCATAGACTTGTTAATATCCAGGTGTTGGAGCAGGTCCCTCACCACCTGGATTACAGGGGCTTCATTCTGTTCCCTGCCCCTATCTGCTTGCTCAGGGGTCTGAGTACTCAGGAAACAACCTACTCTACTACTAAAGACTGAGGCAAAGAAGGCATGAAGTACCTCAGTCTTCTCCTCATCCTTTATCGTTGTCTTACCTCCCACATCCAATAGAGGGTGGAGATTCTCCCGAATCCTCCTCTTGTTACTAATATATTTATAGAAATTATTTTTATTGTTTTTAACATCCAAGGCCAGGTTAAGTTCTAGTTGGGCTTTGGCCTTCCTAATCTTTTCCCTACATACCCTTACAACACCTTTGTAATTTTCCTGAGTGGTCTGCCCCTTTTTCCAAAGGCTATAAACTGTCTTTTTTTCTCCCGAGTTGTGATCATATCTCTTTGTGCACCCAGGCTGGTCTTTTCCCCCTGACGGTTTGCTTTGCACCACACAGGGATGGCCTGCTCCTGAGATTTTAAGGCTTCTTCCTTGAAAAATGTCCAGCCTTCCTGGATTCCTTTGCCTGTCAGAGCTGCCTCCCAAGGGACACTGTCAAGCAGACTCTTAAGAAGACCAAAGTCTGCCTTCTGGAAGTCCATGGTGGTAGTCCTGCTGGCTCCCCTCCTTGCTTCTCTGAGAATTGAGAACTCTGTCTGTGGTCTCTGTGCCCAAGATGGCCTCCAACCATCACATCCCTCACAAGTCCTTCTCTATTCACAAACAGCAGATCCAGCAGTGCTCTCTCCTTTGTTGGCAACCTCACCAGCTGTGTCAGGAAGTTGTCCGTGACACACTCCAGGAATGTCCTAGACTGTTCCCTTTCAGCCGTATTGTGTGCCCCCATCTAGTAGGTTGAAGTCTCCTACTAGGACAAGGTGGGATTGAGACGACAAAGTGATCTTGAGACCTCTCCCAGCTGCTTATAGAATATTTCTTCTACCTCTACATCCTGGTTGGGTGGTCTGTAACAGACTCCTACCATGATATCAGTCTTGCAGGCCCTCCCCCTGTTTCTTACCCATAGGCACTCAACTCTACTATTACCCTGAATTAGTTCTTGACGTTCATAACCCTCCCTGACATACAGAGCCACCTGTCCTCCTCCCCTTGCTTGCCTGTCCCTTCTGAAGAGTTTGTAGCCATCCATTGCAGCACTCCAATTATGTGAGTCATCCCACCATGTTTCTGTGATGGCAACTATATCATAGCGTTTGTGCTGCAGAAGTGTTTCTGGCTGCTCTTGTTGCCCATGCTGTGTGCATTTGTGTAGAAGTTGGGTTACTGCTCACACCACCTTTTTGGTGTAGCAAGGCCTAACTTTTACTTGAACATTCCTAGGCTTAGCCATAGTTCCTAATCTATCAATGATCCTTGCATCTCTGCTGGTGGATTCCCCCACTTCAAACTTAAAGACCTTTTGATGAGGCCTGCAAACTCCTGTGCCAGGATCCTCTTCCCCTTTTGAGACATATGTACCCCATCTGTCTCCAGTAGGCCTGGTGTCATGCAGACCTTTATGTGCTTGAAAAACCCGAAGTTGTGCTTCTGACACCAGGCTCGGAGCCAGGTGTTGATCTCCTGTCTCTTCTTGTTACTTTCATCATGCTTCCCTGTGACTGGGATGACAGAGAACACTACCTGCACTCTTGACTGCTTTGACCGCTTGTCCCAAGGCCCANAACTTAAAGACCTTTTGATGAGGCCTGCAAACTCCTGTGCCAGGATCCTCTTCCCCTTTTGAGACATATGTACCCCATCTGTCTCCAGTAGGCCTGGTGTCATGCAGACCTTTATGTGCTTGAAAAACCCGAAGTTGTGCTTCTGACACCAGGCTCGGAGCCAGGTGTTGATCTCCTGTCTCTTCTTGTTACTTTCATCATGCTTCCCTGTGACTGGGATGACAGAGAACACTACCTGCACTCTTGACTGCTTTGACCGCTTGTCCCAAGGCCCAGAAGTCTCTTTTGATTGCCCTTGGGTTTCTTGTTAATAGCTCATTTCTGCCTACCTGAAAAATGAGTATGGGGTAATAATCTGAGGGGCCTACCAGGGAGAGCAGCAGACCTCCCTGACAAGTGGGTCAGGTCTACACGTCGGGCCATCCACTCCCTTCAGAATGAAGTCCCCCACAACAGTGACCCATCCTTTTTTTTCTGAACTGGGCATTTTTTAATGCTGGGTTTAGTATGACTTAACCTGGGCAATAACTCTGTAAACAGTGACTTACCCTTCCCATTGCAACTGGGTTCCTTTTGCAGAGCCTCATACTTGTTTTTCAAAGGTACCTGGGGAGGTGGGGGAGTTACTGGGTGGACACGCCTACTTCATATGGCAGGAACTTGTTTCCACAGGCCCCTACTCTCTAAGTTACCTTCTTCAGTCTGTCAGCGAGAGGACAGGGAAGGATCTGTAGAAGGATCTTGTCTGCCTGCTTAGTTTCTGCTATGGGAGGCAGGGTACCACTCTGGCAGTTCTTCTCCCTCTTGCATTCCCTGATTTTTCTCAATTTACTTACCTGTTCCCTGAGCTCCATCACTAATCAGAGGAGCTCCTCTACCTAGGCCCACCTCCCACAGGCATGCCCACCAATGTCATCTAGCACCAGCATAAGAGATGAGCACATCTCACAGCCTGATGTGTGAGTGGCAGCATGTTGCCATAGGAGCTCCGACTGGGAAGCTGCCTTGGCAGTGGTGCATATGGAGCGCACGGATGCCATGGTCCTCTTCTGTGTAGATACCGTTGCTATTCTGTGGCTAAGTTTGTAGTCCTTCAGCTTCTTCTGGTGCAGATTCCCATGTGGTGATCCCAGGTGACGCCCTCCTGATCCTTGTTTGCTCAGTGTGCAGTGACTGGGTCCCTGCACTCCTGTGCCTTGTTTACATCTGCCGCTGGTGGTGCTGGCTCTGAAGGTTAGATATAATGGGGTTAACTGAAAGGATATCTGACTCTGTGAATTGAATGTATTGAGGGGCCTTCTGAGAAGCTTCCAGTTAATACTACATCCTTCTAAACAATAATTTAAATATCTGTAATTTCTCATAATGCAATTTTTCACGCACATTCACTGCAGTAGCACAGCTAGGCATTTTTAGAGAGGGCACTAAGCCTGAGCATCCTTTAATGGATGTCTTGAAAAGGAATCAACCGTATGTAAATATGTATTCATGGTTGTAATTTTTAAAAATTTATTATTACTCATGCTTATGTATAGATCTAAAAACCACGTTCCATTGTAGGGCAACACAAAAATGTAATAAACAAGAAAGTCCTGATTCCCTCAGCTTCCCATTTCTTTGCTGCTGTTCTTCTCCAGGGAAACCGGTATTCTTAGCTCTTCTGGATTCAATGCCTATTGAAAGCCTGCCAGTAGTTTTAGAGAGAGTGAATTTGATTATACAAATGATCCCATCTTGTTTTGTGTTTCCCAGAGTTTTCAATAAATGATTTGCTACATTTGTATTATCCTGTATTGTATTTATTTAAAGACGTGTAGTTTGAGTTGTAAGTGGTTCTTCAGTGTTCTTAGCTTCCTCTTCTACATGCTTCAAATCTTAATGTGCATATTTCAGTGGAAAGAAAATAAGGACAAAATTGAAGCTACTCTACAATGTCTGAAAGTAGCTTTTTTTATTAAGTAGCTAAATAACATGGCTGTTCTGTTTCTTGAGAGTTCCCAGGCCTAGAAACAACTGTTGTATTTCTGTTGGATAACAGGGTATTTTCTTCCACACCTACTAGAAAAAGTTTACTATTTCTGGCACACTGTGACTTACGAAATATTCCCATGTTTGTTCTCTACAGGACAGAACAAAAGCAATTAATTCAGAGAAAACAGGAAAAAGAAAGAAATGTTTCTCTGCTACCCATTTTACTTTGGTTTTAGTGACTGCTCAGGGGTTTGGAGTTTTGGGAGCCTTTTGGAGGAGATGAGTTACAGAGTGGGGAGTCAGAGCTTTACAGAAAATGCAGCTAGTAAGATTTATTTTATTTTATTTTTTTTTTTAGCTCATTCTGTCACATTTCTATATGGGCTTCAGTGAGAGTCTGTCTGCACAAACAATTTCTTTCAGGTAATGTTAGTGAGATTTGTGAATGTATCCCCATCTGACTGAGCCAGTAATGTCACAGCTGTTCTCCCCTCCGTTTGTCTCCAGAGTCAGGCTAAGGAACGAGTGACATATTATCCAGGGGAAGTCTATTTCCCTTTGCTCAGGGTTTTGCCTAGGGTGGAGATTTGAAGAGAAGAGCCATTTCCTACAGTGTGGATGGGTTAAGATGGGAGGTTACTAAGGCAGAACCTCCCAGTCAGAGGTTCTGTTGTGGGGAATTCTTGAATAGGCCTTGCAGATACAGAAAACCTACGTTTTCTTTGTTATCACAAACTGCTTGGTCAGTTTCAATGCAATGTTATTTGGTTAGTGGCATATTGTTACTTAGCAAATATATTTACTTTCTGATTTCAGAAACCTGTATGATATGTTTTTTTGTGGCTGAATACTAATTCCAGTCTTTTCAATATTGCAGTCTACCCACATTGCTCGAGCCAGCTTCCAGGTTGATGCTTTTGGGTCATCTTTCATCCTAGATGTGACACTAAACCAGTAAGTAATTACTATATCTTACTCTGTTCAAGACCCAGTGCCAGTGAAATGTCGTTATTGAATGGAGGTTTTAGAAGTTGTATTACAGCACAAATGCTATTTCTTGGTATTGAGTTTCTGTAGTACTGTATTTTAAGTTCTTTTGTTATTTTCTCAAGTACCGTTGTAGACTTCAATATTTCCATTGCTAGTACTTAGCAGCTATCATGCCGTAACTAACATTTTAGTGTTAGAATTTCATTTGCCATCTTTCAATTTACCATAAAGGCACATTACTGTACTCATGCAGAGACTCCGTGGATATTAAAAGATGGAGTTGCTGAAAGCTGGTAGCTGTGAGCCTTTTAATAACCCAGTGTAAAGTACTGGAGATACAGCAGTTGCAGTACAGCTAATCCTTAGGAAATGAACGAGGTGGATAGTTGCGAATGAAGCTTCTCCAGATGCGTTTACAGTCTTTTGGGAACAGAGAAGCATCATAAGGCAGTAGCACACTGAACTTCTACGAGAAAGGATTAAACAATAGTAAACTTAAAGTGAAGGCTGGTATGTGGCCTTCAGTGAGGAGTTTTTGAAGTAGCCTTTTGGCACAGCTGTTTTAAAATAGGAGTTGCTTTATTCTTCTGCTCTGAAGTGAAAAGAAAATGAGTTGTATAGTAAATAGAAATACTTAATTAGGTAATTCATCTAACAATATTGTGTGGTTTGATGTAAGAGTTTGTGCTCGACTGCTATGAGTTTTTCTGCTATAAATTTGAACCCTTCAGGTTGCAATGGGAGCCACTCAAATTTCTTTTTCTTTTTTCATTTGTAAACACATTTTAAACAGCAATAGTTTCTTTATGTGCACTGATATGAGTTAAAAACCACATGTGAATCCTTGCTAGTTACAGATAGCAGAGACAGCATGCTAGGAAGTGAGGGGAAGAGGCTGGTTTAGAAGTATTAGAAGTATTAGGTTTAGATTTTATAACATGCATTTTAAAAGAATTCTAGAGGAAGAATCTCCTGCTGAAAAGTACCATGTCTCCAACATTGAAATGTTTGTTGGAAATAGCAGTTTTCTATACATATTTATACCATACTGAGAGTAAGCTGCAGAAACCTGTTTTTATTTTGGGTGGCAGGTTAATAACGTGGTCACAGTTAGTTTCTGAAAGGTCACGATTTACCTTGCAGTATGAATTTCAGGTCATCCTAACAAAAGCAAACACGTATACTCTTGGTATATGAAAACACAAGTTAAGGATGTGAGTTTACGAACTATAGCAGTTCTCTGTTGGTGGATTTTTTTGTTTATGCACACAAATACTTGTATTTAAATCTTGGTTTGGGCTAGATCCTATTTTTATATAATTATTTTGTTGTTTTTAATGATGTTAGACCAGAATTTGTATGAGTAACACTGTCAAAATGTGTCTTTACTGTTCTTAAGGGTGTCAGCATCCAACTTAAATATGAACTTTTCTGAAGGAGCCATGTTTTTTTATAATGTGAAAAAAAGTCCTATCACAAATTGTGCAAAATGAAAACAAGAAGACTGGAAATTAAGATGTTTGCCTTCTATCATGGTATTTAAATCAGTATTTAAACTGCTTCTGAAATAACATTTGTCTATCATAAAATAAAAAGAGGGCCAAGTATACTGGAGCAATGTTTAAAACGTATTCTTAATTATTATTCCTATGACCAATATATACAGTCTTCTGAATAGAACATATTTTTCCTCTCTTGCAATTCTTATTCTCTGTGTTATAGTCTGTATGATTTTCTGAGGATCCTGAGAGAAAAGTGCTACTTTTTTGAGTTCTTTGCAAATTTGGCCTTCTGATTGAAAAGTAGTTGAATGCTTGAAAGGAGCAAGGTTTGAGATTTTAGTTTTCCTCTGGAAAAAATACCAGCTTACTATTTATAACTGAACCTCTGCTAATGTCAAAAACATGGTGAAGTGGGCCTCTGTGGTGAAATTACCTTTTATGCATAATATATATTTGAGGAATGTTAAAGGAAGTACAGGGGACAGAGAGAGGAAAAAATAATTTAAAATACATAAGTTGTCTGAAAGGAGAAACACTCTTTGCCTTTGTCAGTCTCCTTTCTTGCAGTCTCCCAGTTGTTTAGAGGTTGGTGTATATGACTCAAATGTCAGAATATATCTGAGCATCATGTCAGTGGTGGACAGTCACAGAGAAAGTGTTCATTCTTCTGTATGGTTCCCTAATTTATGAAGGACAAATCAAAAATAAAATGGTAGTAGCAAACAGAGTGCTTTAAAAACATGAGAAATTAAAATATACCCCTGCTTCCTAATGTCTGTCTGCAAATTTTCTTTGCGGTCAGTATTTTCTCTTACCTTCTTCAAATCCATCTTTTTATCTGTCAGAGAGTTCCTCTGTTTCCTCTGCTGCATTTGCCTGTGCTTTGTTGTACAAATGCCACTAGAGATGCTGCTATTGAATCTAGTCTTAGTTGAAGAAATTTTCCTTTCCTAGTCCCTTCCTACCTGTTACAACAGTGGCTTGTCACCAAAAGCTGATCTTAGCCATGAAACAAGCTGGGAAGATACAGGAGGTGAGCAGAGCTTACACTGACATTTCAGTCATGAGGAAAACTGAGGCCTCAGGTGGGATGTTCTGCCATTCCTAGATGCAAGTGAGGGGAAGGAACATTAATGTTCTAGGTGACATTTTGGTGTGGCAGTTTAATTTAACATTGGAATCGGCATGCTTTTTTCATGCTCATTCTGGATCTCAACCAGTTTTGAATGTGATGTTCACATTAAATGCAGATGCGAGGTACACTGAAATATCACCCTCAATGGTAATAAAAAATAATAATAAAAAGCTGATATAATTACATTGTAATTTCCCTTTCTTCAGTGGTGATATTTTCTCTACATCGCTGTTCTTTCTTTTGCCTTTTTTGCCTGTGCTGCCATAGTTGCTCTACAGTGAGCTTTTTTTAAGATACTTTATTTTTTAACTTTTTAGCCAGTTGAACAGACAAAAAAAAGTATTTACAAGGGAGCTTTGAGATTGAATCAGCTCTATTTTTAAAAGGTTCAGTCCCTTAGGCAAAGGTTAGGGATGCATTAGTTGCACCAGGGTGTTTATGAATCCATTGCCTCAGTGTCCTTATGAGTTCAGAACTCCATCTAATGGAGCTGTTCTCTGGCTGTCTTTGTTAATATCGCCTTCAACATTAGCAAACCTGGGGCCTTCCCTTCTTCATGTATGTCTCCAGTATGTCTCCAGCTCTGGCCTTCAACCCAGAACTGTGCAAGAACTGCATAGCAGTTAAGTGTACTTGCTGGTGTTTAGTTTTTTTTTTTGGTTTGTTGGGTTTTTTTGATGTTGTTAATTACTTCCCCATGAAGTTATTAACAGTGTGATGGCATCTGTGGCTCAACAAATGGCTATTTCTTTTCTCAGGCAGAATATTTCTTAAATGTAGCCATGTGACATTTATGCTCATATCTGGGGTTATAGTTATGTGATTAAACAGCAGAGTTCAGCAGGAAATGCTCAGCAGCATTTCTGAAAGTCTCTACGAGGTCTATTTGGTCCTGAAGATCAGGTGGATCTGTCTGAGGGGACTTGGGCCAGGGTGTCTTCATCTGCACATGAGGCAGCAGAGACCTAGTGGCATACTGGCCCAAAGCAAGCTGTGGTAAACAGGGTTGGATTGTGAAAGGGCACATTGCAAGGTGGTTGATTGGAAAAACTGCAGTATCTGTGCTTTTCTGTAGTGTGGACAGGACTTGGCATGGGGTGACCACCCCAGGATCACTGTGGTAGCCAACATGGGGAAGAACTAACTGCAGCATCATGTTTTGTATGGTGTCTCCTGTCATGGAGAAGAGCAGCGAGTGTTTCTTGAGCCAGAGTCTGAGTTACCAGGTGCCCTGTTGGGGTAACTCTTGACCTTCAGAAAGCTCCCCAGCACACCTGGTTGCTGATGTTCGCCCTGGCTCCCTATGCTGTAATAAGACTGCACATTGAGAGTGAACACATTGATAGCCCGAGATTCTCAGGTTTGTGGTGAGAGGGGAGTGCTCTGAAGGGTCATGAGCATTATGAGAGTTTCAAGTTTACATTCAGCAATTCAGGACTGCTCCATCCTCCTGGTGATGCTCACTAGGATGGAGTATAATTGCCACCTGCTTTCTCTTCTTGCAACACAAATTTAATTCATCTGGTCCATGTGTTAGAGGAAAAAAATAATCTATAAGTAAGTATGGGCAAGATATGTTCAGAAACCCTACCTCATTATGAAGCTCACACACCTTCTGTTCCCTTCGAGCTCCTGACTTTGTCTCGGAGGAGTACCAGCATTGTGTATAAACACGATGATCATGATGATCAGCGACATTCAGAAGACTGAAAAATTTCATCTGAGGCAGTTTTTATAAACTCTTCAATTACTGTTTTCTATGTGGAAAATAAATACCCTTTTATCTTAGTTTATCAAAAGGTAGGCAAAACCAAAGAAGCTCCTTCAGAAAATGTTGGGAAGTATTTTGTATGTTCCAGTCATGGTTAGCGATGCTGAAAGTTTCCTGGCACTCTAGGAATTAATTATTTTGCCTTGCCACTGGATGGCTTTTACTAGCTTCTGCGAGAAGGATACAGATATTCCTCATGCTTTGTGGGGAGTGTTTATTAAGAATTCCTTTTAATTAGAGTTTTGCAAACCTTACAGATTAAAATCGTAAACTTCATCAAAAAATGCTGAAAACAGAAGCAAAATAAAAAGCAGCTTGATAGGCAAGTGCCAGCTTTTTCATGAGACAAACTGCTGAAGCCTTGCCTGTAATTTCTCTTGGCAAATAGTCTCCGACATAATTATCAATGTATCACGTAAACTGTAAATGAAAAACATATTCCTGAATTTGCTCTAAATTGTAAATATTTGGCTGTGTGGAATTCAAAAGGATTAGCTTCCTGATGTGGCTTAAAAAATGCAGTTACAGTGGTTTTGACTATTATGATTTCTGGTATGTCTTTTGCCTCCATGAGTCTTGCTGTCCTCCTGGTTACCTGCAGGACAGGCGTATGGTTGAGGGGCTCCACGTGTTATGAGGTGACCTGCTGGGTTGTGCTGCTGGTTGTGAGATGACTTGTCTGTCAGGACTGTCTGCTTTAAAAGTACTCCCCTTTACGACATCCACTACTCTTGTAATGACTCCTGGTTAACTGTATGTGGTAAGCAATGGTCATAACAAACTTGAGGAGGAGGGGCAGCTCTTTCTTTAAGCTGTTTGGGTCTCTCTGAAGTCCAGCTCAATCCCTTGTTAGTTATTTTAATGAATGCCTTGGCTGTACACAGCCCCTGTTGATCTCACTAGCAGCTGGACTTTATTGGGATTGAGGGAATTCAAGGTCCGTTAACTTTTCTTATTCATGCCCTATGCACTTGGGTACAGTCACATTTTGGTAGTTGATTCTTACTTAAAATAATGTCTTTTTCCCACCCACCCCCAACCTGTGAGAGCGGTCTTAAAATTTAATTGTAATATTTAGTACCAATTTACAGGTAGCACGATACAGACTGGGTACAGGTAGCATGATATAAACTGGGTTCAGTTTTTCTAAACGAGCTACTGAATCATGTTCTGCATTATTCCTGAATTACTTATTAAGTAATGTTTATCATGTGTACCATGATCAGGACCCCTGTTGACCCAACATGATTATTCTTGCACAACCCCATTTTGTGATGTCATTCTTTCCCCCTCCCAAGTGGTAATGGAAAAATTAGTATGGTCATAAATGCAAACCAGACTTAAACACTTTCTTCCTGATTTGTTGTTTAATTTCATAGGTTGATTTTGTTTTCTGGGAGGCATATATTCTGCACCTCCATTTGGTTAGCATGCTTTGCTAACACATATTTTGTACAAACTGTTTTTAAATGGCTTATAGGTTTTTTATTTTTTTTTTAATCTTTAATGATAAATGTAAGTTCTGCAGAGATTTCTGCCAAGTAATTCTGTTTGGACTAAAAGACAAAGATAAGACAAGAATTCAAGGTTTTACTAGTGTATCCCTAAACATATCATGAGGCTAGGAGGAATGTTTGGGATTATGGAGTTAGACCTATGTAGCATCATCACTAAGGATTCCTGCTGTCTGTCTGTTTGTTTGTTTTTTTTCACTTTTGTGTTGCAGAAGTACAAGAATTGAGGGAGTTATCAAAATATAAATTGTTTGAATAGTTCATTACCCTCAGTGATCATAGACTCATATAATTGTTTAGGTTGGAAGGGGCCTAATCCAACCATCAACCTAACTGATGAAAAAATAAAGTTTGGACATTAGATTTAGACAAAAAAGCCCTGTATCATTCAGTTTTCCCCTCACCTTGGTATATATAGCATATCACCTTTCTTTTTGTTACATAAAAATGGTTGAGCTCCTGGACCTTTGATAAAATGACATCTTTTAAGTCCTCCAGTAATTTCTGTGCCTTTTTGCTGACCTTTTTTTCTGTGCCTTTTTTCCTTAGTTGTATGGGATTATGTAAAATTTAACTGATGCCTGTGAAATGCTTGCAGGTGCTTACTTGGCATTCTGGTTAAAATGAGAACAAAAAAAGGTAGTTTGTTTCATTCATCTCTTATTTCCAAGCGTGTCACTGTAAAGCAGTTCTAATCACCTGCAAGAGAATTTGCCTGCTGTTTCTGGAGGACCACTTAAAGCTCAGTAGTTCATAACTTCTAAGAAAAATAGCATTTAAAAACATTTATATGTGTAGACAAAATCTGTGCATCCCCTCCTAAGATATTTTCATTGCTCATTAAAAAAAGTTCCTGAAAATGTCAGTCCTTTGTTTTCCTTTCAATGTATGTGATATTTGATTGCCTTTAGGTAGTTGCATTCATTGAAAGCAATCTGTTGTTTTTTAGTGGAGTAATTAAAACATGCAGGGTTATCAGCACTGAGTAAATTGCCTTTCCATTGTCTGATTTTTTAAATTTTTTTTGACACAATTGATTATAGAAAATATATTACTGTGTATTTGTAGGAATAAAATGATTACTTACTCTGAATAAATATTATAGTTCTAGGATGTTTATTTTTCTTTATGATGTTCCTTAGATTACCAGATCACTTAGGATCTGTATATCTTACACACACACATATATAGATATATCTCATATGTGTATCAATCATGGGCTATATTTAGCATCTTCAAGTAAAATGGCTTAACTAGGAAGACTCAAACTGCTTTCCTTGTTTCAGTGCCTGTGAATTTGTTGTCTTAGTTCTGAGTATCTCCAAGTGTCAGTAACTTTAATAATGAAATGATCTTTAGGCATTATGAAAGATTTAAAAAGGAAAAATTAACTGTATTTTTGGTTTAGCCTTTACAGAAGTGACTGTGATAGAAAAGTGTAATTTCTGGATTTACTGCTGAAATGTAATTATTTCCTCATATGCTGACGTTAGTTAGGGCACAAGAGTTTTTCCTGAATGTTTGGAATTGCTACCGCTTCTGAAAATAATACAATGTAAACCATTGACCTTTCCAACTATTTTTATATTTGGTTATGGTTTGACAGCTAGAGTAGGGTTTGTTTACAAAAGAAATCAACAGTCACACAAGTTGGTCTAGTAGAAGTGATTATCTTGTCTTTTTTACTTTCCGTCACTTAAAATAACAGACCACTGTGGCTACAGCACTACTACTGTCCTGTGTGTAGTTACATATGAATACTAGTCAGAGTAAAAGGTTAGTGAATAGGAAAATGCATGAACTGGAGTGCAAATACCAAGTATTTTCTATGCTGTCATTTGTTGGGCATCTCCTCCATGAGTCAGCGATCTTCCTGCTAATACAGTTCCCTTCATGTACCCCTCTCTATGTTGTCCATCCACTCTGCCCAGTTTTTTACTATCTCTTTGAGAACTCCTTTGGCATCATGACTTTTGTGTATGTGTACATTAAAAATAGCACTTAAACAGAGAAATTGCTGCGGGCCTCTTAACTTGGGGCTCAAATACTTTCCTCAGTTAAGTGGTGAAATTAATTGAAATCCCCTTTGCTACACAAGGCATTGAGTGATGCATAGAGCTAGGAATGAAGATATGGAGAATGAAAACAGGAGAAACTAGTAGGCTTGAATTAGTCAGGTGGAATCAGAGGACCTAACAGATGGCTGCATAGCTGTCAGTGTATGAACTCACAATCTTTAAGTCTGCAAGATCTCTACATGAGGAGTAGGTTATTCAGCCCTGTTCTACTCAGGAAGTGTGTTTTTAGTCCAGAGATTGAATCAACAGGCACTATTAAAACAATACGTTATTAACATCTTGCCTGACAAATAATAATGCTGGATGTGTGCACATGAAATCTGTTTTATTGAAGCAGTGGATTCATTTGCTTTCTTTGCAGTATTAATTGCAGAGATAAGGTGATCCCTATGAAGTTTATAACTGTTTATGTGGTTGTGTGAGGTTTTCCAACCAGGTGTGCTGACTTCTCACTCAGTGGCTGGAAACAGCCTTTTTTACCACATTCTGTGTTGTGTAGTCTTTAATGTAATTGTTTTCATTTGGTTGGGACTTGCTAGTGGGTAAAAACTTACTTATAGACAGTGGTGTCATCTTAGTGCAGAGAGCTAGTTTCCTTGAAGAAAACTACAAACAACCCAAATTCTGTGCTTTCATTTGAAAAGGCTTTGCACATGTTGCTCTGATTCTTTTCCTGCTCCTATTAGCATGAGAAACACAGACAGAGCAGTGACCTCTCCTGGTGCAGAGACCTCTTTCCTCTTCCAAGACACATGCAAAAATCAGGTTTCCAAATCCTGTAGCACCAATTAGCAAATACAAATCCAGTAGTAAACTACTGATCCTGCCAGTGGTCCTCTTTCCCCTTTGTCAGGGGTGTTGTGATCAAGGAAGCCAGATGTGCTGCCTGCCCTTTGGCAATTGTGTCCTGTCCCGCTGGTACCATGGCACCCTGGGCTGAGTCAGGCTTGATGCCTTTTGTCAGGGGTGTCTCCCATGGAGGATGCTGCTGAATTGTAGACATGCATGTTAAAAGATTTTTGATAGGCAAGTATCCTCTTGTTGCATTTAACCCAAAGATAGTCTTAGTCTGTTGACCATAACCCGGACCTCTCTCAATTCAAACAGCTGGACTTTTTTTGATACTTCCAGTGTGTTTTGATATTTTTTTTTTCCCCAGTCTTTTTGATGCTTTGCAGTCTGTGATTCTGAATTACTGTGATGCTTCTGTAATGCTCCATCTAATTCCCTGTGGGTTTTTTTTTTTTCAATTACACGATAATCGTATTTTCCTTTTAAATAATCTTCCGATTTGAGCAGAACTCAGTATTTCCCTAAAATCTTCAAATGCCTAATTGCTTCCTATTTAGTTTAGTCCTTTTTTGTCCAAGTTCCATTATGTAGTAGTAGTAGATGAATCCAGCCAATGAAAGATACCTTGTTTATCCTGTTTATCAAGTAGGGTGATAAAATCTGTGTTTTACGGAAATACGGGACAATTGCATTGCACAAGAATATTAAGAAGTTGTTTAATGAAGTGTACCATCAGATAATCCCCACAGAAATACTGAGCCTTGTTGTATGGTATATTATTGAAAAGAACTTACTCTTTTTTAATCTGTTCTGTTTCTTTTCATGTGATTCAGCTAAGAAATACGGAATCTGCTTACGTGACCATAAAATACAAATAAATTCACATAGGGAAGGGAAAATCCTTTGTCAGTTGGCTGAAGGACTAGTTATATGATAATAGTTCTGTTTCTTTAAAAATAAATATGACAGAATGATGCTAGAGTATTATCATGTGTCGTCATTCTGTTCCATTTACTTTATTACCACCATCCCAAAGGAAATAAAATGCTGTCATTTGGTGAGATACACAGGGAGATAAAGGAGAAGAATCATTGTGTATTTTTATTAAGGATGACCTAAAAAGGGATATTTCTTCTAAATTTGGCTTCTGCCCTTTTTTGAGATGTAAAAGGTCAATTTAAAAAAAAAAGTTTGTTGGTTGTTTTTTTTTTTTGTGTCTTGATCTTTTTTCCCGCTTTCCCCATGGAAAGAAAACCACTTAAAATCCAGCTTTTTAATAGCCAAATTTATTTTTATATACTCTTGTTTCCCTCAAATCGGATCTCCTTGTTCTTGCCAAAGAATCTGTTGGGGAGGGTATAAATATAAGTAAATGTTACAAATGTACAGGTTGTACTCATCCTCTGAAGTAAAACCCCCCTTGACAACATATTAATGATTGGTCTAAATATCAAAAATGTGAGATTTGCTTTAGAAGAACAAAATGAAAACATTCATGTCCAAAGGGCATGACAAGTTTTAAGCCCCTGGTTGCTTGTTAGCAGATATACTGTAGTGATGGTTTAGATTCTAAATCATTGTAGAGATTACTTAACATGTAATTTTAAAACAAAAACAAACAAAAAAACCCCAACAACCCGCCCTGTCTTTTTGAAGATTGTGAATTTTTGGTGTCTTTTGGTTCTGCCTAAGCTGGCCAGCCAACCAAAAAACCCACATCTTAAAGATTTTTCCCTTTCCAAAACAGTTCAGTTAGAGCAAAACTGTGCCTTTTCTCACTGTGAATGTGGTAGTCACTGTGGCATTCAACCATCCTTTCACCGAGACAGCTTTGGTGGCAACAGTAAAATCATAATTGTCTCTCTGCTTATTATTGCATTTGTAATGAATTACACTTCCCATTTGCTCTGTCAAATTTTGATAGTAGTCAGTAAAGTTATGCTGAGAGAAAAGGAGAAAAAATTAGCTTGACATGTTTCTGTGATGGAGTTACACGTGTTTTCAGAGCAAAGAAGTAAGGAAATTAATATGTATCTCTGCTTCTTAAAGGGACGCTATCTCTAAATATTATTGAAGGGACAAAAAGCTTTTTGTTAAGCTGTCATGTGTTTTAACATCACCTCTGTTTTTACTTAATTATAACAAGCAAAGCAGTCCTCCCAATGACTTTAGAAAGAGCAATCCATCCAAAAGCATCAGATTGTCAGTGAATTTCTGCCAGTGCCAAGTAGCCAATTTGATTATAAAGAAAACTTCCTAGAAATTAGTCGAGGAATAAATTTGGTCGATTGTATTTCTGGTAAGCTGCTCATCAGTAAGTGGAAATTGCAAATCATGAAGCTGCAAAGAAACAGCAAGATCAAACTCGATATGGTACTGTAAAGAAGCTGCCAAGTCTAGCTAAAGAGGTTAATATAAATACATTTCCAGTGCTAATGAAAAATGGTGACTGGAGCTTTTCATTTATGTGTGCATAGTCTTTGCTTTGGTACAAAGTTAGAGGGTTTCTTTTGTCTTTCTCTTCTTGCAAGAATTGTTAAATCATACAATACGATGTATTTTTTGGGTGAGATTGCTGATCTGTAACCTCTACTTACCCATAATCATTCTTTGATATTAATTTCTCTTTTGGTATAAGAGGATGTATTTTTCTTTGGTTTGCCAGAACATCGCTGCTAATAGATTTCTGGTGTGCTAGAAATTTCACAATAGAACAGATATCATAATTTTCTGATGGCCTGCAAATATGTGACACGTTGCCACTTGAATTAGGCAGCTACACTGTACTTGTGCTTTGCTCTTCCCTTTGCCTGTCTCCTTAGATGGACTGTGGGAATTCAAAAGATGCAATTCATTACTTCTTGAATGTGTTTGGTTTTTTGTATTTGGTGGTATTGCTGGAATAATTTTGCAACTGTGGGAATCTGAAAGACTAGGAGCTGATACTAATGAATTTCTGCCATTTCCTTGATGACCAGAATCTTGTGTGTATTTCTTCGGTTTTGACCTGTGAAGGTCATTTGAGTTCACCTTCATTTCAGTCCTGCTCCGACTGGACAGCACAAATGAAGCAGTTGGGGCCAAGAATACTGGCTTGCTGGCTGATGCTATTTTTGCCCTTCCAATCAAAGTCTGATTTAAGTTAGCCTGGTAAGGTCTTAACTGCATCTGAGTATAGACCTTCAGATACTGAGTGTTGGATTTCACATGGTCAATTGCCATTTGTTACTAATAATTCCTACTTCTTTTATTCCACACCTTCGCAGTGGTTTGTTTCATCAGTATAAAAACTGGAATGTGACCTGTGGGTTTACCTGAAGGACAAAAGATGAGCTTTTCTTTATGACTATGTTTCTAACAAATGATTGAACATTTTACATTAAGGCTCTGTGGGGTTTACCCCCAAAAGCTTCATGGCTAAAGCTACTGGTATCAGATTTGGAGGAGGGCATATGGTAGGATGATGCTGAAGTAGGGAAAGGTGTTATCTTTGTAATTTTTTGTGGTATTGATGCCAGCAAAAATATGGTGAGATAATAAACTTGCCTTACTAAAAGTACACTTTTTGGGTTTAGGGCTGCATTATTTCAGTGCTCAGGCACTTACTCTTCCCACTGATCTCATCTTCCTTAGGGGTATTCTTCTGCAGACTGAATACAAGTAAATGCTAAGATATATTCCTTGTCTTCCCTCCGTGAGGTGTTTTGAACCACTTCAACAACTTTTTTCTCTTGCCTGGTAATCTACAAATACTTTGTTTTGAATCATTGATGGGGTGAGAAGAGAGTACTTGGAAGAAAAAGAGCAGGACACATATCTGTGCCTTTTTCCTGTGGAAGGGTTGTCCCCGCTGACTAGCTTCTCCCTGTAGAAGCAGGTGTGTAGGTGGGCTGGACAGGGGTGCATTACACTTCAGAGAGTTGTGAAGGGCACAGCAGTAGTGTCCTGGAGACCTCCTTTGGCACACCCAGTGACTTTGGTATTGTGTACATTGAGAATTGTGACATTGCCTGTAACAATGGTGGGAACAGTGAGGAAGAAGGTGAAGAAGTAACTTTCAGTCTTTGAAATTGCTTGATCTTGTGCATTTTCAGAACTTGTTTCAAGAAATTATAGTTCCTTTGAAGGTACACTAGCGTATAGTGTAGAAGAACCTTATCTTTAATAATAAAGTTTCCAATAACCCAGTGTGTAGATATCCCTGTGCCTGTGCAGGGCTGAATGCTGTGTTCATGTGCTTTAAAACCAGAATTCACTGAGGCACTGTTGCATTTTTTCTTAAGTGACCTGTTAACATTTTTAATGTAACTTTTTTTTTTTTTTTGCAAATGCAGTCAGGCTTTTATTGCTGAATGGACTCACCATTGAAATATAGTCACAAGAGCTTGTTGTTAACTGTTTGAGAAGTTTTGTTTTGCTTAAAGTCTTATACAAACATTCACTAAACCAAGGTTTTCATGTAAGTACAAACAAGGGAGAAAATGTCACTGAATGTCTCCTTAAACTGCAATACAAGTTAAATTTGAGAGATACCAAGCACTTGCTGCTTCTGTTGACTTTTAGTCTTTGTACAGAAAGTGATCTTCAGTCAAAGCAAAACAAAGATAAGAAAAGTTTAGACAGCCTATTGATATATATTTATCTTTGAATCATTGTGATAACCATCATGTTGGACCATGCTGTAATGCCAGGAGATCAGACCAATACAGTTCTACTATTAGCTAATTGTGTAGTTCAGTTGGAATATGTAGAGGCTGTCAGACAATTTAAGAAACATGTTATCTGACAGTTCTTCACAAATAGCACAATGAATTCTATTACTAACTATAGTAACTTCCCCTGTGCTTTTTTTAAATTAAACGTATGTGTACACACACACACACATAAATATATATATATATAAAATTTATATGGAAGGGTATTTCTGCTTTTCCTCTCTCTTTATAGGTAGGCCTATATTTAAGGCTAAGTAATTCTTGCACGGTTCCTGTTCCTAATAGCACCACAAAATGACTGTTACTTACAATAGAATTATCTACACATTGTCTGGGTGTGTACACAGTAGAGCAGTGTGTATCTAATGCAAATTCTGGATGTGGCCTCTAATGTACCCACCTCCTACCAGGATTCTTTCAAATTTCCTTCTTTCCATTTCTGTTCCACCCTCCACCCCAAAATGGGCAGATTGAACAAGAGACACTTTGGCTCTTTGGAGGAGTGAGATCTTTACTATTTTTATTTCTTTTGCAAATAAATTCTAAGGGGTGGTTAATTTTTTGGAAGCAAATATTCTGCCTCTGCTTTTATTTTGGTTTCAGTTCCTGCACCTTGATAATCATGCAGATAACTCCCGAGAGCAACTCATTTCTCACAAAAAGAACATGAGAAAAACAAGGCAATTACTGCTTGGCCCTTGTAAAGCCTGCCATAAGAATTGGTTTGACTTTAACTACATTGGTTTAGGACAATGACTGAGATTTTTGTATTTTTTTTTTTTAAAATTCTTTCTGCATCTTTCATGCAGACAACATACTAATGCTTTACTGTGCCAGCAGCAATAAGAAAAATGTGCAAGTTCACCTTCAGTGAGCAAAAAATGCGGATGTTTTCAATGTTTTTGGTATATTGAAAGCAGCCCTAAAGGGTTTTCATAATCCATCTGTAGATCACTGTAAATCACTGTGGAATATATTTCCTTCACCTTGTGTTGCTGATCATGTGTGTTTCTTCCTGCTCTCACTAGGAGCAGAAGAACACCATGGTGTTACCTAATTGACAGTGTGGGACCCAGGGGAATGGCTGCAGAAAGAGAAGTGTTGAATTTTTCTCCACACTGTAGGCCCACTAGTCCTTCAATATTTCTAGGCAGAAATCTGCTTGTAAATTTGGACAGCTTAAAGATGTATCAATAGTCTTGTGTTGTGTTGGCTGTGTCACCTCAGCAGAAGGAGGAGAAGATGCTAATGGAATTGCACATGGGCTATAGCAAACTAAATTATGCTCCTTCACTTGGACAACTGCTGCCTTTCAGTTCTGCTTTATCTGAACCTAATAGCTAGTTTCAGTTATGCATTTCATGTTTTCCCTACTTAGACTTGTGTATAGCATAAAATGTTATATGTCAAACTTTGCCCTTGGATAAGCATTAGTGGTGCTGGATGACTTCAGTAGGAGCTTCAGGCAAACATGCTAAAAAAAGAACTTGGGCTTGGATCTAAAATCCCTTTTGCTGCATCCTGTATTCCAGAAATGTTTATCTCTCTGTTTTCAGTTACCAGCATTGTTAACAAGTCTTTCAGTTGTCCTTGGAAAGCCAAACAGAAGGAACTAAATACTATATGGGAATAAGAGGCCAGTGTTTGCGCACCTTTGAGATCCCAGATTCTGAGATCATCTGCCACCTGATCAAAGCATTTAAGGTTTTGTGAAGTGTGAGTAGACAGTCAACACCCTATCCAGAGCAGAATGATCTTCAACTGTTATAGATGTGCTTACTTGGGGTAGTGTGTTTTGTATAATTTTAAGCAGCTTTTGTTTGGTTGTTTTTTTTTTGTTTTTTTTTTTTTTGTTAATGTATTGTAACTATGTAGTCGCATTTTACCTGGAGTTTCTGAATGTCCTAACAATCTCTGCTGTGGATTGTTGCTGGTACTTAAGGGGAGACAGAATAACAGAATGGGAGAGGCACCTCTCAGCTGTCAGCAGCTGAACAGGCAGAGGAGCATGTCAGAAATCAAGAATCCTTTCCCCTCCTACTTGACCATATGGCAATCAAAAATCTTCCAGTTCACTACAATAGAGCCATGAGACAAAGGAATTTAAATTGCCAAAGAGTAGGTCAGATAAGGGAATAGTCAATATACAGGGAAATCACTTGGAGAAGCTGAAACACTGAATCTGCATTAGGTATTTCCCGTCAGATACTGGTCATAATTTTATGCTCTTGTAAATGATTGCCTGCTTGCTGGTAGACTGGAAATGCTAGTCTGTAGCATTGTTTCCTTAGGCATCCATTAGTATGTGACAGTTGATATTGGGTAGATGATGAACTGAAAGAGAAACTCTTCAGTAATCTGTGGCAGCTGTTCAGGCTGGTTGTCAGCCTGAAAAACAACAAGGATTTGCTGGTATAGTGATTAAGAAAAGTTGCATCAACAGGTAATCTCCTGTTGATGGTGGCAATCTGGTGAAATTCCTGCAGACTGGAAAAAGGAGAACATAACCCCAATATTGAAAAAAAAGGAAAAAAGAGGACCCAGGGAACTACAGGACAGTCAGTCTCACCTCTGTTGTCTGGCAAGATGATGGAGCAGATCCTCCTGGAATCTCTGCTAAGGCACATGGAAAATAAGGAGGTGGAGACAGCCAACATGGCTTCACCAAGGGCAAATCATGTCTGACGGCCTTCTATGCCACAGACTTGGTGGACAAAGGCAAAGCAACGGACGTCATCTACCTGGACTTAAGCAAAGATTTTGATCTTTGAAAACTTCTGAAAAATGTCGTCTTTGCTTTTCATGAATTCTTTTTCTGAATGAACAGGATGTTATAACTTTCAGCTGATTCTTCTCTTGTCCTTTTAGGAGGTTTGGTTGCCAAAATATCACACAGCTTTTGAGCGCTTTCAGCATCAGTACACTTGTGACAGGCAGCTGGTGCTGCCGTGTTGATATTGTCATCTTCTCACACTGGTATTGATACATCTCTGAAAGCTTAGAAAATGGTTGCTTGCTTTTTCTGTCTTTGCCGTAACTTTGTGCTTTGTGCAGGTGTTTACTTCTTGCTGCTACTGCTTCATCCATTGCATCCTTTCTATCCCTATATTACTTCCAGTGATTGAATTTGTCATTATTCTTTTTTTTTTTAAATTTATTTTGTTTTCTGAGAGACAGAGTAAAAGAATATTCATCCATATTGCTCTTCTGGTATCATTATGAACCTGGCTGTTTGCTATTAACCCAAACACTCTTTTCTGCTTGTCAAAAGTCATATGCAGTGCTTCAAACAGTATAGCTGCAAAAGCTTTCCGTTTCAGTGTTTTTTAGGTACACTGTCTTTGTGATAAATTTTTCTTCAGCTTCATGAAGCTGAGTGTGATGGGTCTCTGGGTTTAGACACTTTTCAGTTTTAGGGAGAATACTTCATACAGGAAGGTATGCTCTTTACTCAGATGCCCCTTTGAACTCTTCCAGTGTGTGTACCGCAGTTGCTTGGCTTGACATCAAGAGAAGCATGACATTGCTCTAGCAGTCTCACAAGTGTGGTGTTTGGTTGTTTGTTTTTTTGTTGTTTTTTTTTTTTTTTTTTTTTTCCCAACAATATTCCTTCTTCCCTAGGGACTTTGCCTTACTATCCTTTTATCTCATGCTGCATTGTCTCTTGTTTTTGCCCTGGACATTTTTGTCCTGCAACTTCTTTATGGCACATGAATTTCAAATTGCATTTGCAGTTGGAAAGAATAAACTGTCTCCATGCTGGAGAGACATGGACTGGGTAACTCAACAGACTTTTTGTCTTGCCCTGAACCTTTGCTGAAAGTTTTGATTTGGTTCTTGTAATTTGTAGATTTGCCTCTTTTTCTTTTATTTTGATTATGTTACACCTTTTCCTGCTGTGAACTCACAGAGCTATTCCTCCAGCCATGTCTCTTGTCTCCCAGTGACTTTCTTCTCTGCTTTTTATTCCCATGTAAAGTCCTCTCTCTCCCAGGGAGACTTTTTTTAATATAAAGAGGACTTTTTTATTATTATTTTGGAGTATTTCTGTGCATGTATTTACAGCATTGTCTTAGTGCATGCTATAGGACTGTTGTCTCTATCTTCTCTAAACAGCTAAGCTGTTTCTTAGCTTGTAGACCAGTGCAGCTTTTAATGCTGTTTTTTAGTGTCTCCGTTGAATGCAAAATTCAATTTGCAGGTACCATGTGATATCTGCTGCACTACGAGGTTATTACACTCTGTAAAGATAATAGTCCTGTCCGCTTCTGCTAAAATATGGCAGATTATATTGCTATGTTCAAAAAGTGGAGGTTTCAAGGTGATCATATAGATATATTTATGTGCAAATATTGGGGTTTTTTTTCCTGTTCTCTTATGTCATTAGCCACTGTTAAGTTTAGAAGCCCCATGGTGTTTTTACTTTATGCTCTTGCACTGACTTCTGCTGCCTCCCACAACCTGGAGAGATCTTCTATACCAAAGGGATGTAACAAGGCTTCTATACCAAACGGATGTAAGAAACTGCCTGTCGTTTCAGGGAGACAGTCTCCATGCTTGCAAAGTGGGGTAAGGAGGGGGTGCTCCAGGACTCTCCTCAGTGCACAGACTATGCAATTATCTTAGCAACTGCCCTAGTAGTTTAATCCTCACTGACTTCTTTTGAATTGTCTCAGCGTCTTTGTTGGGAGCTTGATGTTGATGGTGGGGTTTCTTCTGCAACAGCCATGGGTCCATTTTAGGGTTATTTTTATTTGTTTTCAAAGATCTGTGGGATAAATTATACAGTTATTGCTTTGTTTTGTTGTGCTTTTACCATATAGGGTGTTGCCCATGCAGGTTCAACCTATTATATATAGGTTCAACCTATATCTGAGAGAAGGACTACCTATACCATGCTGAATTTTGAGGTATGTGGACAACCTGCTATATTTCAAACAGGGTAACCCTCTTGCCTGCTGCTGCCCACCCCCCTTTTGTTTTTTATTTTCCTCCTTTCTTCCTTGGGAGTTAACATTCACAGACACCATTTAGCATAGTGTCTAGTGTAAGTCCAGAAAAAATGTTTTGCAAGCATATATATGTTAATTTAGTTTCTTTTGCAGTATGAAACAGTCTTCTAGTTCTGATGTATACATAGTTTTTTACATGAGGGTTACTCTTTTCTTGTTGTGCTCAGCACTGCTACTTTTATGAACAGAGGATTGTTAAGTACTTCCAGGCTTGCTGTCTTTGTCGTCTTCTGGACTGCAATTTACAGATGAAATAAGGAGTGAGGATCATTGTTGATTTTAGACTGGCCTTGGATACTTCTAATTCTCTCCTGATGCCTCAGTATGTTCATATTCTGGTCCCATATATCTATTTTGTCTCAAGTGCTTGAGGAAGGCTTGATGTTTGCCCTGAGTAGTTGTTTGTGTAATGTACATTCAGTGTATGTGAAAGCTTCCTACATGTTTGAGTTGCTTTGGTAGCTCACATGCCTTATATGTCTGGTGGTTGTCTGCAACTGAAGGAAGAGCAAAAGTGATCCAGTAGCCAGAAATACCCCTGGGGCTGGGCTCTACCTGCTCTACCACAGGTTTCACATAAGTCATGAGTAAATTGCTTTGTCCTACTGTAACTGAGCTTCAGTCTGTCAAGCAGGATAATAGACAATCTGTAACTTCATAGCACAAAAATATAAAGTGCTCATCTAATACATGAACTCAGATTATGGGTGCTGAACACAGAACTTTCCAAACTCAAAGGCTCTACCTTTAATATCCCAGAACCTGTAGTGGTAGATATGACCTATAGAGGTTGCTGTCTGAGTGGTGCACAGAGACTTGTAATAATACTAAGCACCCTCACAAATGAGCCATCCTCAGATATTTTGATGGTGAAAATGGATGGACATATGTCAAAGACAGCTACTAAATTGAAATGAACACAGGAGAAGGCTGTGATGTCTTGCATGCTGAAACAATCTGAGAGAAGTGCTCTGGCTTTCAGCTCACTGCTTTTCCCATTTTCCCTTGGTGGCTTAGAGCTATTTTTAAACTCAGTATCTTTTAAATAATGCATAAGTTAACAATAGAGACTTACAGTACTGGAAAGCACGAATGAGCTTAAAAAAATCCCAGAAAATCCTACCCAGACTGCTTCCAGGAGGGTCTCTGGGAGGAACAGAACATGTTTGACTGTTCAGTTTCCAGGTGGCTTCTGGGAAGTTTCTTTTCTACAGCAAATGTGCCGCCATTGAAGTGACATTTTTTTCACTTACAAATTACCTTCCCAATCAAAACAATGAAATAAACACTATGTTGGGAGAGGTACATTACTTTACAGGCTGTATGTTTTGACATGTCACAGCCCAATCTGGCTGTGCCTAGTACCTTAGCATCTTTACAGGAGGAGTGTCAGGAAAACCCTTCTCTTCAGGTAATAGTGTGCATGAATGGTTCAGCTGAACTGTGCAACTGCAAATAATTTCATTTTCAAGCAGCGCCAGGTATGTGGTCTGTGTGCTGTATGGCTATCCTGTGCACAGGCAGCCAAGCCACCACAGCTTGTGTATGCATGTGAGCTGGTAAGACCTGAAGCACTGAAATACTGCCCCAGGAAAGATGTTAGCAAATGGCTTTTGTAAGCCTGTTTCCAGTGGCCACACTTTGTCACTGTAGCCTGGTGTATGTCCATGTAGAAGGATCAAGGGAAACTGGTGACTGGGAATATTGTCACTGCCAGACCAATTTAAGTAGTCCTGATCGTTCTGGGGAAAAAAANCTGACTAGTTAATTGACTGGGCAGAGTGATGAGGACAGTGTAAGCTGCAGAAACCTGCGCTCTGCATGTGAAACTGCAGAGCTGATCTCGGTTCATGTCATGTGGTAACCTCAAGTTGTTGCTGGGCCTGAGGTGAAGGATGGCAGCCTCTCCACCACGCCCAGCCAGGACACAAGCCATGAATTTAGAGATGGTGGAGGACTGTGAAATGAAAAATGTACTGCGAGGTTTGAGTCTGCTGCATTTTTTGTCATCCAGATTGAGTTTTGCTAATGAGACCTCTAACTGAAAGAAAGGCAAAATGCCTGTTTTCAGTAATCTCCATTTGCCTTTATTTTCTAAAAAGTGCACTCTAATGATCTTAAGGGGACGAGAGAGAAGCATAGAGTATTTAGGGATCCAGTATCGGTCATGGAATTTTATTCCCTTTCACAGGTGTCAAAAGCTTTTTATACCATCATGTAGACAGTAATAAATATTCATGTAGGTGGAAAGACAGCACTTTGTTTTTCCCAAGTATGTTTGGAAATAATTTGCACTCTGGTGGTCTGAAAAATTACAGTTCTCTACTGGTTTTCAGACACATTATTTTAAGACTTCATGAGATATTTTGGGTGAAATGGTTAGCTAACTGGAACGGTTTAATTGTAAGAATTCTCTTTTCTCTCTTTCTTTAGCTTTCCAAGAATCTGTAGCATAGAAGATTTTGCTATTGGTTGTCTTTGGAAGAGAAGAGATACTACTGAATGTCTGTTCTTAAGACATTAATGTCTTTAATACTAAAGGAACAAAAGGTGTAGTAATATATTAGTCATGGTCCAGAAGTTGATGTAAGAGAAAAATTATTATCAATCAGATACCAACACAGGAAATGCTTTTAAGGATATCTGTAATCTCTTTTTGTGTCATTTCATTGAACTTTTAACTGGCATTTTGGGTTGTTGATTGATAGTGGTGGAAATTTGTAATATCTGTTTAATTTAGAAATTGATATGTGTAGTACAGATGGCTTTTCAGGATACTGCTCGTGGTTTAGTGTCAAGGGCAGAACTGTAAGAGTGTTAGGATGAATCTTGGTGGAGAGATGGAGAATATATTCTTTGGTTTACATAATAACAATATGGAATAAGGGCTTTAGTTAAAAATCCATGTTTCAATTACAGTGTGTTTAGTAGATGTTTTGAAGAAGGGATCAATTTAACTTCATCATGCAAAATACATAGTACTGTTTTTGTACTATATGCATCTCCTTTGAATATTTACCCCTATATACTACTGTATGTGCATTGGCCTTTCAGACGTTCATTGTAGATGGGTTTTGCCTTTTTTAGTTTTACAGGGTGCACACACGTCTTTTCTTCCCTCATGCTGCAGACCTGAGGACATAAAAAGTGGTATGTGCTTCTCACTGCCTCTTATCCAGCTTTGGTGGAAGATCATATTTTACAATGGGCATGTGATCTGCAGGTGCTCCCATAACATCTGCTTTTCATCTCCCTCCTCTGCCCCTTTACTTCTCATAATGAAGTCTTTCTGAAAGTAGTACTGTGCTTTTCTCCATCTTCAAGACTGTTCCAGGTGAAGTGACAAACAATGGTCTTCTTGCCTCTGCCCTATGGCCTGTATACGGAAGTGACATGTCTCTGGCTTTTCCAGGTTACCTGATTTCAAGTGGAGGACTAAAAGTTGTTTAGGTGCACTGCATATCCAGGTCATATGTTATTTGTCATATTTTATTCATTTTCAGTTACAGAAAGATGTTTTTAGACAAAACTCCCAAATTTACCTTGAGGAGAAATCTTTGTCCTTAGTGTTTAGTCCTACAGCACAGGACTGTGGAGAAAAGCTAGAAGAGTGTGTATGCTTTCATAGAGAGCTTGGAGAGCAATTTGTCTGTGAGGATACCTGAGAAAGCCTCTCCAAAAACTTTGGGGATAGTTTTCTTTCTTTACTCTCTCCTCACTTCCAAGGCTCAGACCTTGTGGCCTCATTGCAGCAGTGTCCATTTTCAGGAAGCCTCTCTCTCAGGGTGTGGTATATGGAACAGAACTGCGAATCTGAGTAGACAACCCTGTGGAAGATCATATGCCCATGTTTGAGCCCATGCCGCAACCTTACTTATTCTGCTAGGAGAGACTTGATGTGGTATCTCTCACCTACAGCTTCTGCCTTCTTCAGTGATGTTGCTCTGCAGAGACTGTGAGCTGTGAGGATTTCTTTCACGTACCCTTTCTATGTATGCACATATTGCATAGCCATTCCTTTTTTGCTTATGGCTCATAGTAGAATAAGTTAGTTATTCTAATTGAGGTTAAAATAAAACCTATTGTTGATTTTTTTTTTCTTTTTTTTTTTTAATGGGAAAGCCTTCTGGTCCTTAAAGATCTCAGAGACAGAAATCCATCTCAGTGTCCTGGCCAGCTCTGGTCACATTGTGGTAGAAATCTTCTTCCATCAAGCAGACTAATGTTTAAAAGTCTCAACAATTTCCATTGAATTCTGTCAAATTAGTTCTTAGAGTTATGTGAACTGTTGTGAACTTCTAAAGTACGCTTGCCAATGGCAACCTGTATTCTCATCAAAACTAAAACAAATAATTGCTGTAATGATAAGATAGTTCTCTATTAGAAAATTATGTGCATCTTTGCCAAAGTCTTACCAGATAGATAAATTTTTCTGACAAAAATAACAACAATAAAGATGTGTGGTATTTTTTTTTGGCAGTAGTTTATTTTTTTTTTCTTGATGGATGTGAAGCAGTAACAATGGGAGGAAAGAAAAATGAGAATGTTCTTTAAAAATATTGCAAAAGTCTGGGCTTAATAAATATAATTTACAACTTTTAAGATATTTTCTCAAATCTTGATTTAACAAACTAGTTTACACTTCTGCTTATTATTCTTCTGGTTGTATTCTTTCTCTGCAAGCTTTCTTTTTTCTCCCTGGATGAAATATTGCATTCTGTGTTTCATTCATTATATGGCGAGTTGTTATTACCCAGTCACTGACTTTTCTTCAGTCATACCATAGGGTTCTTTACTACACAGTTCTGAAAAATTTGTATTTGAGACAAGAGTGTTACTGTGCTGTTGGAAATGCTGTTTTGTGAGTCTGGGATAGTAACTCATGATTTTTTCCATATCCATTTTTAAACTCGTATCAGTAGTACTGCTAAAATATGTATTTGTATCCTGAGTAAATTGCAGGAGCTCAAGTAGCCAAATAGCAAAGAATAATTGCTTATTTTGAATTGTTTTCCAATGCTTTACAACAAGCTGCTTATTCAGGAAAGATGAATAAGTTTCTATTTTGTTGTGTTTCTCTTTTTTAGTCTTCAAAGATACTTAAATAAGGAATTGCCTGAGGGAGAAAAGCCATTTGGAAAAAAAATCTTAATACACTCTTTCTTGTTAGATTAAGGGATCTGGTATTTGTGTGTTGAATTACCACTAGTGAACAAAAACTGTCCTGATAAAACTGTAAAGCATCTGTGCTATTTATGGTCCATTTATGGCATGACAAGTGTTAAGAAGTAGAATCTTCTGAGCTTTCCCTGTATAGTACTTTCTGTGTTTTAAAATACACTGGGAAATGAAATGGAAGGATTTAATTGGTACTGGATAGAACTATATCAGCATACTGTGGGCAAAAGCCTTTAAATATTGGAACAGTGTTTAGACAGGGGAGAGGGAGAATGATGATCAGATAGCCTAGGAGGCTTCTTTCAGCTTCAGGGCATGCCTGGGTTAGAATGGTGGTGGGGAGGAGCTGGGAGAGCGGTGATCCTGGGACACCTCATGGGTTTGCCCTTGCCTTCTGTCTTTTTTGCAATTTTAATTTATTTGCAGTCCTACATCTCTTGTCACCTTTCTCAGGTGATGGCACAATAGTATAAAATAATAGTTCTTCCCCAGTCTCACATTCAATAGAAATGTGTTGATTCTGCCTTGCTGCCGAAGGAGCAATTCCCATGCTCTACTGGACAACTGTGCTTTCAAGTAGCAAATCTAACTCTAAATTTTCTGAATAAGTGTCACCTTCCATTGAATTTTCTATGAATGAAGTTAAAGCACATGCATGAATTCAGGTGTGCATACACATCTATGCTTTATAGACCCATTCTTGTAATCTAAAATTAAGGTGGTATGAGTGGTATCTCATTTCAGAGGGCTTAGTTCTTCCAAGGGCTAAGTGCCCTCGACTCTCATTTAAGTAGGAATTGGGCACCTTTGCTTTGTGCATGCTCAGATTGCAAGGACTGAAGGACAAACTTTGTCTTAGAACAATACCATCATCCTGTGTGTATAGAAAATTTCTTTAGCAGCTTGCAATATCTGGAATAGTACTTCTTCAACTCCTGCTTTTTGGTTACCTCATTCTAGGTTGAAAACATTTCCTCTCTTCACCTTGTCCTTAATGTGTGCTTCCTGCTGATATTACATATTCTACAAATACATTATTTAACTTTAAAGAGCATTTTAGGCTGCAAGCTGTTAAAAAATGAAAGTGTATGAAATGATGCCCTAGTTAAGGGAGAGCATATCTACTCTATTTTTAATCTGTTTAAACAAATGTTAATTTTATAGTGTTTGTGTGTATATGGATTAAGTCTTTGTAGAGAATGTGTTATAGCATTTCAGGAGTTTGCTAGTGTTTCTGATGTTAAATTGAGTTTTATTTGAGGAGATCTTAAACTCAAAATATAAAATACAAACCCATATATATTTGGAGAGTTTGTGTCGTTTTCGTGCCTTCAACAATGAAAAGTTGTAGGGTGTATTGTTCCAAAAGAAAACAAGCTTTGAAAATGCTGCAATTCTCCATGAGAAATTTGTCTATACCCTGGAGACTGTGCACCTCAATGAAGAGAAAGCTAGTTGTATTTAGAAAATTGTTCTACTCTGTTCTACTTTGTTTCCCTTTAAAATATTTCATAAGAAAAAATGTAAGATCAATAGATTTTAATAGTGCCAGGCACTTCTTCAAATGTAGAAGTGATAGCAGGTATTTGCTCTGCTATTATAACCCAAAATACTCAGTTGTTGTCAAAAGTCTGAACTCTGTGTAAGGTGACAATACAGATGATGGATGAACTGGAATTCACCTCTTCTGCAGTACATCACCCATCTGCTATTGGTTTTAACCACAAAGAAAGTTTCCATTAAACTTGGTGTATCTCTGGAATTCCCTAAAACATTTTATCCCCCCCCTTCCCCCCCCCCCACCCTCTTGTTTTGGATGTTTTAACACTTACATGTTTTTGGCCAGAAGTGACAGTCTCAAGTACTTGATCCATAGTCTGTTGTTTCAGTAGAAATAGACTAATTTTCAAAAGTTCTGTGTATTAATACCCTGTGCTATGTTAACAGATTTAATGAACATTCAAGAGTTCAAAATATCTCATGTGTAGGTTCTTGAGCAAAGATGTCAATTTGGGAATAAAGAGTGAAGAGGGTTTATAATCTTAAGGCAAAGCCTGTTATTGCTCACATATACTGATGTTTTTTTTGATTAGTCTTGTCTTTGCTTGCTTTGGTCCAATGAATGCCTTGTATGGCACAGAGTGGAAATGATGGAATTGATGCCAACCCAAGGATAGTCTGAAGAGCAATGGTTAGGGCACACATCTTACTATAGATACTCCAGTTAAACTCCTTGATCTGAATCAAGCAAATCAGAGCTTTGAATGCAAGTGTACAGGGTTATGCAGGTCTTTGGCTATGTGGAGATGTGTTTTGAGAAAAAGATTTTGTTTGAACTGTTACACTTCTGATTAGAGTTTCACTTTGGAAAGGTTGGAGTGTACTTTTTTTTGGTGAAAAGCCATTTGTCAGATATTCCTGACCAGCGCTAATTGAAAATGTGTTTTCAGGGTACCTGAGGTGTCTCAAACATCTTGCTATATGTTCTTAAATCACTGTGGACCATAGTAATTTCCTTTTCCATACAAGACTGGTCTATAAGCAAAACATGCATGGAAAACAAATGGAAAATGCATTTATTCCTGTTGAGGCATTCCCTAAAATTAGGTGCCTTACTTTTGAGTTACTTTTTCTGTAAGGGTATGTGTATTTCTGATTATGGGAATCGGTGTTTGGAATTACATCACCTCTCCCTTAACACTGATAGCTCTATGCAGAATCAATTAACTTATAAGAAAATGTAAACTTTGTGATTTAAGAAACAGCTGTATTTTTTTCCAGACTTTCAATTTAGCACTCATCTCCAAATATTAAGATAGAGTGCTGCAGATTTCAGTCATACTAGCTGTGTTTAGCAGTTGTACTGAAACTATTCCTGTAAAAAAAACCCACAACTGGATTGATTAATTGGTAGTATCATTGTAAATAGGTCTGTCTCTATTTTTGTGAGGGGAAAGAAATGTCTGGGTTAGAGACAGAAACATATATTTAAAAAATTAGCATATACATAACACCTTGTAAGTCTTCTAGCTTAAAACTCATTAGCATCCTTGAAGGTTGGTTGGCTTTAATTTATAGTTTAGCTCAGCAATAAATTTTATGATATTGTCTGGAGCATTTGGAAGGCTTTTTCTTGTACTACAAGCCACCTTAAACTCCATGTTGATTGCTCATTAAATGGATTGCACTGAAGAACCTGGAGTCTTAAATCCATTTTTTTATTATAAATAACAGATGACATGTTAGAAGGATTATTTTTAGATACATAAATAATTTAAAGCATTGAGCAGATTCTAGAAATATGTAGTAAGGCAGATAATGATATCCTTATATATTTTTGTACTGAAGAGGAGAATGCAATCTTGAATGTGCGCTTGTCAATGTGAGCTGTAGGTATAAGCAGTAGTGTCAATTATCTAAATTAATGTTTTCAAACCCAGAAAGAGAGCATGGGCTCCTGCAGAGAGTGGTCAGGGCAGGAGACTGGCAGGAGAGTGTTATCTTGCTTTTGTGAGCAACTGCTCACTCTGCTGATTGTGTGGAGGGGGAACCCATAGGATCAGGGCAGCCTCTACATTGGGTGTACCGTTTCCCTGTGGCTCAGCAGAGGAGGCAGGTGATTTCCTTGTCTTTGAGACAAGGAAAGACCTTTCTGTGACTTTGCTCACCTGCAGAGGTTTCTCTAGGACACCAGGTTAGCTTAGGATGAGGACAAGAGAAGAGTAGGAGCAGGATTTTTTGTTGAAACAGTGTCCGCACATGAGTGAAACTACAACAGGTGCCAAGCAAAGATGACAGGAGATTTGAAAGTAGCTTTCTAGTATAATTACTTGGTCAAATTCATTCAGTGAACAAAAATTTTCATTAGAGGCACCTCTACACTAGATGCAGATCACAGCTAGAGCAATCTGCGTGTGACTGTGTCCATGGCTAATGGGATGGCTTTACAGATGCTGGGTGTGCTCCCAGCTGCAGACCCCATCAGCTGGCTGTATTTTGCATCTCAGTTCTGGATGTGCAAGTGGGCCCTTGGGTGGGCAGAAGGACAGGAGTGCAAGAGGGATGGTGACACTCAGAAGTGATGCTGAACACTCTATTCCTGTCCCTTTGCCTAGTAACAGTGGCACTTTAGCTATTGAAGGCCTTGTGATCAAGTGTTGTATGGAAGAAGTTGTTCAGAGTAACTGAGTCAAAGGCTGTGGGAGGGATTATGTTATATGGTGTGCTCTTCAAGGAAGTTCTTTTGTTCTTTAAATGTTTTCTACCGCATTGCTATATAGCATTTAAAAGGGTCTGCAGCTGCTATGCATCTTCAGACTTTTTTTTTTTTTTTTTTTTTTTAAATCAATAAGCATCTGGCTATGCAGTTGCTTTGTGAAAATTAATTCTAAACAGACTTACTTTTCATCTTGGTTATATTCAGCTGTTTGGAGAGTCGCTGACTTGGAGCCCTTTGGAGGAAAACAAGTGTTTCCCAGAACAGCAGAATATGCTTTGCACCATCACTGTAGTGCTTTGCTGCTTTTTTTTTCCTTTTTTTTTGCTAGATAGTTGCCAAATTGTAAATTGCTTTCTTTGAGATATGTAGAGCTGAGATGGCAGGTACTCAGCCTGACCCCCACAAAATATAACCATCCTGGTGTGATAAATGATTTAGTCCCAAACAGGATTCCAATTAAAGTTTACAATTTATTAAACGAATAAAGGCAAGCAAACAGTGCTGGGTGCGCCGGGAGCCTCTGCTCAACCAAGACGCACGCTGCACAATTCCCATTTCCAGTTTATATTCGTTCTGCTCATACACATTCCTAAGAAGAGGTTGGTCCATGCTAATGAGTTCTGGAATCTTCTTTGGCGCATGCCCTCCTCACCCACTGGGGTCTTCTTTACTCCCACCTGGTGGTCGGTGGACAGGATCAGCAGTCCTCCTCAGCTTGCCCTCAGGACGACTCCAGACCCCAGACACGCACCCCACAGACCTCCCCTGCCCAGCACTATGCCAACAAAACCGGTGGAATATTTGTCAGGGGGTTCTTGTAAGAAGCAGGAACCATACACACACCGTCCTGCTTCTTCCAAGTCCTCAGTTACACAGGAACAAACAGAATGACACACAGAGAGGGTCAACATTTTACCCTGCATTGTTCCATATTGACACGAATCAGGGGAGCACATTTCACACTGGGGAAAAAAACTGCAACAGGTGAGTAACCTCTGAAGAGGATTTTTCTGTGAAAATTGGAGTCGGTATGCTAAGATCCCTTTTCATTCTGAACAGAATACTTCAGAATAAAAATAGATAAGATTAATGGATAATAATAAATGAGATACTTCTTAGAAATCTGTTTTCATTTTATAAATGAGTATATAATTTTTCTGTCTATAGGCATATCAACTGAAAGATGAGAGATTACAGGAAAAGACAAAGTAGTCGTAAGCACCATAAGCCCACTTCAGAAAAATCATTATGGCAAGCATTCTGAACATGTAAGGAGATGGTGATTCAGACTGCATTCTTCCTATAGAGAAGATTGGATACACTTGTGCCTGCTTTGACCCTGTCAGTTTTTCCATCCTGGGTTACATATCTTCTGAAATTTAAACCATTGCTTAGGTGGCAGCATGGGAAGTTGCAGGTGGTTTATTTTTGAGCATATATCACATGTCAAAATCTGAAAATGTCTGTTAACTGTTTAGACACATTAGTAGGCTTTCAAGATAAAACAGTTTGGTTTGTGTTTTGAGTCAAGAAAGAGTGTGTAGTCTGATATTTTTCTAATAATACAAATTTTTATCTAGAATTCTCCAAACACATTTCTGCAAACAAGACAGTGGATTTGAGAGAATCCGATTTGAGAGAATGGATATGAAAGATGAGAATAAAGGGATAAAGGTGTGGTGAAGGAGCAAGAGAAGACAATTGGATGTATAATGCATAGTGTATTGCTGACGGATACCTCATTTGTATTGATATTTAGCTTATAGAAAATCTGTGTGTGTTTATATATTTGATGTGTATGTATATAAGAAATGGATTGTAGCATGAGAGCATCAGTCAAATGAGAATCGCCAATGCTATCTGAGGGAACTGGCTACAAAGCTCAGGATTTTGTTCACAACTGTTTTTATGAATGAATGCACTAAGTTAGGTGGGTATATGAATGCCATTAGTAATGCCATGGATTTCATCCTGTTCCCTTTTTTACTACATAAAACCCAGTCACAGTTATGTCAGTTACAGTGTAACAGGCCTTAATGCAGAGTTTGCTTGTCTTTGAGCAATGATGACTTCTGTACGCAGAAGAGCAAAGCTAGTGTCAGAGTAGGAGATATGTGATTCCTCTGGTAAGAAAAGGAGGAAATACTTGAACCCTGCAAGTGTTTTGCTGTGTGATTGTCAGTATGAGTTGAATCATAGTCTTATCCATGCAGCAGCATATGGAAAACTGTCAAAGCTGCATTTTCAGAAATGGATTTCCAGTTACAGATGTTGAACACTCTGCCATGGATGCAGCTAGCAGGGTGCTGCTGACTGCTGTTCCTCTGTACAGCTATTGTAGGCTATGTGATGGGGATATGAAACATATTTAAAAGCAAACGTGTTAATATGTGCAAGGTTGTTTGCATCATTTTAGCACAAATATATTTTCTCTCAGATTTTCAAGAAATTACTTTGGATAGAAAGGTCACTTTAAAATTTTAGATTACTGTATTCATTTTATCCTAAGGAGTAGTGGCAGCTATTAAACACAAAAGAAATGAAACTGCGTCATATGAATGTTCCATCTTTCCTGGATTTGGCAACAGGAGAGAGAGCACATGTACTAAGCCACTTTCAGGGTCCATTCCATTCAACCTCTCAACACCCATGGCTGCTTGACTAAAGATGCCAGAAGGCATACCTCTGCATATACCTTTTAGTATCTGTTTATGAGTCATCGTTCATGACTTTAATGCCTTTCTTGGATACCTTTTTGATACTGTTTGCCTGTACAGCCTCCCATGGCAACAAGTTGCAGAGATTCACAACTTGTTGTGTGATACAATTTCTGTTTTAAATTGTTCTTCTAATTTCTTTGAGTACTTCTTCATTTTATTAATGTGGAATTAGGTGAGTAGCAAGTTTGCATTAATTCTGTCTATGTTACATGATACTGGAAACCTCTGTCGTATTCCCTCACTTTCACTCTGTCCTCTTTTCTCCAAACTGAAGAGCCTCTAGAGTTTAGAGAGGATGATTTACTGGTAGGTAACTCACAGGGAGGTGAAGTAACTTGCTGGGTCATCAGCAATGCCAGAGATATCTGGCAAGCCAGAGGAATCTGACTTGGAACAGCAGCAGGAAACAGAGTAGGTCTCTCTCAAGCTAGCTGTTCTTTGAAGTTGTGTATGCTAAATTAAAATTGATGATTTGAAGTTTGGGGAGTTGTCATAATTCCTTGGAGTGTAGCTCAAGTGAGTTCTTCAACACTTATTCTGAGTGTTGTCTCAGAATCTGCCTCCTGAAGATTTGGTTGTTGGGAGACTTTTGTCTTCACCATTCATTTCTGAGATGAGCCATGAATTTCGCAAAACTTTGTGTCATTTCCCATGTCTGGATATTCTGTGATATTTTCCCAGTGACTGTCTCTTCAATAAACCCCTTTCCTTGTCTCCCATAACTGTGTATTTGGATTTGTTTGCATAGTTTCAGATTAAAATCCTGATTTACCCACAAATGCAATGTGAAACTTTTGACTTTGGATCCCCACAATGTCATGTGCTGTTAAAAGAGACCCTCTTTATCAAAAGAGAGAGATTACAGTGCTACCTGTGCAGTGCTACAGGTACCTGTTATTTCACTTTCTTGCTTTTTAATTTCCCTGCCTGTAGATATTTTGCACATGACTATATTTCCTTAGTCTTATACCAATAACAGGCTTTTTTCAATGTCTTTGTAGTTTCAAGCCTATTTCTGTCTTCTTGAAATTCCAGCAGATGCAGATCGAATAGCAGGTTCTAATGATTTAGTTCCTAGATTTAAGTTTTACTATCTTCTGAATTAAAACTATTTTCAGGTATACACTTCTCAAATTTTGCATATTTTGTGAACAATAAAAGTAGTGGTAACTATTTTTTCTGATTTCATTTCTGAAACATCTCAGGTATTTGAACAGTTTGTGCATTCATTAGATTAATAACAGAA
The DNA here is from genome assembly GCA_013398155.1 of Pedionomus torquatus. Classification (NCBI taxonomy): domain Eukaryota; kingdom Metazoa; phylum Chordata; class Aves; order Charadriiformes; family Pedionomidae; genus Pedionomus; species Pedionomus torquatus. The sequence continues at coordinate 151,438 of VZRU01011238.1, forward strand.
AGAAACTTATCTGTAATTTTTCGATCTGTATGTCCTAGTATTCTTTAATTATATAAAAAATGCACACTGTTTAGAATAATTTATTCTTTTTGCTGATTACTACTTAAAAATTCTTGGGGCATAAGCAACATTTCAAATTTCAGAATTAAATTCAAGTTCTAACAGCAGGTGACCATGAGTGTAGGGGGATGATCATTCAGAGTGATTATAAAAGAAAAGACAGCAGAGCAGGGGAAAGCTTTGCAATCATTAGGGATTCACTTTTCGGAATGGATGTGTTTGGTGTTAGTGTCAAAGTGTGAAATGTAACCTTGAAGAGATACTGACTCCTTTGCTGGTCTTGACATAGTGCAGAAGCAGAAACAGTGGCGTGGAAATGCTGGTTGGGAAGAAGAGATGAAGGGCTGAGCAATGTAGGAGGAGTAGGAATGTGGCTAGGGAAGAGGGGTCCTGAGGATGAAGGAGATGAGTACAGAAATGGGGGGTTTGGAAGGAAATTATGAAACAGGAAGGAGCAGCGCTAGAGCATAGTTTGCCTCCTTTGTATTTCTATTTTATGCAGCTTAAGGGTTTTTTAATTATTATTTGTGTTATTTTGTGTTGCTTGTTGCTAAAGTAAGGTAGTCTGGAGTGAAGCAAGTTGGTGTTGGCAATGAGGCGGCTTGATGGACAGTTGCAGTTCACCTGTTTCTGAGTTGGGAAGCACATATGTGCAAAGCAAATGGTGATATCCAGTCCCTTTGGCAGGGGTTTCCTGCATGACTCTGGACAAGCATCCTGCAAAGTGTGCCTTCACCATTTCCTACCGGTGACTGTTCATTATTCTTCATGTGCCCTGTAAAGCAGGGCAATTAGGACAACTCAGGAGTTCTTGGGAGCTCTTCAGAGCTGATCCTAGCTGCAACACAGGTCAGGACGTGTCTGAAACATGTTATGTTTTTCTACAATATATGACTGTGAAGTTTCAAACTGGGCAATCAAAACAAACAGATACTTTACAGCTTTCTAGTATTGAGGAAAATGCTAACGTACTCTCCCAAAGGGCAATATGTAGAGGACTCACTATTTGTGTTCTGCAAATACTTTGAGAGAGCATCATGGAAATGCCCATGAGTATAGGAATAATTTGTGTATTTGCTTCAGAGCAAAATGATGTGTACAGGAACTGAAATTTGAGGCCAAATCTTGAAAAGAAGCTACTAAATATATTTTTATTTAGTTGCATCTATATAGTGGCATCATATATTGTGGCATCTATTCACTAAATGATGTGGGTCTCCTTTGCAAAATATGTGTGCTTGTATTTAATAGCATAAAGTTATGTCAGAGCCATGTTGAGATGGGTAATGTTTTATAACACTTAAGCATTTAATTTTGTAGTTTTTCTCTTTTAATACAGTGTTTGTGGCAGTACACAAATGTGAAAATAGATTTGGGTTGAAATGTGCTTGAAATTACAAGTGAGCTTACTTGGGGAGTGATTTTACTACATAGTATAAACCAGCCTGACTGTGTGAAGAGGCATATTAAAAACTAGGATTAGACCACACTAGTAGAGTTGAGCAGGACAATGTATAACCTGTGCCTCTTGTAAGCTTGCTTCTTTCCTTCATTATTATTTTGCTTCATTATTAATTTTCTAACTTCTGAAATGGGACAAACATAGTTAATTTTACTTAAAGTCTCAGGCATATGAACTGAATGGCATAAAGGAAGCTGCTTCGTAGTAGTAGTGTTAATGTCATCTAAAAGTATCTGCCCATTTTAATAGGACTCCTTCTGAAATTTCTGTAGGAAAAAATAAAAGTAATTGCCTGGAAATATACTGGTGTAAATTATTTAATAACAAAAAGCAGAGTGGGGTTTTATTGACACTTGCGTTGCCATCTGTACTGTAAGGAAAACTAGGTACAGAGCAGAGTAAGTGAACCTTGCCCAGACTGCTTTCAACTCTGGCTGTGAAAACAGAATGTTTAGAGTAGAAAAATCCTATTTCATCTTTCTGCCTGACTGGCTGCTGACTACTCTTTATACTTGTTAAAGTCTCTGGTTTATCATTATGGCATCCTGAGTAGTAGCGTCTCCCCTTGGATACTGGAAAGAACCTTTATGTAGGGGTGCAGATTCCTTGTTAGGGCAGTAGAATAAATCTCCTGGCTGTCTGAAAAAGAAGAATTTTCTTTTCTTTTTTTTTTTTTTCTTCCCCTCCCCCCCTTCCTTCACCAGCAGGATGATTTAATTGCTGTATTGAATTTGAGCCCCTGTGCCACAAAATGTTTTATAATGCTTTATTTGAAATTTTTTTTTCCCGTTATATATCATATCAAATGTTATTTACTGATTTCAATATTTGTATTAAGAAATGTTACTCTTGATGCAAGAAAAAGTAACAATAATTGATTATACTTAAGTTGTAAAAAAAAGTAGAATCTGAAATTCTGATTTCAGAGCTGCTTTTGATTTGTCTTAGTCTTACTTTCTTGGGCTGGAGAACTATATTCAGATTTCACTAAAACATGGTGAAAATAAATATGTCATGGTATAAGCCAGTAAATGTTTAGGTTGTAAGTGTCTCTCTTCCTAGTTGCAGAATATAAATATAAATGCTTAGATTTTCCCTGGAAAATAAAAGCAGTATCTGTTTGTCATTATCTGCCATGTTTACAATAATTTCTTATAAAATTCCCCATATGGTCATTTGGATAGAGGAGATCAGACTGACTTGCAAAGGTTGAAAAGGATGGGCCAGAAAGTCCATAGCATAGTAACTGTAGATGGACAGTAACACCACAAAATGCCTGCTAGCAGTGAGGGCTGGGTGTACTTCAGGTGCAGTTCACGTGCACAAGGCATGCCAAGCGTCAGGAGATGGCCACACCAGCCTGAGTTTTGAAACTACCACTGGTGCTTTACAGGTTTTCCTTGCAGCTTTTGTTGTGTTCTTTCCTGTTTTTATGCTAGTAATAGCAACCGTGTGTGTAATAGAAATGTAGTGAAACCAAGCAAGAAAGCCTTCAACCTGCTTAAACCTTTTCCTGACAAGAAATTAAGCCAATCCAGTGATTCAAACACGTCCTGGTTGTAAGCCAGAGCTGTAAGGTTTCATCTCTGATGCTAGAGGTGGAGGCCCTGTGCAGGGTTGCAGAGTTCCTCCGCAGCCTGGTGTCTGCAGTAGGGTGCAGGACAGTTACTATTGTGTCCCGCAGGCAAATTAGCTATTAAGGAATAAAGGGACAATCATTAGGTATCTAAGGAAAGAAGTCCTAGAGAGGAAAAAAATTGAGCAAATGTTAGTACTGTAAGCATGTTTGTTTGTAAGAAACTTCATTAAAGATTCAAGTTTTATATTATTGTCTGTTACTCAAATGTGAAATTAAGCTCCAGGAAAGCACTGAGATTAGGTACAACTCAGCATTTGTGTATAATTCCTTGAGGTCTCAACCTGTTTGTAAATTCCCAATTTCTTTTTGGAGAAAATCATGAATAGTTAGTAGGAGTACAAACAGTGAGAAATTATTTTCTCCTTTCTTCCCTTTATGTTAGAAGCAGCAAGAACACAAAAGCACAGTAAGAATACTTAAAAAAAATAATAAAAAGGGAGAAGGAGGCAAGAACCAGCTCTGGTTTTCTCAGTTTTTTCCTTCTTCTAAGCAAGTACTGTGGAAAGTGCTGCTCTATATAAGAGAAGCTACCTAATTCTGATTGATTAGTCCATTTGGCTAACTTAACAAATATGGCCATTAAATTAACTATGCATATAAAAAGAAATTTAGCAATTCTTTTGAGAGGAAGGAGGGGATGAAAGTTTAAGAGTGGTGGCTATTAAAGCAGATAGATTCACAGAGTATGGAGATAGATAATCTCCTTTGAAGTGCAAGGGAAGATTGAGTATGAGGAGGGAAAAGGTGTTTGGGTAGATATGAGGATGTAGGAGAATTAAAATGCCTTAGCTAGCTAGCAGATTTTTGTATCTGACTGTGGCCTTTTTTTTTTCTTTTTTTTTCCTTTTTTTTTTAGTTTATCTTGCAGTATTTTTTAGTTCATGGCTGATACTTAAAAAATTTATGACCATAGTGTAATGCAAGGTGATACTAATTGTTCCTCAAACCCTTACTAACTGGCGAATAGAAACATCCCTTCTATTCCCTCTCATCTAATTTTGCAGTTTCTTGGCTCTTGTTTCATGGTAATAATCAACCTACCTTCTCTTTCCTGGTGTACAATATGGGCTGTTATAAAAAAATCACTTACCCTAGTCACTCCTTCCAAAGCTATTAGTGCTGTTAGTAAAAGGAGTCTTTCAGCACTTTTCTAAAAGCAATGTGATAATAGTTTCCTGTCTTTTACAATAATTTCCTGTATGAATGGGATTCCCTCCCTTTTGTTGCTTTCTGAGGGGTATAACTTCCCCTTAAATACTTGAGTTATAATTTAGACCTTTCCAGGTTACTTGGTAACCTGGATGTATACCACCTCTTTCAATTGATGGGAAGTTTTGTCATCCTTGTGCTCGGTACCTAAACAGTGCCCATTCCTTTTACCGCAGCCCTCTCAAGCATGATGCTGCAGGAGGCTCCCTTCCCACATTTTTCTCCTGCAGCATGGGTTAGCATTTGTCTTTCTCTTATCAGTGTCTCAATCATTTCCTGAACCTGTTGTTTTCTCTTGAATGTCTCCATTATGTCTGTTGACAATCTCCTTCTGGCATTCAACTTACTCAGGCCTTTTCTGTCTTTTCATTAATGCATCTCAGCTCACATCTTTCATTGGATGTCCTTGTCTGGCATCATATGTAATCTCAGGTGAAATTTCAGGTGCACATACATAATGGAGAGTTGTGGAGACAGAATAAATGATAAAGAAGTCTCTCAGTGTCCAAGGAAACAAAGCAACAGTATTGGGTATCATGAAGCAGAGTCATTTCTGTCATTTATAACACTGCTATCCTAACAAAGATGCATTTTAGTACTATGATTTCTATCTTCCTTAAGTTTGTAATTCTTCCTATGGCCTCTACAGACGTCTCTATAGCTTCTGCTCTTTTTCTTCAATAACTTTTAGTCATTCCATCTTCACAGTCTCTTGAATCTGGACAGTTAATTTTTGTTTTAAAGCTGATGATGGGAATTTTCCTCCTCTTCTTGAAAATGAAATTTTCTGGTTTATTTCCAGGGATGATTCCAAGTTTGTTATCAGTTCCATGTAATACAAAAAATAATACAAAATAATCCTAATACAAAAATCAGTTCTGAATACAAACCTGTACCCTTTTCCAATGTGTTTTATGGGTTTTTTTTGTTTTTGTTTTTTTTTTTCTTGCCACCTAATTTTTTGTCCCTCTTTTTGCTTTCTGAAACAGCCTCTTTCCCCTGAGGAACCTATCTATTGCCAAAGCTCATCTCTTTTCCTGGGTTCCCAATCCTGGTTTTGGTTTGGTAATCCTCATATACAAATGCTACAGTTAATTGAAGGTAGAATTTAGGGATGTTTACATGCATGATCTTGGATAAGGTTACTTTCCTTGGTTGGGCCCTCTTCTATAAGAAAGTTTTCCCAGTCAGCTCCTCTTGTGTACTATTGTGACTAGTTAAGAGAGATGGAAGAGCAGAGAGGAATTTGTGTTTTGTTCTGGCCCTTATGCTATTGGGTCTGTATGTGTTTCTATATGGTTGTGACATTTGATAATGCTCAAAAAAATGATGCTGCTGTAAACAAAACTACACTACTTGAGTTGTATACATTTAAAAAATAACAGACCTCTGAAAGCAGAACTGCTGGTGATAGCATAACTGTTTTTAACTTGTAAAAGCCACAGATCACACTTAACATTTGCAGGTCTTTACCACATCTTTTCTAACAATTTATATCAGTGCCTCAGCAAAAGTTTCTGAAAATCTCATTCTGCGGTATTGTTTCTGTAGTGTATATATATTTTTTCACTGTAATTTTCTACGTCCCTATTATTTCTAAAAATTTTTTTTTCAATCTGTTGCTTTTTCACATTCAGATTTTCTTTGTAATTAATACCAAAACTACTTCTTAAACTGACAAAGATGGGTTTTAGGATCTTTACTGTAGGAAAGGATTGTGTGATTTGTGTGGAAATGCTGAATGTTCCGTGTCTTATCTTGCTAAATAATTTTCATTCTCTTTCACAAGTGTTTTTTCTACAGCATTTTTGTTTGTTTCAATTTTTATTGAAGTTACTCAGTTATGTACCTCACTGTTACTGAAACAAAACATTGCTCCTGCAGTAATCACGTCAGATTTCAAGAGAAGCATACCTTTTGACATAAGTTTCTAAGACTGTGTATAATTATTATGTTGCAGAGTAGTTCATAATAGCACAAATTGCATTATTTGGTCTGTAGGAGTATTGTGGTTTTTATGATATTTTCTGTGCAGTGAGTCATAATAATAAATAAAACAATGTGGCATCGTTTGTAGGTATTTTTTTTTTCCCCAGATAAAACATTCCTGGATGTATCTTGCCTGCCATGTCACTTAGGGTAGGCTTTAAAAATGTCCCTTCAGACCTGTCATCTGTTTGTAGGATCTGGGCTTGGTCTCCTGGAGCTGTGCAGGCTGGTGACTTCATGACAGTTCCCCTCCAGCCAGGCTCATTTTGCGATCAGAAGTACCTTTGACAGACCTTGAGAGGCAGAGGAATGCCCGCTGCTCCTCAGCCATTTCTAGCCCTTTTGTCCTGAAAGTAGGAACTGAGCAGGAGAACAAAATGGATGGACCTGTGCAGAAACTGCTCTCTTGGCCTACTTTGAAAGTAAACACAACATGAACAGCATGAGTATGTCCATCAAAGTGGGTGGTAGGTGGGAGAAAAGCAGCTGGCTGACCACTGGCAACCCTGGAATTGGATGCACTCTACATAACCCCCAGGAGAAACAGGGCTCTGCCAAAGTGTAGGCAAAGCAGCCTGTGTCAGATCAGAAGGGCAGTTGACCAACTGCCCTGTCCCAGTGGTCCAAGGCAGATGCTGAAGGAGGAGCAGAAGAGCAGAACAAGTGTGTGCGAGGCTTCCCCAGGGTCCTTTTTTCAGGACTTCAAGACTTTCTGAGTCAGGTACAATTTTTGTGCATTTGGCAGCCCTCAGTTGTCTGTTAACTTGTCCATTCCTGTCTTGAACCAGTACAGACCTCATCATCCATGCTTTCTTGTGGCAAGAGGTTCCACCTATCCAGGGACTGTGCTGGAAAAGGCTAGTTTTTATTAGTTTTGAGCTTACAGGCTTCTTCTGTTCCCTCCTAGTTCTTCTATTGTAGAATGTAGAGAATGATCAATCTCCTTGTTTTCTCACACCAGACACAATTTTCAGATTTTTGAGAACATAACATGCAATATTCCAGGACATAAAACCATTAACCGCAGTACCTTTTAAGAAGTAATAATTTTGTCAGCAATAATTTTTCACATAAGACCCTGTACCTCTCCTTGTCATCCCTCTAAATACAACTGTAAACTTCACCTGAATTAAGTAATTCTGTTTGATATCTCTCTCTTGTACTGTATTCTTACTTTACTATTTTACATTTTATAATCTTTTGTATTTTCCTTGACACAACCTCCTTTGTGTCCATCAGATAAGGAGGACAATCTCAGTTTAACTGAGTGCCCTAGAAATAACTGTGAGTAAAAGTGGAGCCCTAAGCTATAGAGGTGGAGTTAGTAAACCTGTGGAAGCGTAGTGTCATGGTTCTGACCAATCAGAAAAAATAGATGATGGTCTTCCTTCTCCCATCTAAGAGAAAGAGAGGGGAGGAAGAGATTAAAGAGATTTAGGAGTTTAGAAAAAAACTATACTACTTTAATGAAAACATACATAATAATAAAGTCATAAATAATAACAAAGTAATAAATAATAACAAGAAAATTAAGAAGAAAAAAAAAGTATACAGTATATACAAAACCACACCAAGCTTCCAGGGTGATGACCACATCACCAGCAGGCATCAGGAAAAGTCCCAGACTGGACTCAGTGATCGTCAGGAGCTGGATTCCATGTCTGGAGTCAGGAATGCCGGGATAGGGATCAAGGGCAGACAGTCAGGCAGGGTCTTCCTTGGATGTTGGCCATTGAAGAAAGACGGGTTGACCCTTTGATCCCTCAGCTTTTATACTGAGCATGATGCGGATGGGATGGAATATCCCAGCTGGTCAGTTTTGGGTCACCTGTCCTGTCTGCTCCTCCCTACAGGTGTGACTTCGCTATGCTTTTCCACTCCCAACCCTCCAACGGGGCAAATAATGAAGTTACCTGACCTTGATTGTTATAGCAGTAAGTATAAGTAAGGGCCTCTCTGCATACCATTTCTTGGTATAATCAGGTTTTATCACTGTGAGAGCCAAGAGTTTTCTGAACAATGTGCTGTTAATTTTTCAAGTTTAGCTAGTTAGAAGAGGCCCAGCTAAGAAAGTAACATTGTAAAAGAGAAATTTGGTTTGTTTTACCTCAAACCAGGGGACACTGAAAAAGAAAGCATAGTAAACACTGAGGAACTATATATCTAACTTGAGCAAACTAAACTAAATACATGATAAGAGAGCATCTGTCTAAATTTCTAAATCTGGAGAAGGCATGCAGACCTGATAGAAGCCTTTGAGCTTCCCCCACATGGATGAGTATCCTAAATATTTAATGTTCACTTCTAAGAGGGATTAGAGGATTGTAATCTATAACTCAAACAACAGTATCTCTTTTAGGTATTCCTAAATAACGGGTCCCCCACAGGCTGCTGTGCAAAGCAACAGGATAGGTATATGGGTCTGACCAGAATTAAGGGTGTCCTAGAGGAGAAATCTGGGGGTAACTGGTAACTGGGGGTAACTTTCTTTCTCCCCTATTTACTGCTGCTGAGCTATTTTCCCTTCCTTGCATCTGCTCTGGGCTTTGTTGTATTGTCGTGGTTTTAGCCAAATTTGCCAAAACCTGATTGACAGATGATCCCCCCTCCCCCCTTTGGGTAAGAGAAAGGAGGGGAAGGAATTAAAGAGATTCAAGAGTTTAGAAAAAAANGTCAGTTCTGGGTCACCTGTCCTGTCCACTCCTCCTTGCAGGTGGGACCCCTTTACGCTTTTCCGTTTCTGACCCTCCAACAGCAAACGACGAAAATTATCTGACCTTGGTTCTTCCAGCAATAAGTATAAACAAGGGCCTCTCTGCACCATCCCTTGGTATAATCAGGTCTTATCAGTATGAGACAGAACAGTTCTGAACAATGTGCTGCTGATTTCAGAGTTTAGCCAGTTAGAAGAGGCCTAGCTAAGAAAGTAAAACTGTAAAACAGAAAATTGGTTAGTTTTACCTCAAAACCAGGACATGTATGTATTCATAAGGGACTTGCATTACCGAATGCAGCACAAACACGGGTTTGTTGAACCCTCCCAAGTGTATTTTGATGAGTGTTAGTTCTGACACCGAGATTATTTTGATGAGTGTTAGTTCTGACACTGAGAGTATTTTGATGAGTGCTTGTGCTGACACAAGGTAGATTTAACTCTTGCTGCTGAGGGGACACTGAAACCTGCTTTCAGCAGCAACTAGCCATGAACTCACTATGGGAGTGAGTTCATGAACTCACACAGGGACCCCACCTCCATGGACAGTTGTCCGATGGATGCTCCCATTCACAAATTGATTAGCATCTCTCTTTTTGTTGCCTCTGTTGCTTGCACTTAGATGCAGTCTTTTATTTAAAATCTAGTTTCCATTGACTCATTGGCAGTTTGTCTACACTTGAGGTTCTGCCAGCATCTTCTATAGCCTAATTAGCTACCTTTACGTGTTGGTGTATAAAAGCTGGTGCATTCAGATCCCTGCACAACTCAATTTTTTGCTAGGCTTTAGGAGCTTTCCATTTTGTAATTAGCTCAGGATCCTCTCCATGTTTCCAGGTAATTGAACTTTTGAAGCAAAGCTATCTAGTACCTGTTTGCAGTACTTGAGAAGAGGTCTGCCTTAGTGGTATTAATCTTACCTCAGTTTGATTGGAAATACATCTTCTTCAATGTGCTTACTTGTGTTTTTCAGGAAGATACCCTATTGATCTGGCAAATCATATTGTGCAGTTATGTGTCTCTTACTTATAAACCAGGTCCTATAACATAATAGAAATTCCCTCCAGCTCTTAAGTGCATGAATTTGCTGTTTGTACAATTGAACTTGATCCTATTTCTAATATCTAGTCCTGAAGATCATCCAGCTCTCTCCTGTGGGAGTTTTTTCAATCTTCTTTCTTCCCCATGCTTTCCAACTTAGCGTTATCAGCATATTTCATTAGAGTGCTCCTGGGTATTGTGCCTGGGTTCTTAATGCTGATATCAAGGTGGCAGTTTGTAGGGCTGATATGGAAGGACACATATGACCAGTCCTGTCCTGCTTGGGGCTTGCTCTGGGCAACTGCTAGTGCCTACTGAGCAAAAAAAAGTCCCTGTCCCTGCTGCCTCTTTAGCCAGGGCAAAGCTCTGGAAAGCCAAGCGGCTGCTGCCCTGGGTGCTACTCTGCTGTCCTTGCCCTTCTGCAGCAGAGCAGTTCGCCTCTAGCTTGGGTGTTTTGCAGTTTGAAGGAGAAACATTTAAATTTGCCTCTTCTGCCAAGAAGGTCTGTGCTCGTTGCCTCCTGTTCCATTAGTCAACATGCCCATTGTTGTATTTTCTTTACTGATTCTTCATCTTTTCCGGTTTAATTGCCTCTCAGGCAGGACAATATCAATACTTTATACAGATTTAATATCAGTAAAATTTTTGGAATTGAAAACGTTCAGTGACATTTCTGCTGTAGATTATTTGCTTGCCTAGAAAATAACTTATGAGGGAAAGATATGCCACAAAGCCTGCATGAATGCAGCATGCATTTAACTTATATACATTTACGTCAGATCTGATTGTTTTTTCTCTTCAGTGTTTCTTCCAAAACCTTGTATACTTTTGAAGCAGTTTGCTGTTGCCCAGAGTGTTTTCCTCTGACACTGCTCAGGCTGCCAGGTGGAGCAAGCACAAGGGAAGAGACCAGTGGAGGCTGGCCGTGGGGCCCAAGGGCAACATGGCACCCATGGCCTGCCATAGTGCCTACACTGGGTGGAACTGGCCATCAGCTTATCGTATGGTGCAGCTCCTGCAGCTGACAGCTTTGCCTACTGTTAGGATTTAAGGAATCTTCAACAACTTCTTGTCATGTAAACAATTACTGTACTACCTGATGAACCCTCCCCATCCAGGAAGGGGAATCGGGAAAAACAAGGAAACCCAAAGGTTGGAATATTAACCCATTTAATAGAATAAGACTGAATATTTAATAATAATACTAAAGAGCCAATATTGATCCTGACACCAATATAAAATATATGAGGATTATGCTCAATGGATTCTGTCAGTAGGAATCTGTGCAATCTCAGCAGTGGACAGAAAATGTCAGATGCTGTGAACACTAGAGCTTTGCAAGGAAGGGAAGGTCTCAGAAGTCGGGCACAGCCATCAAGAGGGAAGAGAGAGAACTCAAACTTTGTAATTTGTATTGAATGTGATGATCATGGTATGAAATAACCTTGTTAGCCAGGTTGGGTCAAGTGTGTGGGTCTTGGTCGTCCTTGTCCCTGCACCTGGCTAGATCAGAAACCTTGAGAACTTGAAACCCATATACCACAGCCAGCTATAAAGTAAGCATTTATCACAAATTCAGACATTAGAGTCTTCTGAAAGTGCAGTTTTCCCAAGTGTTAGAGGAGACTTTACTGAAAAGTAAAATTACGGAAAGATAAATTAGTTCTGTGCCGCTCAAAGCAGGACAGTTACCCACTTGCTCACCATATCAGTATTACAAAATCATTTCATTATAGTGCCCTTAGGAGTCTGCTGGAGGCAGCTGCCGTTTTCCCTCAGATACAGCCTGATGCAGTAGTTGACTCTGTCTGGTTTCTCCTCATGTTTTTTTCTGTGCTTTTTTTTGGGGGGGATTTTGTTTTGTTTTGTTTGCTTGTTTTTGTTGGGTTTTTTTGTTTGTTTGTTTGTTTTTTGAAGTTCATCTAATTTCTGCACTGTTTGCTTTTAGGAGCAAATAGAAAATTCTCATGGATAAAAATCATTATCAGTAGCTGATTTTTAATCTTCTATGAAGAACCCCTACCTCTGTTTTCCTTCTCCTACCTTCTGGTATTAAAAATTCCATGCATTAGAATAATATATTCCAATAATAAATTGGAATAATAACAACTCCACTGGAAGCAACTGTTTCAGTGATTTTTATGAACATTTTAGGAAAAGTATCCTGCAGGTTTTGCCTTTTTCAATGTAAATGTTTAATCAGTGCTTGCTGAGAGGTAGTGTAAGAATACACACACAAGGATTATGGTTCTTTTTTTCTTCTTCTTGCAGTGACCTGTTGTCTTCTGAGTATCTTGAGAGGCATATTGAACAAGGTGGGAAGACAGTGGAAGTTAAAGTAAGAATTTCCCTTTTATGGTTTGCTTTTTAAATTTAATTTGCTTTTGATATTAATGTGAACTCACCAATTTCTTGAGAGATAAACCAATCACCCAAAAAAATGTTTTACTCAGGCAAGCATGTTTCATGTCTTGTAAGTTTTCAGCTTTTTTAATATGACAAAATTTATTGGCAAATTTAGTACATTAATGTTTATATCAAAATGATATCCATGAAAATTTATAGTTCTTTTTATTAGTAAATCTAATTTATATTTTTATATTTATATTATATATATTTTTTTTTAAATTACTTATATAATTTACCTTTGCCTGTTGAAGAAATTTCTTGGTAGCTAGCATTTCCTGTTTGTACTAAACCCTAATTTTGTTTTTTCTAATGAGCTTCTTTGCAAGTTTGAGAAGAGCAAGATTTATTGTATAATATTTTCAAATATCTAGTCACTCTCACACTGTGGGTTTCTTTCTCTGGATGCTTGTTGGTGTGATGGTTACAAGATCCTCTGTATTACAGTTGTCTTCTGTGAAATATCTCACTGCCTTTGCAGGAGAATTTTGTTATTTGCATGTAACATGAGAATTTTCTTCAGGGCCTTCTGTTTGTTAGGACATTTCTTAGATGTCAAGTATAAAATTGTTTAAGATTACATAAAGTGTGCATGAATATAATATATGCCATGCATATATTATTAAGCTCATTAAATTTGCCTGTCAGGTCAAATTTTATTCAAAGTTTACACTTTATTTAGAAATCCCCAAAAAGCTTTTACTAAGTCTAAGATCACCTAAATATCCTGAAACAAATGCATTGACCCCTGTGATGTGCAAGTGGACAAATGAATACTTTAGCCACTGAGTAGCTGAAGATACACACTTCCTTTGGTTTGCCTCTTTCTAACACTTGCAAACTTGAAATCTGCTTTCTTTTTACTCTCTGGTAATAGTTTGCATACATTATCAGACTGAGCCAAACACATATGTGTTCCATTAAATTGTAAAGACTAATGTTCTGTCAGCCATGCTCTGTAGTCAGGAAGTCTTGACTCAGATTCAGAATATGAGTCAAAGCAGAAATAAAAATAATAGCTGATATTAATAAGAACGTAACAGTCTATTTGTCTGTGTCAAGGTATATATGCAAATTTGCTCAATTAATCTATCTGAGTCCCATCACTGAATGAGGACAGATCTGTTTCTGATGAGTAAGCCTTAAGCAAGCAAGGACGATGTGTTTGAAATCAATGGCTCTTCCCATATAAGTAATGTTTAATTGCATGGAGAAGAGACGGAAGGATTGGGTCTTTCAGAGGAAGGGTCATAAAATGTTTTCTGGGAAAAACATCTCCCAGTCTCCATGGTCTGAGAGATTATTTCCCCTTCAGTTAGCTGCTGTGCAGGGTTATACCTTCTGACTACCACTGCTCTGCTTAGTACTCTCAAGCCTGCTTTAAGTAGAGAACCAGTGTTGCTGCATTAACCTCGCTGCTCGAGGTGAACTGAATTAGAAGTGAAAGGGTTATGAGGTTCCACTGCAATAGAGGGAACCTTGCTGCTCGGGTGGTGTGTTTCCCTCTCCATGCTGTGGGCTGGGGGCAGGTGGTGGGGGCTCTTCTGCCCCCTCCTCACCCACTGCTCCAGGGGTTCAGCAGGCAGCAGTCCCACAGAAACTCGCCAGGAACGAGTATGTATATTTTTTGCTTGTTTTGCTGCATCTGAGTGTGTGGGATCTGTGGAGAGGGAAGCAGCTGCTGTGACTAAACATCCAGAAGAGCACATTGGCTGCAGTCATGGGCATGTTTTCAGAACAGTTCAAATATCAAAAGACTTTTTGGAGAGCATAGACTGCTGAGTACATTTTAATGCCAGATGCCGAATGAGGCTAATTTCAGTACCCAGTAGGTCTTTAAAAATATATCTGGTTCCCTCTGACCAGCCAGTATTTTTCAATGCACCTGTAAGTACCCTTAGCCCTGTTTATCCATTGAACAGCATTTGTTTCACATTTGAAAAGCTGAGCTCTGGTTTTACATCAAATGTTTTGCAAATACAAGAATTTTTCATTATGATGATTTAGTACCTGCAACTTCTGTGGAAACTGTTTACTATAAATGGTAAAATGACCTTTGAATTAATACTTACAATATGCACCAGACAAAACAATTATTATTGTTATTAAGTAACAATTATTATACTAGATTTTAGGGTTGTATAGATTTGATGCTTATTTAAAAATAGCTAGTAAAAGGGTGCAACATACAAATAAATCACAAAATATGCGCTTTGCTGTGGAGCATGTTCTTAAACAGAAGTAGGTGAAGAGGTATGTGAGCAGGAAGCCAGGTTTCTATCAATTGCTTCAACATGCTGCTCTCTTCACCTACCTCTGCAATCTGTCTTTGGATTAGGCAGGAACAGAGGAGGCCTGGCAACATCTCTCTTGCTGCTTCAGTGGGAGAGACAGTGACAGAAAGAAAATGTCCATCTGCTATCGACTGCCAGCTGCAGGCTTTGAGCAAGCCTATTTATACAGCAAAAGGGCCTACAGTATTCTTGGCCTTCTTAGTGACTGTCACACTCCACTATTAAGAATGAGTTGGGGTAAGTGACTCAGATTCAAAAATCCCCAATGGCATGGGCTAAGGTGAAATAAATCTCAAGGCCCGTATAAAAACATTTATTAGTTTCTCAAAGTGTGATTAATGTAGGTCTTAATAAGTCCATGATAACTGGTTAAGTATATAATAAATTGCGGCAAGCAATGGAGGGGTGGAGTCTCTGTCTCTGGAGACAATGAAGACCTGCCTGGACAAGTTCCTGTGCAACCTCCTCTAGGAGGACCTGATTTGGTAGCGGGTTTGGATTGGATGATCTCTAGAGGTCCCTTCCAACCCCATATCATTCTGTGATTCTATGCATTGTGTTACTTAGCATGTCACTTATACAACAACTGATGTCAAGTGATACTTAAGGTTATTACTTAACAACTTTAACCGTTACTTTACAAATCTAAGAGAAAAAAAGAATAACCAAGGTATGAAGAAAGGAAAAGACAAGAGATAAAGAGATCACCAGGCCTGGTTCCAGTGTCTTTTTCAGAGAATCATCCTAGGCATGGTCACCTTTCTTGGGCAATATCTTCCCTGTCATGGTCGTCTTCTTTGTTCTTGCCTCTCTAGGGGTGCTTTTTCTCCCTTTTATGTTTGTTGAATTAGCACAGTTCACCCCCCTTGCCAAGGACAGTCTCATTTTAGGCTTCTCCCTCCTCTCGGGTGACGTGTAGCATGATTTGGGTGGAGAGACCAGTGCCATAGTCATATGTTTAGCATGATCTCTATAATCTTCATTAGCATATGTAGTGTGTGTGCTTTTATATGCATTTTGCTGATAATAAGGCAAAGGTCACTCTTTGGACATGGTGTCTTTGAATACAGAACTAGCAGACTCATCGCAGAAGTGGCAGAACTATCTTATCTTCACAAAATAGTCCCACCAACTGTTTCTTTATGCGCTTCTGAGTCTTATCAAACCTTTGAATGTCAGTCCTACATTATTTCTTTCCTTGTGAGTGTTTGAGGCATTCTACTGAAGGCTTGGAGGGCCTTCCCCACCCCATCAGGGAATTCACAGGCCATCTCTTACAGTGATGTAAGGGGAGGCATATTTTAAAATCCACATATTTTCCCTCCTTGTATTTCTCAGTGCAGAAATATTGCACAAACATGCAAGTTGTCAGTGCTGCTGTTGTGCCATCAGTAATATGGAAGAAGACCGGAACTTTTGAATTTCTGGGGCAAGGCAACTGTATATGCACTCAGCAGTTAGGGAATGTTACAAGTATGAATCTGTCTGGAAGCGGGTGCCTGCTTTGGCCCATATGTGATGTAAAATTGATAACTACTTTTGTTACTCCTCTCCCCCTCCATTCCCAAACTTCCTGTGTTTAAAATACATGCAAATCTCCTGCCAGTACTTAGGATGCTTCAGAGGGGTAACAGGGAAAGGGAGCAATGTTCAGGTTGTTAAAAATGCCACTTTGAAGGAGCAAAGGGATTTTTACATGAAGGAGAGTCTTCAGTTAAACACACCTTTTTATAATAACAGAAAGTTGAATTGCATAGGACTGCTGCATAATTCATTAATTCATTGGACCATTGTGAAGGTGGAACATGTTATACATGTTTTTTGCAGGGTGCCAGTGTTTAGCAGCTGTAGAGAAAAGGCTTCTCTGTGAGATGTCCTTGTTGATTTGGTAGAGTTAGGCAACATCCAAGACACTTCTTAAGCCAGCTGCAATGTGCAGTGCTTAATAAAAACAGAAGGAGGGTAGATCTTTGAATTATTTCAGTGTTTCCTCACCCCATACTTTAGATCATGTCTCTAACTACTAGGAAAGCAGCGGTATTGGCCTAAATCTCCCAAAGAGAATAATCAGTTAATAAGGAAGAGAAAAACCGTTCACACATTGCCTTTTCCTGATTGTGTCAGTGCAGCACATCCTATTCTCACAGTACATAAACACTCAACTTGTGTATACTTAATGTTGCTGCAGTATATATCTATGTCCTTTTATCTCTCTTTTTTGTGTTATCATTCTGTCACTGATGCTGTCAGTGAGATGAAAGGCATGAGTAATTCACATTGCTGGATTTTTCTCCCTTGGAATTGTGAGAAACGCCAGCTCACATGTAGAATGTAAGAGAGGACAAAGTCTTGGAAGCAAAAGTTAAAAACAAAGTATAAAAGGGGTTTATTAAAATTTTATGAAACAGCGCTGAATTGGGTGCATCTCCAGGCTAGATGCACAAATTCTCTTTTCATTTTTAGGTTTAAATACATTTTATCCCAGCCGCTTATGTTTCTGTCTCCCCTCTTGTTGGTTGAGAAGTTAGAGCTCACATCCTTCCCAACCCCTTAACTTATTAGAGATTGAATTTACACCTTTTTACCTTGTAAGGTCTTAACACCCCTACTCCAAGAAGTCATTATCCTTAACATGCCTTTGATTAGTTGATTAGACTACGAGTTGTCCCACAATTTTTTGCCCCCTTCTACTATCCATTGTTAGTAATTACAAGCACTCTGGTGGTCATTTACTTCATCAGGTGGTCCTCTAGATTGACCTAGCCCACTTAGTAGTCTTCACGGGCCCCTTAGTAGTCTTTACATGTCCAATCCTGGCTATCTTCGGCCTTGGTGATACTCCTCTATTCTTTTAAGTTCCTGTTTTGAAGGTTGCTTTTTCCCCCTTTGTTTCCTTTGCTCAGATAACATCCTTTCCTTTACTCGGATAATATTCTGCTGAGCAAACATAGTATTCAATAGCACAAGGATATTGATGATTTATCAAGAAAGACCAGTCTATGAGGCTGTACCATCTCTAGGCCTCCTTCAAGATGTACATCCTGACCAAAGGAAGCAAAGTCACTGAAGCAAAACTTTTAACCCATTTCTCACAGAATGAACTACTGATATCTATTCAGTGTCATTTTCTCATATAAAATGCTTCCATTTTCCTCTTTTGTTTCTGCCTGTATTCCCCCAAAACATTAAACAATTCTATGAGTTCTTAGAAAATTGCTTTCTGAAAAGAATTAAGCAATCAAAATAATTCTGATCCCAGTTAGAGAACTTGCACAGGTAGAGTTGTGGTAGATAAATGCCATGATTTTTTTTTAATGGTGTGTTTAAAGGTAACTAGAAGGAACTATATTTCATAGGCAATCCTAAAATTCTTAGGTGTTGTGGTGTAGTGTAGTATAATATAGACAGAAAATTACAGCAAGAGTGCCCACACTGGAAAATAACATTTCTTTTTGCTTCAGCTTCACATCATGTTCACAATCATGATAGCGTCAAACAACATAAATGGAGTAATATAAAATGCTATGTACTGTTTTCCTCCTTTGTAGTGTTGACAGAGAAGCTTTGGCCAGATTTGACTTGTAGCTTTGTGTTCCAAGCAGTGCTGAGCCATGTTGCTGGCCCTTATGATGCTCAACTGCTCTATGGTGCCTTCCTTCAAACCACCTGTGGCCATCCTCTCAGGCTGGGGTTCCCCAGTGTGGGCTTGTGCTCTGCAGAGGCTCTACTAGAGATGCCATCATTTGCAGTTTGGGGAATGAGGGTTGTGGGGCAAATGCATTTTAATGCTGCTTAGCAAAGCAAAAATAGTCATTATTTCCTTTTGTTATGTGTGTTGTTCAGCTAGTAGTGTGTGCAAAATGCCTGCTGTTGTAGCTTACAGCTGTCTTGATGCCTGTGCGCTAGAGAGGAAAATTATTTTTCTGCACTGCCTTGCTGCAAATAAAGTCTCAGGTTTTGTGTGCTGTGATGTGTATTTGAAGGGCCCTTTAAAAATGCCCTTTTAAAATAAAATAAAATAGAAAGGAGAAAAAAAATAAAATCCTGAAAAGCCAGATAGAGCTGGGGACCATTGACATGAGTATTGCTTTTTCTGTTAAGCTCCTTCCTTTGAATACATTCTGCTTGACGAGTTGCTAAGGTACAGCCCCTTCACTGAGGGCACTATGTCACATCTTAGTGCTTGCATTTGATGAGATTTCACCCTAAGTAGCATTTCAACATTTTGCTGTATCACCACAGGTACAAACTGGTTATAAGGCTACAATAATTGACGGTGTAGCCAGAATAAACACCAAGCCAGTGAGCACGTAGTTTTTGTCACTGACTGGTATGTTTCAAATCTTGTAGCAAGGTGCTTCCACCAGCATCTTCCTGCTTGAGTGGCATCCACTTTCTGAACTCCATAGAAAAATATCTTAATTTTTTTGATAACTCACTGTTTTGTAACCAGAGGAAGGCTTTTCAACTTGACAGAAAAGTCTGTATGTTAAACAGGTTTTATTGTGAGGGATTACAGGGATTACATTTTCTTACTGAAAACTGGATCACCAGTTTGACTGGTGGGAGGGAGTGGGGTGGGGGAGAGAAATGAAGGGAGGCTCTGCCCTGGGAGGCTGGAGCCTGGGGCTGGCAGGGAGCTGCATGTGCATGTGCTCAGAGCTTGCACAACCTGGTGCTGAGCCCCTGGGGAGAAAAACTGAAAAGGAACAAAACATAAATAATGCAGGAATTATATATACCTATTTGTAGCAGGGATTTTTGACTGACTAGAGAAGCTGCTAGTACCACTCTTGCTTGTTTGAGAGATTTTGAATAAGGGTTCCTGTAATGTCATCAGAGCTTCCCTGCTGCCTCAACAGAGCTCTAACTGCCTCATGGCAAATTATTAATAAATCTAGGCCATAATTTACTTTTTAGTGATAGCAATAAACTAGCTGAGGAAGAGCTGTCAGGGAGTCTGAGTCTGGCACAGTTTAGCAGAGGATTCCTGCTATTCCAGGCTGATCTTCACACTGCTTTCATCAGATATTTTCATTAATGACTTAGGTTTAAAAAAAAAAAGTGTGTTTGTTTGTGTATATTAATGAATCAATAAGCTAGCAGTACAAAACTGGGAAGCATTATTGTGCACAGAAGGATCAGATGGAGAACTGGCTATCTTTGACCAAAAATAAAAATGAGATGAAATCAGATAGAACAACTTCTTTCACTTAGAGACTAATTGTAACTTCCACAAGTAGATCAGCAGTGGAGCAGGGGATGCTTGAATGGTTCATGATTTACAGGATGCTGCCATCGTAAAGGGAACTGTAGTCCCAGAATATACTGATCAGATTACTTCCTGTGAATTTTTGGCTAGAATTAATGTACGTGCCCTGATGAAGAGTTGACTAAATTTTTAAGTTTTTGTGTGTTTTCAGTTACTCTGGATATCTTTTTTTCCAGCAATGTTATGCCACCTCACTGACTTGGTAGGCATTGAGAAATAGCTCACTTTTTTGTTTCAGCATAATTCAGTTTTAATTACGAAGACAGTTCTTTTGGGGTTTCAATAAAATGTACTATTCTCTATGGATAAGATAACCAGCTGTCGTATATAATCCATTTGCCTGACCTAATGGTTATGCAGTTGGGGCTTTTAATGTACATTTGCATTAACATATTTTTATATCTGTTTATCTCCCTGCTTATGTGTACTAGCTTACATCCTGCTACTGAGAGGGAGGAAATTGAAAGTGGGAGCTTTCAGTATTAGGAGTCCTTCCCAGGCTGTGAAGGAATCTCAGATTGTGACTCCTGTAGGATCTTCCATGTTTAATTATCTTGTCTTCCTTTTCTTTATGACATAAAAAGCCAAATCCAGTCCTGGAGGGGAAAAAAAATGTCAGAAAGTGGAAGCCATCAGGAGCTTAACACATACATTGATATCCTGTTGCAGCTGTGGGCCTTAGTGATGAAGTCCTGGTTCTGCTGAAGTGAGAAGACATGTGACTTTGTCACCATCAGCAGTCACCTCTTGAGTAGTCTGCTGCAGTTCTCATGCGCCCCAGAAGGAAGGCAGCAGCCCAGTGCCTAAATTTGCAGAAAAGTCCTACCAGACTTCATGCACCTCATAAATTACTTTTCCGCATGAGCTACAACATACATAAGCAGTGAGTGGCATAAACCAAGGTTTCTGTAAATTGAGACCATGCAAAGTCTGAGTATAGCTAAGAGAAATTAACTACTGCTATAACATTAAAGAACATTAAATCCCTTTGTAGATGCTCTTACTAAATAATACAAGTGTCTTTTTGGGTTTATCTTAATCCCTTTGAGGAGGAATTAAGCTAAGCAAACTGAAGCTGCTGTACTTCTGAAAGAGTACTTCCATGCAAAACTTGAGTGTGCTTTAGCTTGACATCTTTACTTAATCTTGGCTTCTGTAAATAGCTTTGCCTAGACACAGCTGTTGTTCCCTATGGATTCTGAGCTTGTACTGTATTATATACGGTAAGTTAATGCTTCTAGACATAGTCTCAAGCTCTGTGACTTCTCACGTAGCAAAGTTTCAGTCATTCAGAAATAAGTCAATAAGAAAGTCTAACTAGTATTTTTTGCCATTTTACTCAGAACTTTGTCTCCTTCTGATTGGTATCTAGGTAGTTGCATGCCAACAACTCCTGTGTTGTGTTTATAGTAATCTTGTACATTGCATGCTTATAACTTAGCTTCAGACTAGGGGTATGCTGATGAACTGATGTGACAGATTAGTACGGGTATATTTGTATGGTTCCTTAAAATGTTTCCTTCCTTTTCCCTGCATATAGGCCTGCAGAAACAGGGCAAAATGACTGTCATTAAAATTATTTGTATGCCATGACTCAGAAACACTAGGCACTGCTACAAGAGCTGACTTAAAAACAGCAGAGTAGGTAGGAAGAGGTAACCAACTCTGTTCTTCTCTGCCTTGTCTTTACCTGGCAGCTGATAATTAAAATAGTTTTCTCTAATATCAAAGCAAGGCAAGGCGAGTCAAGAGACTGTTTCCCAAGCAAATGCCAAGGCAGCTCCTAGACCAGATGGCATTGTGCTGGCATGAGCTCACTTGACACCCTGCAGCTACATTCACAGAGCATCTTCTCTCATAGCTACTGGGCAGGAAATAAAAGCCTCATTTGGCCTCTGAACTGTGAAGCTGGGCTGAGAGCACATGCCATCTGCTGAAAGTGTCCACCATGAGTCACCAATGGCAGTTGAAGTGAGTTGCTTATGTGCAGCATCCTGTTACGTACATGTGCATCTATGGTTTTTTGAGAGTGCTGCCAACAAGCTTTAAACATGGACAATTTTGTGGAGAAGCGGTGATGTTTTAGCCTAATTTTGGAATCCATATTTCTGATTTCAGAGTCTAAAATAGCATTATAACCAAATGTCACCACAGCATATCAGGCCTGAGTTGTATGTATACACATGTGATAGCTGTCCTCTTACAAAGGGAGGGGCACCATTCACATTTTCAAACCAGTTGGCTTTCAGTAGTCTAGTACACTGTAGCTAAGTTCAGAGACCTACTCTGCAAAGACATGCCAGGATCCCTGGAGTTGTTACTGAGCCATGTAAAGTGCTGAGCCTAGGACTCTGCTGCAGGATGGTACAGCCTCACAAGCCTTTGCGGAAGCACATGTCAATTAAAAGAGGTTATCTCTTGATGCAGTTTCATACTTCAGAGTGCCATTTTGATGTTTCTATTTACAAATAGAAACACATTCATAACAAGTAGCTTTCTGCTGTAGAAGTCAGTGAGAGGGGCTGTGCGTTTTCTTCTCCTATTGCTCTTTCTGATGCAGTCTTAGTTAACCTGGGGTCAAAACTTGTGCAAATACCAATAATTTTGGTAGATAAGTCTAAGCGATTACTAAGGAAACAGTTTTAAGACTAGTGACCCACAAAAGAGTAGCTCTTTAAAAGGTAATCCTTATCTGGCACTTCATAGAATTGTGGTGTGATTGTTAGTTGGCCATTTGGGAGCTTTCTGCTGAAAGGAAAGAGGGAACTGCGTTACTAGGATATGAACTAGACCAGCAATCTCCTCTTCTTTGGATATTAATGAGTGTTAAAATAGAATTATGTAGCTGCTGGAAGAAGGAAGTTACCAGTTTTAGGGTCAGTGTCTGAGTGTAGCATGAATTTTAACGTCCAGTACCTCCAAACTGCAGAAAATTGCTTACTTGAAGATCTAATTTTGGGTATTATTTAAAAGCAGATGAATGTGCATCCTTAAGCTCCTGCCCTGGAAAAGTCATAGTGTCTCTGAGGTGAATAACAAATACTGTCAGTGCATAGTCAGCAGGTGGTTCACTGGGACAGCAGAGAAGAGTGATCTGCTTCCATCACTGACTATTGTGGCTGTTGTTTGTTTGCTATTTCCCCCCTTCATTGTGAACATCAGTTAATGTTGTGTAATCCGTTTGTGTTTACTCAGCAGCTGGTGCCTCTCTGGGCAAGGACAAACTATCTTAAAAGATACTGTCCTGGTTTCTGGGAGGGACAGGGTTAATTCTCCCCTGGCTCTAGCAGGGCCCAGGTATCCCACCCCACTGAGCCATGCCCAGGGGTCGCTGGGAGCTGCCGGGAAGGGGAGGGGGAACCGGAAGTGCGGGGTCTGCGGCGGGTGGCAGTCGGTATCGTACTCGCGTTTGTGGAACTTTGGGCTGACACAAGCAAAAAGGGTTGTATGCTGATTGGCAAGGAGCTGTAGCAGTTGAGAGGACAAGATAACCCTAATTCAAGATTTTGCTATAATTAGCCAATTTCAGCATCAAGGTGAAGACTGAGTCATAAACTGAGTGCTATAATAATGTTATGATTTCTTTTAATTGCAACTGGAGTCATTCTAAACTTTTTTTAGGGGGTAGAGGAGGGGTGTTATTACATTTTTTGCTCCTTGAATCAGTAGACTTCTTATTAAACAACTGTATTTTCTGTATTGCTCTTGGAAGTCACTGGTCAGGGTGGGAGGTTCCATGAAGGAGAGAGAATTTACTGAACTGAGGAAACCGACAACTGCGTGCCATGGGCATTGGCAGAAAATTTGCCTTGCATTGTGCTAACCACAGCATTAATAGTGTCTGTGTGCCTTGTAGAGACAAAAATGTTGAATTTCTCTCTGCTGTAGCATTAGACTGTTTGGATACGGTGTGAGTGTGTGCATGTGTGTTGCAGGCCTGTGTCACACACATTGTCACCTTGTCTCAAGGTTGATGATGTCTAACCTAATTTTCTCCCAGGCTCTGCACTAGCCACGTTCAGTTTTAGAGCAGAAAGGGGGTAAATTTGCTGCTCGCACTTATGTTTGGCATACATTTGAACAGCAGTCTTATTTCGTCTTCATCTTAATAGTAAACCACTCCTCAGTAGCTAAGGCCAATGTGGAGGTTTGATCTGCTTTTGCAGAGAGCAGGGAGGAGCTCTACTACCTACAGAAAGCCAGTAGCTCTTTGTAGAACACCTTTGGTGCTCTGGACTGAACTGTCGGTGGTAAGGGTGACAATTTCAGCTCCTGGTGGAAGTCTTAATTTTCATAAAGGGCCAGGATATTTATAGGAAAAAAATAAAGATTTTTTTTTTTTTTTAGTTCCTGTTTCATTGCCACAGGTGCCAATAGAGGAGAAAGACAACCCCAGTCTGTCAGTGAGTGTTTCCAAGAAGAGAGTAAATGAAGATTGATGAAGATAAATTATTATATTTAGTCTTTTGGTGGTTTTAGATCTCACATGTGCTGCGATTCTTCCTGTAGTACAGTGTATTTTATTACAGCACCTGTGATAAAGGAGCTTTAGTACATGTCAAAACCAACAGGATTTCTGCCTGAGCGCTACAGGGAGACAACAGTAAACTTCTTATCCAGAATTGTATGAACTCTAAAGAAAACACTGACCTGTGGAGCCCCCTCAGTTGTCCTGACTGTAACAGAAGCAGTCGCAGACTTTGTAGCTTTAAGTGCTTCTCTCTTTATAGGTTTTGTGAGCTGTTGAAAATGAGTCTGCCAAAAGTACAATATACAATTTGCACCATACACACCACGTGCCACATTACTGGTATGTTTTATCTACTTGAGACACTGCTAAGGAGTGCTGAGCAATCACTCTTCCCAGAGCCAACCAGTGCTAGTGACATCTGATTTCACTCTGATCACCTCTTCCTTGCTGAGATTATACAATTCTCAGAACTTAATTTAGGAGTATCCTGACATCAGGATTTCTTACACTGAAGAGTTCTCTGTAGAAAAACCCAGCACACCACTAGTGCATCAAGTACTTGGAAAAAAGCTGTTTTCATTTAAACCCCTTTCATTTTGTTAACTGGTGTGAGATGACTTACATTATTTTGATAGGAATATAAGTCCACATGTAAAAATATCCCCCAAATAACAGCGTATAGAAATACATGTTTTGTAGTGGTAAGAGTCTGTCCCCAAGACTCAGAAAATCAGAACTATATTTCTGTGTCCACCAGAACTTCAGTAGATCAATGAGTTGAACTGATTTGATTAAATAGAATAGAATTTGTGTGTCTGAGTTATTTTTCTTAGACAATAATTTAGAGCTGTTTTTTCCTATATTTTTCTTCTCTATATCTGAACGCATAAGAATTTGTTCACAGACTTACTATGGAATAAATTAATTTGGAGGTAGTATCGTGGGGCGTTTATTTGATTCTCATTAAGAAAACCAAAACACACTTTTGAGCCCCAGGCATGGATTTTTAGTATGAAAAAATGTTCCTCCTCATTACAAAGATGGAGCCTGATATTCTGCTTCTTGTACTATATTAACTATATTTTCTGAGAACAAACAAATTTGTCTAATTAATCCAAATTCCTTCCACAGCTAGAACAACTCTGTATAACTGCATACTGGTAGTCTTTTCAGTATTATTCTCATATTTATATGCTTACTCCAGTTATATCTTTTACATGAATACTACTATCAGAGTTCTGTTTAGAGAGTATTTTATTACTCATAAGATTTAATTTTATATAGTTTGATTGTTACTTTTGTTATTAGCTTAATGGAGTCTCTCTTTATTTAATTTTTGTTCATGTATTCTGGAAAGATCTGAAAGCCATAAGCAGTACTGTGATCCTGTAGTGGCAGACATCCTGCAGATTGAAAGAAAGAAAATCTTAAATCAAGAGGCCTTAAAGTAACTAAGATAAAGGAAGTGAGTAGGTGTTAAAAAGAAAAATATAATAAATGAGCCAAGGTCTCAGGAAAAACAAAATAAGATCTAGTCTGTCTAAAGTCCCACATAGCTTATGATGTTGGTGGCTAAAACACATGTGAATGCAAAGCAGAAACTTGAACTGTCTGTTTTTCACATGCATTTTGGACATAGATGGAACACTTGATAGTATCTCTGCAGGGTAGAGTGGCAGTGAGAATTTAAAGGATGTTTGAATTGTTTTTCTAATTTTGCATACAATTATTAGCATTGTGTGATATTGAATACATTCAGCACTTGTGCATTAGGGCGTACTTTTCTATCAGCCTGATTTCTCTGAAACTAAGGGTAGTTATAGTTAGAAGGGTGTATTTTACTTGCAAAAGAGAAGAGGCAAATATGATTTTTTTTATGGTGCTCCTTTACTGCTTGGTTATACTTTAAGTTTCTATTAGTTTTGGAGCACCAGTGAGCACATTTCATTTGTTCTTTTTTTTTTAATCAAGTATTATTATTATTTGATAAGTAAACCTTTGTCCTCTGAAGTAGGAAATTACCCTCAGAGCAGAGTTCATCTTCTGCAATGTAGCCATGTGCAGATCAGGTGCTGAGCCTAAGCCCTGTATTTCCAACTTTTTTCCATAGTGAACGAAGAAAGCTGAGCAATTCTGGAGTCATTTGTCCCCGAAATCTGTCTCAAGATGCTAGGGATTTCACACTGAAAACATACACATTCCACGTAGAGAGTCAAAATTATGATGTTTGTCTGGGTACCAAGCCACAGCTTAAAGGAGGTAGGATGAACACCCTTGTGTGAGTGATAGTCAGTTCTTGATGCCATGTCAGTGTTTTGGCACTGTTTTTATGAAAATGCAGTGTTTGACAGGATGAAGTTGACATACTGTGGGATGTCCTGTGGATTTACAGTTTCAATTTCCAATTTCAGGGAGGAGAACATTGCTACTACCAGGGAGAAATTAGAGGAAATCCTGTATCATTTGTTGCTTTGTCAACGTGCCATGGATTACAGTAAGTCTACTGTTTTGTTTTTACTGGCCTTTGCTTATTAGTCTTTTAAGGTAAAAAAAGCTGTTTATAGTAAAATAAGTGTTATTTCTTTTCCTTCTAGTTTGTCACCAATATTAAGTACTCAACAGTCTTTAGAAAAAAACATGTTTAATTTGAACATTGTAAAAGCCTTGCTTTTGTTTTCAGAATTGAAAAAATGACAAAGCATTCAAAGTTTTTTGTTTTGTTTTGTTTTTAAACTGAGTCATATGACAGTGGATAGATTTTGTTTTAAGATTATTTGTTGTAGAGCTAGAAGACTAAAAGTAGCTGAAAACATCATATTCTACAAGAATAAAAAACACTGCCAGTATTGACAGGAATCATTTAGAAATTGTGTTCTTTTTTTGTTGCTACAATGGTTTTTTTTTTTACCTTTCTTTTCTACTCTTCTACAAGAGCTTCTCTTGTCCTATCCATTTTCTTCACAGAATTGCTGACCTTAAGCTCTGTGCATGGGATAATATTATGTGATAAAGTAAAATCTTGGACAATCTGCAAGAAAAGGATATAAAATTGTGCAATAATACTTTTTTTAAAAGTATATCATTTTAGTGTTAATATAATTGAAGTGTGTGTTATCTGAAATCTACATGGAGCTGTGTGTTTATTGTACAGCTTTTGGACCTGACTATTGGCACTGTTGAAAGATGCTAGTCAGGTTTTCAGAACAACCAAGTAACTTCAGTGTCTGTTGAAGCTGGGAATTAAGGGGTCTCAGTTCTTTTGATTCTGAGATCAGCTTGAAAAGTCACAGCAGCAAGTAAGCTTGTGTGGATATAGTGAGCTTTTCCTTTTTCTGAAGAAGCAGGGTTTAGCTGGTGGAAATCTTCAGCTTATTGTCTATCTCCAACTTTTCTGTAATTTTCATTTCAGCCATGTAAGTATACATATTTAAGTAGTGTCTTTTATCTTTGTACATTCTTTGTTAGGAAGGGGGAGAATGCATACAGAAGACTTGTCATCCTTGCACTTGTCTGGTTTACAGCTGTGTTTATCTCATTTATGATCATGGTTGAGCAGTTTAAGAAACCTGAGCCCAATTTCAGTATGGACAGTGAGCCTAAAAATAGTAGCATCTTAATGCATCCTGTGCCACTGCGTGGCTGCCATTATCAGTGATCCATTAGGTCTTGGCCCCTGCTAACTCCCAGGAGAAAAAACAGAAAGGAAGGAGAGCCTGCGTATGTCCTTTCCTGCCCTCCTTTTGTGAGTTTGTTCTTAAGATTGCTATCCTGCTGCTTTGTATTCTTCAATTTTCTAGTAATGAAGTTGGCCCTTTCTAACACAGTTATGCGATGAAAGATGCATTTTTTTTTCCCCTGTATAGTTCTCCTTTGAGAGGTATCCTTCCTTCCCCCTCCCCCTCTTTTTTTCTCGTACAATAAAGTTTCAGCACAGTTACCCTTCACATGAGGTGTAATGTGAAGCTTGCTATATAGCAGGCTGGTAATTCCAGTATGAGAAAGTAATGTTTTCCTGAGCTGTATTAAACTCACTTTCTCTGACACTGTATTTCCATCATTACAACTAACTCCTCCACAGTTGATTTTAAATGTGAAATAATTACTAGATGCTCACACTGACAATCAGAGCTGCTTAGTTCCAGCCGCAGTTCAGAGCATCTCACTGGCATAAAAGAAGCTGGAGAGAGTTATCTTCTAATAAGGTCTGCAGAGCAGGAACTTGGAATTTCAGGAAGTGTATAAGACAGAACAGATGTCTTTAATGGAGTAACAAGCTGCATATTCCCAAAGTTCACGATAATCTCCTCTCTTAGTTATTAGTACCCCTAGACCTTATCCAGTAACAGCAGGTTTTCTCATGTATGTGAGAAAATGTGGTTGTTTTTAAATCATAAAATATGAGTTCTTCTGTTGGTAATGTCTACATTGTGGTCTTCCTTTTTTTATTTAAATTATTTGGTTAACTAGCTGACAGAATACTTAAAATTATGAATTTCTTCTCTTAATGACTTTGCCAATGAAAAATGTGTCTCTGCAACCTGAACTCAAGTGAGCCATTTTGTTTAGATTTTTTTTGTTGTTATTGTCTATGGGATATGCAGTAACCACAGTTTCCTATGAGTTAACACGAAAAAACTTTGAATGCAAAACACATTGGTTGCTGGGATATAACTAAGCTATAGTCAGGCATGACTTGGGGTTCTGTGTTTCATGGTGTTGCATGTACACCAGGTTGCTCTATGATTTTGCTGCCCACTGGTGGTGATTATACAAACTGCTGTTATTGCTGCAAATTAGACTCGCTGCTAAAATTTGTTTGTTTAAAGAATATAGATAATAAAAAATCAGGTTTTTCAAATGACCCATGTTTTGCTATTGCTTTCTCTCTAACACATCTGTGAGAGTATGATTTGTTCAGCGAGCACTGGACTATTGAAGTTGGTTGGAAAAGAACCGTGAGTGTTTTGAGTGGGCAAGTCACAGCTGTATGTTAGCTGTAACTATTACTCTTGTCATTGTTGAGTGACTTGATTAGAGGTCAGTGCTGCTGGGTGAACAGTCACATGAGAACCAATGGCACTTCATTTTGTGGACAGCGCTTAAGTAAAATTGAAATTAGAGGGAATGAAGTTTTGCCTGATTCAGAGCTTTGGGATATTACCAAAACTCTTATTGTTCCCAGGCAAAGAAGCTTCAGCAGGTGCTAGAATATTTCTCTTAAGCTGTATAGACAGGTAATTTGAAAGGTAAAACAACTTTAAACTGTAGATGTACTCATGATAACACTTGCTGTATGTTATACAGTCAATAACCTATTCTGCATCTGTGAATGCTATACGGCTAACCCCACAAGTAAATGATATTACGAGCAGTATGCTCATCAATATCTGTAATGGTTTATAAGATTAATATATGCTTGTATTTCTTAATAGTCAGGAAAAGAACAACAGTATTTTACAGACTGCATCTGGTCTTGTGCAGAACCAATATCAATTTTGCTGATTAAAAAAAAAAAAAAAGCTGCATAAGAAAAAAACAAAGGTATCTGGTTTTGTTGTTTATAATTCCAATGGGGGTTTTTTGATGCCTGAAAGTTTGCTGTACAGTAATCCAGATTAATAATCTTGATTTTATCATGCTGTTTTGTAGTATGTCCCAAGTTTGAATTTACAGCTCATATTTATGTCTAAGCTTAAAGCCCTTATCACTTTTAAAAGGTCATGGTGATACAGCCTAATGCCAACCTTATGTGTATGCCATCCAGAACAAGAAAGGCAAAATTATTTTAAAAAAATAGCTGATTTGGTTGAAGATCAGAATGGTAGTGATGTAAGAAATGCCTTTGATTCTATGCTCTTCTAGAGTGATGTCTGTATCAACTCTTTGCTATAAGCTGGAATTCAACCAAACTTGTGTGTCCTGCATTGTGTTAAGGACAAAACCTCAGTACACTCTTAACTTACGTAAACTTAAGGGAGCTTTTAATAGAAAACATTCTGGCAGGAATGGACCTCATGTTTGCAGTACATTCATATGGTAATGCAAAAGAATATGGTGATACTGTCACAGACTATTCTCATCCATTTAGAGAGCCTTGATAGTTCAGTTTATTCTTAAAATCATGGAATTGTTAAAGTTGGAAGGTATCTTAAAGATCATCAAGTTCCAGCCCCCCTGCCATGGGCAGGGACAGCTCCCATTAGACCAGGTTGCTCAAAGCCCCATCCAGTCTGGCCTGGAACACTCCCTGGGGTGGGGCTTCCACAACTTCACTGGGCAACTTGTTCCAGTGTCTCATAATCCTCACAGGAAAGAATTTCATTCTAGCATCTAAGCTAAATCTCCCCCCTTTCAATTTAAAACCATTATCCCTTATCCTATTGCTACGCTTCCTGACAAAGAGTCCCTTCCCTGCTTTCCTGTAGGCTTCCTTCAGATATTAGAAGGCTGCAATAAGGTCTCCTGAAGCCTTCTCTTCTCCAGGCTGAACAGCCTCAACTCTCTCAGCGTGTCCTTATAGGAGAGGTGTTCCATCCCTCTAATCAGCTTGGTGGCCCAATGCTGGACCCATTCCAACAGTTCTCTGTCCTTTCTCTGTTGACGACTCCAGAGCTGGACACAGTACTCCAGGTGGGGTCTCACAGGCGCAGAGTAGAGGGGGAGAATCGCCTCCCTCGGCCTGCTGGTTATGTTTCTTTTGATGCAGCCCAGAATATGGTTAGCTTTCTGGGCTGCCAGTGCACACTGCTGGCTCATGTTGAGCTTCACCTCCATGAGCACACCCAAGTGCTTCTCCTCAGGGCTGCTCTCCAGCCATTCTCTGCCCAACCTGTATTTCTGCCTGGGATCACCATGTCTTGGCTGAACTTCATGCAGTTTGCATTAGCCCACCTCTCAAGCCTGTCCAGGTCCCTCTGGATGGCATCCCTTCCCTCTAGCGTGTTGATCGTGCCACCAAGCATGAAGTGCATTCTATCCCACTGTCCATGTCTCCAATAAAATGTTAAATAGTATTGGTCCCAGTGCTGACCCTTGAGGGACACCACTTGTCACCAGCCACCTCTTGGACATTGAGCCATTGACCACAACCCTTTGACTGGGGCCAGTTCTTTATCCAGTGAGTGGTCCATCTATCAAACCCATGACTTTCCAATTTGGAGACTAGGATGTCATGTGGGACAGTGTNATAAAAAGTTAAGTAGTTGTGGTCCCAGTGCTGGCCCTTGAGGGACCCCCCTTGTCACCAGCCACCTCTTGGACATTGAGCCATTGACCACAACCCTTTGACTGGGGCCAGTTCTTTATCCAGTGAGTGGTCCATCTATCAAACCCATGACTTTCCAATTTGGAGACTAGGATGTCATGTGGGACAGTGTCAAATGCTTTGCATAAGTCCAGGTAGATGACATCCATTGCTCTGCTTCTATCCACCAAGTTTGTGGCAGTATCATAGAAGGCCATCAGATTTTCAGACATGTTTCTTGTCCTTGATGTCCTTGGCCAGATTGAATTCTTTCTGGGCTTTAGTTTGCCTAATCTGTTTCCTGGCCACTCAGTTTCTCTATATTCCATCCAGTCTACCTGTTCTTGCTTCCACCCTCTATAGGTCTCCTTTTTGGTTTTGAGCTTACCCAGGAGCTTCTTGTGTATCCATGCAGGCCTCCTGTCTTTTTTGCCTGACTTCCTCTTTGTTGGGATTACCTATTCTGAACTTGGAGGAGGTGATGCTTGAATACTAACCAGCTTTCTCGAGTCCCTCTCCCCTCCAGTACTTTTTCCCACAGAACCCTGCCAATCAGGTTTTATGAGAAGGTTTTATGCCATTAAGAAAGAGACTATCAGTATTTACCCAGAACCATGGGTATGGCAGAATGTTTGGTCCTCTGCTCACCACAACCCATTGGAAGCCTGTCTGATTGTGCTTCCTATCTCCTTATCATGAACATCATATAATTTCCATATTCATATGGTAATGCATGTAGCAATGAATGGTTTCTCAAAATAGAAACTTAACCTAAATCAATTTAAGAAGAAATTACCATCTGTCACAATATTGTTGCTGAAATACCCAAAAGATATCATTATGCCCTTTGTACTTGGCACTATATTAAATTACTGAAGAAAGATTTAACCAAAACTATTAAAATCTAAGGTTCAATTACAATATTTATTTCTTTTTTTATTTTGGAGAAAGCTGTGTGTGTTCCAAATAAATGTGCTCCTAAAGACAGGTCCCTTACTAATCAGTTGCAGGTAGATTTCTTTTGCATGGGAGTGGGGGCTCTGATTTTCAGTTGGCTAAAATAGCCAATTTTTGTGGTGCTTATATGTGTTGTAGAAAAGGTTTTGGGGAATAAAGAAGAATCTATATACCGCAGGAGTGAATATCTTTCTTTCTGAAGTGAAGAAATAAAAGATTGACTCAGATTTACACTTACCTCCTGAAAACTATTTTTAACTACTTCCTATTCTAAATATTTAATTTTTAAAAATATACAAATCTCTTAAACTTATTTCCATGTTTCACTGATGTTTGTTTATTAAATCAGTATTTACATTTACTGCTCTTGACAGTGGGATGTTCTGTGATGGAAATCATACTTACCTTATTGAACCAGATGAAAACTATACTTCAGATGTAAGTAGAACTTAGAGTTGTCCTGCTGTGTTGTTTATTGAATAACAAAATTCATTGGTACAGGGTAGGCATAAGGCTCTGGGACCGAAGAGTCACCCCCTCATTCCCAGTTCATTTACTTCATATGTGAGTCCTTGTCATCACAGACAAAAGTAGACTTCCAAACTTTAGGCAGTGCTATGTGTGTATCTGTGTACACTGTAACACTTGGATGTAGAGCAATGCAGAACCAGAAGACAACTGAGGGTCCCTTGGAGCCAGCAGAAGCCTGTGAGTGCACTATCCCCTTCTCTGGTGCTTCCCGCTCTGGATTTGCTACATCCCTCTTCTCCTGGTTTAGCCTTGACTCTAGCTCAGGAGCTCCTGTGACTCTCATTGATGTCTCTTAAGCCTAGCTCTAAGTGTGCTCAGCCACTCCAGTTGATGTACTTAGATACTTCAAACAGAAGTTGATTAACTGTGATGTTAACAATTACATCACAGTTGGGAAAAGGAGAAATGTTTAGAGTAATGGTGCATTGCAACTTGCATGTTGACTAGTGTAGGTCTTGGATAACAAGGACCTTTGGAACTGTCTGTTTAATGCTCATGAGATGTATTAGTTTATCTGGGTTTAATACATGCAATTATTTACTATTTCAGGATGACTTCCATTTCCACTCTGTTTACAAATCCAAGTTGTTTGAATTTCCTTCAGATGACCTGCCAACTGGTATGATTCTTTTAATATCCATGACTTATTGACTTGTTTTAATCTGAGGCCAAATTTGTTGATCATATTTGATAATCTTCTGATACTATCATGTTTATTTGTGTATCTCTTCTTTTTCCCTGATTAAAAAAAAAAGCACTAAAAAAAATCTGAAACACTGAAAGCACTGAAAAAGAACCTGAATGCAATGAATCAAACATCTCCTAGACCTTCGTGTTGTGTTGTATATTTCTCTTACCAAGTCACATGGTCTGTGGACTGTATTATAGCATAGTAGTTGTAGAAAGGACAGGACTGAGGTAGCCTGAAGATGAAAATAAACCCCAGGCATTATGAGGTTGATAACTTCTCATGGATTTTTCTTGTTTTGAGATACAGGGTGAGTACCGTGGTGTGAGCATAAGCCTGGGAGACAAGAATTTAGAATTTACCACAACCTTTACTCATGAGAGTGACTCTTTCATCTGCAGTACTGTTCAGCTCTTTCACAGCACTGTCTGTAGTGCAGGTCATGCATTTCAGTACAAGTGAATTTGGAGGTAGAACTGGTTTCAAGTGCTTGTAGCAATGAATCTTCGTGAGCAGTTTATATTGTGTGTGAAAGAAGTTTTTGAAAATGTGAGTTTTTATCTGAGAGGTTGGCCTTAATTAAAGCTAAAAGTGCAGTATTTATGGCATATCGCCATTCTGTCAGGGATTTGCTTTGCAATTTCCTCTTCTACAAAATATATTCTAGATAAACAAAACTGTCCCTCATTGACACTGTCATTTTGGTAGAAAAACACCGTTAGACTAATTTCTTCAGGAGAACTACAGTTGTCTGGTCATCTTTTTACAAACTATTTGTCCTGCAGTGACTGTTGGATCTGGGATCTTATGGTGCTGGGTACTGTATATAGATGGGTCCTTCCTTGGAGCACAGTGTGTGTGGGTTTGCTGGTTGTTAAGCAGAGTAAAATCATTCAGAGAGTAATGAAAAAAAAAACAAGGGAAATTGCTACCTTGATTTAAATCTTGCAGAAGGAATCTTTCAGAGTCTAAGCAAAACAGTATTCCAGCTTGGTGCCTCATGGCCCCTGCTGATGATTCTCCAAGTGAGGTGGAGGAGGTGTTGGGATGGAGGGGAAGCGCAAAAGGCTCCTGCAGTGCTACATGTTGACATCTGTATAATGAAGCTTCCTATGTATGTGCAACCTTAGACACATTCTGTGGTTGCTCCCTGTGCTCATGGAGATGGTAGTGTGATGAGAACAATTTGTTGAATATAAGGCAAAATAATAGAGTATATCTTTTATCTTGAGGATGTGTCATTTAAAAGGGTGGAAATAGTGCAAGCACTGCTGAGTTTAAAATAAATCTTCTGTTTCAGGTTGTTAAAGTAGAAGACTGCTAGAGCTGGTACTTTGTAGAGATCTATCAGTTGTCTTATAAGATTGCCTAAAAGTGAAATTTTATGTTTTCAAGACTTTGAAATAAAATTATTTTCTGCTTTTAAAATTAAGAAGAAGTCATTGCAAGTATAATCTACCAGTTTGACCTCCACCAAAGCTTTTTGATTTTCACAAAAACTATCAAAATAGTTTCAGGGTTCTTTGGGGTTTTTTTTTGGAGTCCCTGGAGACTGAAAAGATATCCAAAGCTGGAGAAAGTACAAAGGAGGTAACAAAGAAAAAAGATATATTACAAAATAAGCAACTGCAGGAATTTAATTTGCATGTTTCAAAAAAAGATCTTGGGGTTTGTGAATAGTAAATATGTTTATACAAGGTTAAAAAAAGACTTCTATTGTCTAGAGAAGAGTGAGGCAGGAGCTATGAATCTAAAAAAAAAAGATGTAAAAATACATACTGGACATTTAAAAAGGTGAGAGCAAGGATCTTAAGCTTACAGAATCATAGAATGGTAGAGTTGGAAGGGACCTCAAAGATCATTGAGTTCCAATCCCCCGCCATGGGCAGAGACACCTCCCACTAGACCAGGTTGCTCAAAGCCCCATCCAGCCTGGCCTTGAACACCTCCAGGGATGGGGCATCCACAACTTCTCTGGGCAACCTGTTCCAGTGCTTCACCACCCTCACAGGAAATAATTTCATTCTAATATCCAAGCTAAATCTCCCTTCTTCTAGTTTAAAACCATTACCCCTTGTCCTATCACTACACNCTTCAGGTGGGGTCTCATGAGCGAAGAGTAGAGGGGGAAAATCACCTCCCGCAACCTGCTGGTCACACTTCTTTTGATGCAGCGCAGGATACAGTTGGCTTTCTGGGCTGTCAGCGCACACCGCCGGCTCATGTTGAGCTTCTCCATGAGCACACCCAAGTGCTTCTCCTCAGGGCTGCTCTCCAGCCATTCTCTGCCCAACCTGTATTTCTGCCTGGGATCGCCACATCCCAGGTGCATGATTCTGCACTTGGCTTGGCTGAACTTCATGCAATTTGCATTAGCCCACCTCTCAAGCCTGTCCAGGTCCCTCTGGATGGCATCCCTTCCCTCTAGTGTGTTGACCGTGCCACCAAGTGTGAGTGTCATCAGCAAACTTGCTGAGGGTGCATTCTATCCCACTGTCCATGTCTCCAATAAAATGTTAAATAGTATTGGTCCCAGTACTGACCCTTGAGGGACACCACTTGTCACCAGCCACCTCTTGGACATTGAGCCATTGACCACAACCCTTTGAGTGTAGCTAGTTCTTTATCCACTGAGTGGTCCATTCATTGAACATTATTATAAATGTTATAAATGTGTGTCCCTTTCCATGAGTAGCTATTAGTATTTTTAGTGAAAGGGACTTGGCAATAACAATAAATTTCTTGGTGTTTATGATTAGAGATTTAGGAAATAAAAGGTACAGTGGTATTAGCAGAGAGGAATACTGTATTGATAATGAGCATTGCCAAAATCTCATAAGGTTTCTCTAACATATTTTATTTTGTGAATATAATTGTCTTAAAGCGTTAATTCTGCCTTCCGTGCTCCTCTTAGCAATTTTGGTAGCTATTGCAAGAGCTTTGTGAATGTCTGCTGAATTCCCCCAAAATGTGATTCCACTTTATAGACGCACTGTGCTAATAATATTACATGTTCAATGCTGGTGAAGATCTGGTGTAGAACATCTGCTGCGCTTTCTGAAGTGTGACACCCACAGGTCATCTGTTTTAGCAGACTCGGATTATCACCAGTAGAGTTTTTAATAAGAACCCTGTTACTGGGAAGCATCTGTAACATTGACTCCTTTCTATCTGGAATCTTCAAAAAGGGAGTTGTTAGATCTGATGTGTGGAAGAATGCCTTACTACTGTCCTGTGGCTTTAGGATCACTAATTGTTGGGCTGCGTTCTTGTGTACATTCAATGTATTTGCTTGTGTCTTTTGCTTAGAGTTCTGGCAAATGAATACTACATCACAGAATTTTGTTGTAAAGCCAAGACACAAAAGAAGTACAAGGCAGGTATGTGCCAATATTCTTGTTTATAAGTACTATGCCATCAAGTTTGGTTTGTGTCTGGTGAATTAATTAGTTCAGATGGAGTCCTGCTGCTGCTGTTGGTTTGGCATGGGGTCTGTATATGAATACAGCTGTTACAAAAAGAGGTGTCTAATGTTGACAAAACATTTTTTGGTTCTTTCGGACATTGCTTACCTGAAGAGTTATAAAATTGTTAAACGCTGCTGAATTGCAAATAAAAAAGTAGCTAAAATATTTTCTCCCATTTTTAAGTGTCAAGTTTTATCACCAACTCCAAATTAATGAATCATCTGCAAGTATTTATCTTGCAGTGGAGACAAGTAGGTACTTCAGGTGACTTGACTTTGATTTAAAATAAGTATTCTAAACTGTGAGTTCATTTCCTCTTTATTAAAGTGGGGAAGCCACTAAGTGTAGATGTTTTGTCTGTACCCTGGAAAGATAGCAGCAATTCTTTGCGCTATAGATTGGAACTTAAATGATAGTACAGGTCAAAATAGAGCCTGTTGGGGGGCTGAACAGTGCAAGCAAAAATGAAATACTGAGGGCAGTGGGGGGGGAAGATGACTTTAACATCTCTGACTGATGTACGCCTCTCAGAGGCAAAAGAAAAGCGAGAAAGACGGAGAAATTCCAGACATTCTTGAGGGTCTTACTTTATATCAGGTGGTTTGCTATCTTTCTGTTAACTTGCCATTACTCTGTATTTTTAAAACATAACAATGTAATAACTCTCCTGGAAAATCCAGGAAAACAAGGACACCATGAAGCAGCACGGTCATAAACAGTTCTAAATGCAAAGTAAGTATAACATGGAGGAAAGTACTGCATTCACTGTATTAATCAAGCATACAATCTCTTTGGAAAAGAAAGTTTACAGCTGACAACGCATTTTTTAAAGATACAGGCCCCACTGAGGATTCTCTTTAAACAAAGCTAAACTTGAGATTACATGAGCTGAAAAACTTGGTTTTATTGTTTAAGGTTACATAAATGTCCTGACAGAGGTGATTTTTTTTTAAATGATGCAACTAAACACCAGAAGTTTCTTCAATATCTGAAATCAGAATTAAGGCAATAGAAAAACATGTATGTATGAAAATTGTGGTTTCTGAAGCTGTTTATAGTAATCCATTACATTCTCTCTGTATTCTGTTAGACTCTCTTATGATTGTACTCTCTTTGTAGGTTCATCGGATTCCACGTAAAATTGAAGAGGAAACAAAATACATTGAGTTAATGATTGTAAATGATCATCTGATGGTAAGACTGACACACGATAAATTTTATGAATATCACTAACATAAAATTGTCTTAATTTGTCCATAATAGATAACAATAAATAACAACAGATGGCCAGAATAAATTAAGTATGCCCGTAAGACTATTTACCATTGATGAAGTTGCTTCTGAATTATGGCAAAATAATTTCACCAAGAATGCAACTAGGCCTGAGAAGGAAGGGTGATAAAGTTTTGTGTCATAAAGTAATATCAGTGCTATAAATGCTGATGGTTTTTTTTCTGGCTTTCTTGAGCACTTGTCTTAGTTACAGCCCCTCAGCAATCAATAAGCAGTTATTGCAATTGCGCAGCTGCCATTGACAGTGGGGACATTATGGTATGTCTGAATCTATACAGAGAAGATTATTTTGTTAGGCTTGTATGCATTCTCTGGGAGAACACAAATAGACGTTTTAATGTTGTGGAAAGAGACTTAATAAAATTTAGTATTGAAGAACAAACAGGCTCATTGAAGTGGGGAAAAACACAGATTTGTGTCAGAGAAGATTATTAATAATCAATGACAGGAATATAAAAGGAAATGGTGAATTCTCTATCTCTTGCAGTCTTCAAATCCAAACTGTGTTTCTGGAAGATGTCATGGTGTCAAACACAACCGATAGGATTCCACCTGGTGATGCCCCTCCAACTAGTGACATTAGTTGATTTTGTGATCCTTTATGGCTATGAAATCAAAATGTATATATACATTTTATGTACCCTTTCTGTAATGTGCAGCTTCTCTCAATCAATACCCAAAATGGCATTGGAATGTGAAAGGAATGTGTCCTTGTACAGCACGCTCCTCCATTAGCTCAGTTTGATGAACATAGCAATAAATTCTTGGATTATAACAGACGATACTGCATGCAGAACTCCCTAAATTGTTGTCATTGTGTTGATCCTGAAGACACAATTTTCCCCTTGGGACCTTGTCTGTCTGGGTTGATTCCCCCCAAGGACAGCGTTTGTCAGTTTTAGTTAATTATAGATACTGTGGGAGTGAGTCTACTAGGAATTTATTCTCTGAAGCAAGTGCAAGTGAACATCTGTGACTGAAGAAGCCAAATTAATTTCCTCACAGAGAAGGAAGTGTTGTATGCTCTGGGCTCCTCTCTTTTCCTACAGTCTGGGCTAGCACACGTCTATTTGAATTACTCTTTGTGTGCAGTAGATGCAGAACAGCAGATGTGCTTAGGGTGGAGCTGACACCCCACAGAGTTGTAGCTGTTTTCACTGTTCACCCTCCCCAGGTGAATGAACCTCATGCTTCTTCAACTTTTCCATGGAGTCAGCTGCATCCTACCAGTCCCCTGGGCCACTCAACCACTATGTGGAGTGCAGTGCCCTCCTGTCTGCCCCCTCGGCTGCTCATCCAACCATTGCTTCCAGTCAGGGAATAAAGCTTTTAAAACCCAAAGACTGAAATAGGCTTATAAGTTAGTATACTGAAAACATTTCTGTAGGATGCTTAGAGAAGCTAGAGGCCTAAAATTTGAGGGTTTAGTCGCAAATAGAGAATTGAGTAGTATATGTATTTCCCTTTGTTACTGTGCTTTGTTTTCCTTTTATTTTGTAGCTTTTTAATTTCATCCTTTCCACTGTTTTTAGCTTCACAATCTTGTCCTTCTGTTTTTTAGTAAGTGTGATATTCTAATTTTTGGTGGTTTGCCCTCATTCCTGTTTGAAAGCATGCCTTTCCAATCCCCAGGCTGCTGGATAAGTTTCTTTCCACTAGAAGATTCTAACTTCCAGAGAATATGGACAACTTTCAGTCCAAAATTAAACACCATGAGGCACGAGATTGTTAAACTTAGCTGAAAATCATGGTCCTTTTGTCCTAAACTCTTTCAACATAATTGTGGCTTTCGTGGTGCTGATTGCTGAAGTGTTTTAAACCAGTTACTGTGGCATTATAGAATGTGAAATAGTACGTGAAGAAATAAAGAAGACAGATTAAGAGAGAGAACTGAAAAAAAAAGGAAGTCTGATAGATGAAAACACTGATGCAGGCACTCTTGGGGCAATACCTCTAAAGAGGTCTCAACTATGGAAATAGTGTTGCTAATTTCTGTATTTGCATTTGGAGTTAACTTAAAAATCATCAGTAATAAAGATAATGAAGAGAGTAACAATATGTTCATGTTTATAGAGTTCAGTAAAGATCTTAAACTACTTTCCAAAAAGGAATTATTATAACAGCTGTTGTAAAGTATATCAGTAATGTCCAATTTTTTACTCTTTCTTATTAGCATTACATTCAGGAGAGGAGACCAAACCTTGCACAGGGGTTTTAGTGGTGATGTAGTTGCTTTTTACTTCATGCGTTTTTGGAAACAGAACTAATTTTTCTGAAGTCTGTATATGTAACTTGTCTCTGTTCTGCAGTGTAAAAAGCATCGTTTGTCAGTTGGCCATACAAACAGCTATGCTAAATCAGTGGTGAACATGGCAGATTTAGTAAGTATCACTCAACTAAATGTTCTTTTACATGTGAGATGACTCATGATTCTTCTACTGATATATGCAGGAGTTGTCAGTTCTTAGTATACCTCATAATAACATATGTGAAGATGCTATTTTTCATCTAGAACCACACAGTCAGCCATGTATAAAGCCTTTGTCTAATGTGAAGTGTTAGATACATTTTGTGGCTTAATTTAAGAATCCTGCTGTATGTATTCCTTGAGCCTGAGTCTTAAAGAACATTGTAGATGGGACAGTTTTTAACACAGGATTCCTGTGTTGACAACCAGAAGCCCAAAAGATAATCTGAAATGAGAATGCACTAAAATTTCTCTAGAAATAGCGCATTTGGGTAAATGAGTTAGAATAGGGACATGAAAGTGGGTTATGTACTCTTGAAAGTATTTGGTATGCAATATTAAGCCCCATCATTGAAAGGATGAGTCTTTTTTTGAGATTCAGCCAGTATGAGGTTAAATACTCCCATAGAAGTGTGTCATAGTGAAAACAGGTTTTATAGATCACTATTTGGCATAAGAGCCCCTGTGTGTCACTGGAATGAGCTGGATGTTATAAAAGACCCATTAATTCCAAATCTTTGGACTGTTTGGAATGGTTCTGTAGTGATTTTTCAAAAATCCCATTTCACTTCTATGCTCGTTTGGTTGTGCAGGACTTGCAAGGGATTTTTCTGCAGGCTGAGAGAGATGATTGAAGAATGAGACCTAAAATTTAAATTTTACTTTGTTTTCATGTTTGTTGGTTTTAAGTGAGATACTTAGTTATGTAAAAATGCAAGCTATTACAAAAGGGTGAAACTCACCTTTATTTTATTTGACGTAATATATTTGTTCATTTTGTTAATGTACTAGATATATAAAGAACAACTTAACACCAGGATAGTATTGGTTGCCATGGAAACCTGGGCTACTGATAACAAGTTCACCATATCTGAAAACCCCTTGGTGACCCTACGTGAGTTTATGAAATATAGGAGGGATTTTATCAGAGAGAAAAGTGATGCAGTTCACCTTTTTTCGTACGTAACCTTGTGTGATGTTTTTTTCTTTCCTTGTGGGTTGCTTGTCACAAGTGGCTGATGCATTTCTGTTCTGTTGTATGTGTAATCCACAATAATTCAAAAAAAAATTATTTCTGATGGGGATGTGGGAAAAAGTTAATGTACAGTCTGCCCACCAGTGCAACTAGAGATTTGATTCTCATTTCAGTTTTAATGTACTAAGCCCAAGCTGCATGTGCCATAATCCTTGGCTATTCTCTGCAGTTACCTACTTTGCAAATGCAGCTGCCTGGGAAGTGATGCATGGTTCTACCTTGGAGGTTGGTTTCTTTGGCAGTAGAGCATGGACAACCATGTTTTATTATTTAAAGGCAAAACATTGATTTTGAAACCAATGAGGTTTCCTACTTAAAAAGTACTATGGCTTGATCTACTTTGTCGAATGACCTGCATGCTGTAGGATTACTGCTGTATTTCAGATCCTCGAAACAGTTTGCTCCCTGGAGAGACATGTGCTATAAGAAGAAGCTGTGAGGAACGTTATTTTCTCTGCATCTCTTAATTGTTTTGGAAATACGATTGATAAAACAAAGTACATCTGCAAAAATAGAGGAGAGAGTCATGGCTGATATTTTTGATCCACACAAGTCAGGCCACATGACTTGCTCTGGAGTCCTTATCCCT
The DNA here is from genome assembly GCA_013398155.1 of Pedionomus torquatus. Taxonomy (NCBI): domain Eukaryota; kingdom Metazoa; phylum Chordata; class Aves; order Charadriiformes; family Pedionomidae; genus Pedionomus; species Pedionomus torquatus. Next base: position 194,265 of record VZRU01011238.1, read on the forward strand.
TTCTGCTGACTGTTGTAGGAGCGTATACGATTAAATTTAACCTAAACACCTCATTTTCAGATGACTCCAGTAGGGTGCCAGGATACCCAACCCCAGTATCTAGCCTCTCATAAATTTTGCACATACTTTATACTGTCATTGACTTCTGTCATGAGTAGAACTAGTAAGATCTGTGAGTGATGCTGGCAGATTTTACTTTCTGTGTTCTTCGTCTGTAAAATGAGAATCGGGTTTCCTCACATCTTTTGTGTATCTTCTCTGGTGATATTTTAAGGTCCTTTTGGGGGAAGTCTTGTTCTTTAGAATGTTTGTGGACTGGCTAGGGCAAAGAGCTATGTGTTCTGTGACTGGGACTCTGGATACGCCTGTAGTGCCAATTCCAGTACTGTATTGTACCACCACCACTGATGTCTGAGATATTGCATTCATAGACTGTTCAGAAATACCAGTTTCTGAAATTGTGTCTGAGACAGATGTGACTAAGTTGGGAGGTGAGGTTGGCTGGTGTGATAGTAGATGGGTTACAAATGAACTTCCAATTTGAACACAGTGCATTGTGTTGTTTCTTAATGTGTTTCTGTCTTCCTTTGAAAAAAACCAATTTGTTGCAGTTTGGATGGATCAGTGTATATTTTGTCTCCAGTATCTGGCAGTCCTTCATGCTGATGTGGGCAGCACCAAAGAGATGATTAGATTTAAACTCACAGTGCAGCTGTCCCTTGGATAAGATGGGTTGTGGTTCCAGGGAGTTTTTGCCTGCCTCTGCATCAGGGAGCTACTAATGATTCTCCCTTAGAGTTTTGCCACATCAACATTGCCCAGCTAGACACGTCTTTTTACTAGTTGCCCAGGTGTTGGCAATGTGTTGGCTTCTCCTGTGCTTTGGTTGTAGCACATGACAGCAGAAGTCACTTGCTGCTGTAGTATGTTAATGAAGAAACAGCTGGTGAGATTCGGGTGGTTTGGCAAAATAGTCCCCTTATGCTTTCTTATATTAGATAGACTGAGAAAGAGGAGGGAAAATGGTATGCCTTTTATGGAGATAATTTGTCATATGAAGTTTGTGAGTGGTTATCTGTTCTTCCCTTTTTCTCCCCCTAGCTTGCAGGGTAGTGGTGGCAACAAGCAAATGCTAGTTTCTCATTTGGAAATCAGAAGGGTAAATACTAGGATGGATAGTTGCAAAACTCATGGACTGAGCAGAGTAAACTGTCTTTCTTTTCTTCTTGTCAAAGGGGGAGTCGATTTCAGAGCAGTCGGAGTGGTATAGCCCACACTGGTGGAATCTGCTCCTTGCTTAAAGGCGGAGGTGTGAATGAGGTAGGTGGGGATACTGGTATGAGCAAAAAGTGGTGGAAATTTGTCTGCACAGAGTTTATCAGCACAGACATGTTCCTCAAAATACATTCCTGCTTCTTTGCTCATGCAGACTTTTAGGGCAGCTCTATAGAAGGGATGTCTCAATGAGGAGTGATGAGTAAATAAAGTTAGATATGGATTCAAATACACTTTTCAGCAGATTCTGCAATAGCGTGTCATTTGTACTTGCAGCCACAATGACAAGAAAGAAACCGACTTTCTTTTACTTAACTTGTCCATAAGACAGCATTTAGTTTTCCTTACTTGTCCATTATCTAGCTGCTCTGAAGCAAGAGCTGTAACACTGTGTATCCAATTCTGCCTTTTTTTTTCTTGAAATGAAAAAAGCTCCACTTGTATCTGAGATACCTGTACACCAACTAATTACTCTTCCTGCCTGGCTTGTTTCTTTCAGTTTGGAAAGCCAGACTTAATGGCAGTTACCCTGGCACAGACTTTGGCCCAAAACATTGGCATTTTTTCAGACAGGAGAAAGCTTATAAGTGGTAAGGTTGTTTACTTTTTTTTTACTCTGTTTCAAGAGAAGATGTTAAAAGGTGGAGGATTTTATCAGTGTCTCTCTGAGAGGTATTAGAGAAAAATAAAAGTATATGTGCAAAGTATATGTACAGAAATAGACACAAGTCATGGTTATGAGAGTGAAGAGCTGAGACCAGAGCAAAACAGTCCCACATAGCCTGCAGGGTGGGAGGGAGGGCTCCCCCTCTGCCCACAAAGGAGTTGCCTGGGCGAGAGGGGCAGGTAGGGAAGGGACAGAGAGCAAAGGAAAAAGCTGCTAGATCCTGCTATGTTGGCTTGTGTTTAAATTCCATATTATGCATTTTTGTGTGAATTATTGTTTGGGTTTGTTTTTTTCCAAGTGAAGGTTTCTCCAGTCACATTAGCATAGTAGTAGAATTGAACTAAAAGATTAGTAAAACTGTTAATATGATTAATTTATTTTTTTTTTTTTTTTTACTCTGAAAATTTGGAAATCAAATATTGTGACATGGGAGAAGGCAGGAGAGCTGACTTATGATTGGCTAGGGCTGAATGACACTGCACATTCCCCTGACTTCATTTTAAGAGAAGGAAAGAAAAATGACATGTTTTCAAAGCTCAAGATTGCATAGAAACATGTATTTCTTTTTGAAGGAAAGTTTGTTAGCATGCACTGATAAGCTTAAACTAAGGTGCAATAAACCAGCAAATTAGTCTTCTCAACTTTTATTTAAATGTGAAATGGGATTGACTACAGTGTGGATTTTGTGATAAAAAATGTATTTTCTTGGATTCCCAAGATTCAAGATGATTTTTATTTTTTTTTTTCTTGTTGTCAGGTGAGTGTAAGTGTGAGGACACATGGTCTGGATGCATAATGGGAGACACGGGGTAAGGCGTTTCACTAGAGGAAAGTCATGTCCATCATACAATAACATAAATGTAAGGTGTGAAAATGTTCACCTTTTGTAGTTCAGCAGAATATTTTCTGTGAATCATTTCTCAGAAAGTAAGGTGTTAGATGTACAACATACATAGTAAAGACACTTTCGAAGAAATGTGAGAATAAATGAGTTAATGGGACAATCTGTGAAGATATTTGGTGACTGCTGATTTAATTAAGAAGGCACAGGGCTCAACAGCCTTGTCAGGTCATTGCAAAGAAGCAGAAGCATGCTTAGCTTCTTTTCTCCTGTGAATTTGCTGTTGAGTTGTGGGAACAAACAATGACACATCCTAGTTCTTGAAATACTATTCTCGAATTGCTTAGGTATGTCTCATTTTCAGTGGTTTTGTTGGAATATTTCATCTATACCTATCATTTTTTATCCTCCATTTTGTGTGGTAGTCTTAGAAAAACTGCTTCCATTAGAGGTTGAGTATGTTTACACCCACATGTAATGTCACTGGAGAGATTGTATCTAAAGACTAGCAAATGAGCAAATTTTTGCTGCTAGATTAAACTTGATGCTTTCTAAAGTGTGTATTCAGACCTTAATTCTTCGTAGTACAGGCCTGTCTTTTGTCATGTATATGAATTAAACTATAGTCTAGTTTTAGATATAGACAGTGCTTTTTAGATTAAATTCAGTCTGACCTGTGGATTTTCACAGTAGCTTTGTGGTCAGAACAATTTTGATCAAAAAAGCATATTTTATTAAAATCTTTTTGGAAATGTGAATGCATGCCTTTTTCACCTTGATTACCTAAAAATATACCAGGTTGGATTTTCCTGGGGTTTTTTGTATGTGAGAAAGCTAATCTGAGAAGCATTCTTGATTCCTGTAAAGGTGATCCCTTATCTAATGGTCTTTAAATTCTTTATCTGAAATCCAAACCTTTCATATAGTTAAGTACACACAAAAAAAAGCTTGTATTTACATAGCTTACTGGTGCAGTATGGTGAATCTTACATTTTCTGTAGTCTTTAGACCTAAATCATAAACACTAGAGATGGCGAAGACCAATTGTGGTTTGCAGGTCATCACTCCCAGCAATGTGGGATTATTTAGTGTAGCACTTCCACTAATAGTTTTTTATCCAGTAATGAACTGATACAGGAAAATCCTTGAGACTCTAAAATCTGCTTGAAGCAAACTAAGGACCTAATATAAAGATCACTGAAATTACTTTGGGAAATGCACAATGAGCAATCTTTGTCTCCTGCGGTATGTGCGGGAATAAATAAGTGTATTTCTGAGAAGAGGCCAGTTAATGGAACAGGCCATGTTTGTGAGAACTACGCACTGTGTAACAAGATTTGTGGTATTTGGCATGAAATAACATAGTGAAATATTTTAGACCTCTCACTTTCCAAGTTCTTTCTAATTTATTAACATTATTTACAAATTAGATAATATTACAAGCAAATTGTCACTTTGATTCTGAACAGTGTGGTTTTGTACTTTTTCTAAAGAACACTATAGTTCTCTTATTTTGAAAAAAGGAAAGTATACTGTAAAAAGCACTATAGAAAGTAATCCTGCTACCTTTATTCTGTACAGGTATTATCTTCCAAGCAAGTTCTCAAAATGTGATATTGAAGAATATCATGAATTTTTAAACAATGGAGGTGGAGCCTGCCTTTTCAATAAACCAAACAAAGTAAGCATTACCTTATTACTGAGTACTGTTTCTATTTAATTTCTGATTTAGATGAAACCAAGGAGAATGACAATGATAATGTTAGAGAAAAGAAACACTAATTTTGGTGTTTCTGGTTCTCTCTAGATTCTAAGTTTTCTGTTGAAATATGACTGACAGTAGCTGATTTAATTCATAGTAGTTAAATAGTTTAAGTCATAGTTTAATTCATAGTTTGGGAATTATATTTAAATGAATTTTAACAAGTGGTTTCATGTCCAGAGTTCCTGCAGGCTTTGATCTAGAACTTTACCTTGCACAATTTGTTTTGGATATTGTACATACAGTATGTTGATGAAATTATTTGCTGAGGTTTCAAGTGTCTTCGTAAACTTTTGCACAGCTTTAACTGTAATTTGCATTGAACTTTGTGTTTGGTACAAATCTCTGAAAGCGGAAGTAAGATTGCTTCTATTTCACGTCTGTCCCAAGATGAAGACACAGCTCTCAGAGCCTCTGCAGGAGGTGCACTGCTGTGCTACCTAGCGGCTTTGCAGGCACCAGTGGCTACAAGTTGTTGTGATACTCTCCCTGTTCAGAGAAAAGAAAGCTTTTACAGTGGCTCTCAGAAAGGAGTTTGAGAACTGGAACTAGTTTTTCTAAAGCTGGAAGAGATAGAGCAGGAAAGAAAGCCCTGAGGTGTAGGGGACAGACACTAGGAGAGCCCATGGCTTCTGGGTGTCTGTTACGCTCTTCATTCCCTAGGAGCACGTGACTACAACAAAAACTGACAAAGAAACCCCACCTCTCCCTGCAGTCATGTGTTCCCAAGGGACACCTTTTTTTAGGGCTATTGCTTCTGAAGAAATCCTTCAGGCTTTGTCCTGGGACAAAGTTCTCATCAGCTGAATTCTAGAACAACAGCAATTGCAAACTCTGTGACAATAATTAATTTTGTTGTTGTTGTCATACCTTTTGTTTTTGATTGTGGTGTGAGAAACAACGGCTCACTAGTAAAATGTAAAAGAGGACAAAGTCATCGAAGCAAAAGTTAAAAACAAACTACAAAAGGATTTATTAGAAATTTTCGAAACAGCGCTGTATCAGGTGCATCTCCAGGCTAGATGCACAAATTCTCTCATTATTTTGGGGATTTTTGTACATTTTACCCGGCCGCTTATGTCCCTGTCTCCCCTCTCATTGGTTGAGAGGTCAGAGCTCACATCCTTCCCGACCGCTTAACTTGTTTCAATTTGCACCTCTTTATCTCTCAAGCCCAGACAACATCTGTTAATCCCAGTATTCAATAGTACAAAAGGTATTGGAGATTTTATCAGGATAGGCCAGTCCTGAGAATCTGCTAACTCAAGGCAGTTCTCAGGATGTATATTCTGACCAGGAAAAAGGTATTGACAGCTTCATCAGAAGGCCAGTCCTGAGAATCAGCTAACTCAAGGCAGTTCTCAGGATGTATATTTTGACCAACGGATACAAAGTAGCTGAAGCAAAACTTTAAGTCCATTTCTCACAGTGGCTTTTGCTCAGACTGCATCTGCTGTAAAATGGTAGTCATGCAGTGAAGATGCTAGGTGACTTTGGCAATATTGGTGGACTAGTTCTCTATACATTTCTTCTGTGTTATTTCTAGTCTGCTTCTCCCTGAGTTGTAAGTAGTTGGTTTTGGTTAATGCCTTTGGAGTGCTAGCTAAAAAACCTTATGTTGTGCAGAGTAAATATGACAACGATTCCCTTAGGAGAGACATGCTCTTTGATTTCTGATTTTTCCCTGCTGATTTCTGATTTTGCCCTGCAGCTTTTGGATCCTCCAGAATGTGGCAATGGCTTTGTGGAAGATGGAGAAGAATGTGACTGTGGGACGATAGCAGTAAGTACTTTAAATTAGCAACTAGATTCTCATGGCAATGGTGTTAACATCACTGCCATAAACATTAAGAGGAGGAATACACCCAGCGTTAAGGTCCTGTAGCAAAGGATTCATCATTTCTTACCTTTTCCATCATGTTTAGCACCATGTGGGTACTCACCATCACTGCCATTGAGATTAAGTGGAGGAAGAGAGGCAAGATTAAGGTCCTGCGACAAAGGATTTGTCACATTTGTCATTTCTTACTTTCTATAGTGTTTAGCACAATGTATCACAGCTTTTTTATTTTATCACCACATAAATTCTGAAGAATAATAGTAATATCTAGCTGTGCAGAATCAGGCCTTTAAAGATGTCAGAGAAGGTATTTTCCTAGATGGGAACGTGACTGGTCAGTGTTAAAATGTCAGTATTTAATGACTGATGCTGTGAAGTTAAAGAAATTATTTTCAGTATTGCATAGGAAACAGCAACTTCATGCTCTGCAGTGCATGCCTTTTTCTGCCTCCAAGGGCCTAGAAGTCTGGTTAAAAATCTGTTCAGGTAGTGTGCTAAGCTGGAAAAAGTAATAAGAGAGCTTGGGGCCTACCTGCTTTTCATATGTATTCTGTTATAAGTGTGTGTGTTCCTCAGGAGTGTGCCAGCGAAGGAGGAGAGTGCTGCAATACTTGCACCCTGACGGCAGGCTCCCAGTGCAGCAATGGGCTTTGCTGTCGGAAGTGCCGGGTAAGGGCAGTGACCTTCACCACAGCATCCTGGCAGGAATGCATCCAGGTGTCTGTAGGCACTGTAGCACATGTCTTTATCCTTACAGACCTTGTGATTATTTTTCTGAAAGCTTACCTTTTAAAATTGGCTGAAAACTGGTTCATCTGGGGCTTTTCTCTGTCTTTTAGACTTCACTTCTTGAAGCAGGGACTATAATCAAATGGAGAAGTGAATTAAAGCTTTTCTTTTTAGACAAGCTTGAAACAGGTTAAAGTTGCACAAGGTTTTATTAGATGTCTTTGTTTAAACATGCACATCCTTACCCGTGAGCCGCTCCCAATGCCTTACATGTTCCTCTGGATGTGCATCATGAGACTGAATGGGAAAATTGTACCACAGAGGTCCTGAGAGAAGGCTATCATAAAAGAAAAAAAAAAAAAACAACAACAAAACCCAAAACAATGCAGCTAGCAGAATTGTTCAGAAGTGTTCATCTATGACACCTGACTTTAGTTTCAGTTAGTTCTGCCTGCGTCTCCTTATGTTTGGACTGACTGTATTCTGTTTACACAATGTAAACGGAATAAAGCCTGATGTAAACTATAAGGTATTTTTCCTGATACAACATTGTGAGAAACAATGGCTCACTAGTAAAATGTAAAAAGGACAAAGTCTTCGAAGCAAAGGTTAAAAACAAAGTACAAAAGGATTTATTAGAAATTTTCGAAACAGCGCTGTATCAGGTGCATCTCCAGGCTAGATGCATGAATTCTCTCATTATTTTGGGGATTTTTGTACATTTTATCCCAGCCGCTTATGTCCCTGTCTCCCCTCTCATTGGTTGAGAGGTCAGAGCTCACATCCTTCCCGACCGCTTAACTTGTTTCAATTTGCAACTCTTATCTCTCATGCCCAAACAACTCTGTTAATCACAGTATTCAGTAGTACAAAAGTATTGGAGATTTTATCAGGATAGGCCAGTCCTGAGAATCTGCTATTTCAGGGTAGTTCTCAGGATGTATATCCTGACCCGGAAAAGGGTACTGACCGCTTTATCAGAGGAGGCCAGTCCTGAGCATTTACTATTTCAAGGCAGTTCTCCGAATATATTTTCTGACCAGGAAAAAGGTATTGACAACTTTATCAGAGGAGGCCAGTCCTGAGCACCTAGTATTTCAAGGCAGTTCTCAGGATGTATTTTCTGACCAGGAAAAGGGTATTGACAATTTTATCAGAGGAGGCCAGTTCTGAACATCCGCTATTTCAAGTCAGTTTTCAGGATGTATATTCTGATCAGAAAAAGGTTAGCTGAAGCAAAACTTTAAGTCCATTTCTCACAACATGAAGTAGTAAAAGGAGTTTAGCTAGATCTTGGCTGTAAGGGAACCCAGCTAAATATAACTACAAATAGTTGTTTATACTCATTTAGTAATAATGATAATTATTATTAATGTTATTAAAACTGTGGTGCAGTATTTTTATCTTGGGTGTTATCTCTGGACATTTGAGGGTTTCACTTCCTTAGGAGGAACATTAGTAGTAGCTGTGGACCACATTCTTGTCTTTGTGCACATCCTAATGTTAAAAAAGGAAAAAGCACAGATTATGCTGGAACAGATCACACTTCCCTAAGCACATCCCTTTTTTTAATATAATGTAAAAATATTTAAAAATAAGCAGATTACCAGTGTGGGTGAATTTTGTTCGAGTATCCAGGTCACCTAGGCACCATATTAAAGACTATCAGAAAAAAAAATAAGCTTTTGAGTACCTACATTTTTTTTTGCAAATGAGACAGGTGAGGGTGAGCCAATGAAGAGAAAGTCAGAATTTTGCAAAACACATCCCTAGGAAGTGTTAATCAGGACAACTCAAAAGACAGTTCCCAAACTTGGGGTTGCCTTCCCCTGTAATACCCTGCATGATAGCAGGAATGAAGGTAGTAGGACTGCAAACAAAATATGGTGAGTGTACATCCCAGTATCCCGTACTCTGACAATATTCCTGTCTACATTTTTGCAGAGCCCAGTAGGAAAAAGATAAGCTGAAGGCTGAGAAAGTACCAGAGTTTTCTACTGATGCGTGCCCAGTCACACAAGCTGTGGAGTTAACAGTTGTCCCCCCCAAAAAAAACCTGTATATATATGAAGATCCAGGAAGGAAATGAATCACAGAGCTGCAAAATGAACTGAGTATAACAGATTTAAGAAAGCTTTAAGGGAAAATAAGGAGTCTTCACTAGCAATTGCCAATAATGGGATGTCTTCCTGCTTTCACAGGTCTTGAGAGTTAGCACAGTTAGTTTAGTCATTAATCAAAATGCCTAGTTAGGTCATTGATAACTTTTTTTTTTTGCTGTTAAATATCTGGTCACTTAGAAAGTGGTGTTAAACTGTATAAAACTCAGTATGTTTATTCATAGGTTTTGTTCTACAAAAGAGCATTGTAATAACCATAGCATTTATACCCAGAGCTTCGCAGTGTTCTTCATCCCTAGCAAGGCTGTCATGGTTTAGCCTCGGACGGCAGCAAAGAACCAGGTGGCAGCCCTGTCACCCTCATGGTGGTATTGAGAGGATTGGAAGAAAAAGAAAACTTGTGGTTTGGGACAAAAACTGTTTAACAGAACAAAAAGTAGAACACAGAAAAAAACAACAAAAGTAATGCAGATGGGGAAGGATACAAGCACGATTATGATCACCAACCTGCTGACCACAGCCCCGAGCACACTCCGCCCTTCCTGTTACCCCTCCCCTTCCCAGCCAGCTCCCAGCTGCCCCCTGGACATGGCTCACCTGGGGTGGAATACCTGGGCCCCTGCTAGAGCTGGGGGACAATTAACCCTTTCCCTCCCAGAAACCAGGACATCATCCACCCCGTATTCCATACCACCTGTGCCATGCCCAGATCCTACAGTTCCTAATTAAAGGTATAAGTGCACATATATCCCTAGAGATACAATGTTCTTAGTCCATGGGTTATCACTCTAAAATGTCTGTTGAGTTCATTTAACCCATGACTTTAGGCTCCATCTGTTAAGGTAGTCTCTCAGGACAGGAAAGGTGGTGTGTGGTGTTGGACTGTCACATGCTGTATTTTCTGGGAGCTTGCAGCTGAGGCATCTGGTACAGTGTGTGTCAGTCTCGAAGCTGCTGGGCACCGGTTGCTGAGGTCAGTCTTGATCTCTCCACTGCTGCATTTCACTCAGTTTTTGTCAGGCTTCATCTTCATTGAAATCCAATCACCCACTAGCTTGGGTGATTCTTAGGCCCAAATAGGATTTGTGCAACCAATACTAGTTATCAAAATGAGAATGTATAGTGGCAGGTTTATTTCAACAATTATGAAATCATTTCATTCATTGGCTATTCTCACCCAAAATCAGATCCCCATGAAGTACACATCGCACTTCCCCATGCTTCTGCATCACCCACCACGTGCACCCATCTCCTTGAGCAAAGGCAATCCCACAGATGCCTTTGCCTGAGGCAGGGCTAACCCATACGGTCTTCCCTAAAATATTCTTCCTGTGTACCACAAGGACTTCTACTGTACATGGAAGTTTCGATTGGTCAGGGCCAACTCGGTTGGTAGATCCCCTGGTGTTAACTAGCCAGGTAGCTTTTGCTAAATGTGTATCCAAAGTCCCACCACCCATTGTTCTCAGTGTAGTTTTTAGCAGTCCATTGTACCGTTCTATCTTTCCAGAAGTTGGTGCATGGTAGGGAATGTGATAAACCCATTCAATACCATGCTCTTTGGCCCAGGTGTCAATAAGACTGTTTTGGAAATGAGTTCCGTTGTCTGACTCGATTCTCTCTCGAAAACCAGATGGGTTTTCCTCTGCGCTGCCAGTTGCTCCATTTCCACTGCTGTAACCACCCCCACANCGAAAACCAGATGGGTTTTCCTCTGCGCTGCCAGTTGCTCCATTTCCACTGCTGTAACCACCCCCACAAGGCATTTGCCACCACCCATGAATCGGTGAAGAGATAAAGTACTGGTCATTTTCCCCACTCAGCGATGTCTAAAGGCA
>VZRU01011239.1:11508-33569 GCA_013398155.1 Pedionomus torquatus
TTTTCCCTTTTTTCCCCTCCAGTCACAATCTCCACTGTCGTGAAAAAATGTTTTATTTTTGTGGCACTGTATATGTTGAGATAATTTAAAGTAATATAAAGGTAAACTTCCGGAACAAATACTTTTTCAAGGATTTACCAAGAATGAAAAAAAAAAAAATCATATCTGAAAGAATACCATATTTATTGCCATTTTTTATTTTAAAAATCTATTTTAATTATTTAAGGTTTTTTTCTTGTTTTTTCTTTTTTTTTTTTTNCATTTTAAAATCGGCGCATTTACCAGTTCTCGCCAAATGCACCGCGAAACAAGTAAAGGGTCGGTTTCTCTCCACCCAGTTGGGACAAGCAACCCTCTTCCTGCTGGCACTGAGGGATTTCCCATCCCGGGAGCGCTCTTGGGTATATCTGTAGTCGAAACGTTACCAGTGATGTTCCTCATCTCCGTTCAGTTCTTAACGTACATCTCTTAATTTAGCGCTTAACCCGTGTATGTCTTAGGCTGGTGTTTTCTCCATTGCCCCCAATGCGCTGTGAGTAGCTTTTTGTACTATTGGTGATTAGATTTAATTCTGATCCGGAGATCCACGCCCTTTACTGTACATACTGTGTTTTCTTTTTACTTTTTGATTTGTTCTCATACTGGTTCTGCTGACGGCTTGGCGTAAGATCTCGACTCTTCCATGAGGTCACTGTTGATCAGTGTTACAAGTGGCTTGGCAGTTCTCTGTAAAAGCATATCGGGTTGGGAAGATAACTCACCTAAAGTCTTTCAAACGAACTATTTAATCAGTGTATGGTACCATTAAAAAAGTGGTTGTATCTGAATTTGCTGTGGGGATAACATAACGGGAAAGTTCTATAAAAAGCTGATTTCAAAAAGGCTCTTCTTTGTATTTCAGTTTAAAAAACCAACCAAACAAACAAAAAACAACCCCCCAAACCCTCCCAAAGAAAACAAAAAACCCCAGTGCATGTGTGCCCTCTGAGATGCAATAAACACCTTGATCAAAGTAAATGCCTGGTCGCCGGTTTCATGATGGTTGAGATGTTGGGCACAGGAAGAGGATTTGAGAGGGGGACAAAAATGTGTCCGGGGCCTGACGCTGACCCCTGAGTCTTCTCAGGGATGAGGACTTCTGCTCGTCTCCTGCGGCAGTGGGGCTGCCACAAAGCCAGGCTGGGCACAAAGCCACAGGAGAAGCAGGGAGAGTTCTCTAGTTTGACCCGTAACACCTCCAGGAGGTTTCGTTAAAGCTCTAAAGCTCTTTGTCTCTTTAAACTAGAACAATATTGGCAACGTGGAAGTTTAATAAGGCTGGTCCTGATGTCTTTCCTGCGAGGCATCATTCATAGCTTCTTGAGAGGGGTCACCAGAGCTACAGGAGATCTTTGCGCTACGGTTCGCCTTATGGTGGGATGAAAGGAGAAAAATATTTCGTGTGGTTCAGTAGATTAAAGTCTTTCTGGTATGAGGTGACGTGACTGGAGACCTCCTTGATTTAGTAAGCAAATGGAGTGATGAAGCAGGATTGAATGCCAGGGGCTTCTTCAAAGGGCTTCGTAAGCAACAAAACACCCAGATGACTTGATCACGGGCCGGTAAAGTTTGAATCTTGAATTGGATTGCGAAGTTGTGCAACAAATAAGGGAGTCTTGTTGCTTAGGAGGTTTTTTGGTAACTTCTTTGCTGTTTTGGGCTTTTTTTTTGCACTTGTTGCTACGTTGGTATTCTGAATCTATCCAGTATGGCCTTGGAAAAGTTGATTTCACACTTCAGCCTTAGGACGAGTGTCCTGTTAAGTCAGGTTATACTGGTTTAGAAAGTGGGAAGGCTCAGCACGTGGCTGTGTTTTCTCACTATTTGAGTGTAAAGACCTGAACAAGGTCGGGAACTGCACCTCCAGAAAGGTTCACCGTGGTTTTGCCCATCCTTCCCACCTGCTGCGTGTTGGCAAACGCAGGGAGCGCTTGACTTCCCACCACCCTGGTGTGCGTGTCTTCTCAAAGCGAGGACAGTCGGAACCAAGCGTGTAAATATATTCAGATCATCTCATTAGTTCAAAATTAAGATGATGAACTACCACTCACTGAATTGCCAATGCATGGTTGCAATGTTATACGCGTTTCAGGGGACCAAAACCCAGCGTGAGGGCTTTTTCTTTGCCAGGTACACGCATCCTGCCGTGATGCTTCTCTGCATCAGCTTTTGTCCATGTCCACAACCCGTGGTCCTTGGTTAGTGATCTGACGGCCAGCAGCTCTGTGCAAGCGTGTCACATCTGATAAAACCTGTGAGGAAATGGAAGCCTGGACAGAAAACAAACTGGGTTGAAGAGCCAGAAGCTTTTGAGCTGTGGGAAGTAAAATCAGCGTGTTTCCCCAAAACGCTGAGCAAGGCTAAACAAAAGCACCTCTTCTCCCCGTCGCAAAGGAGTTAGAATATCTGGCTTGCGAGGAAAATGAGTGGTTGTCTCCTGCCCTGTAGACAAGAACACCTTCTTGTTATCACCCGAGCTCCATCATGCAGGCATCCTGCTATGACTAACCCCTTCTCAGTACAAGCTATGGAGGAGAGTGGGTGGGAAGGAGGGCTCCCAGCTGTGGGAGGGAGAAACTGCCTTCTTCCCCTGCGTTTTTGATGAGGGGAGGATGGGTTTCAGACAGCTGATGTGTCCCTTATCCAAGCTCTTGCTGTCCTGTGTGCTGGCTTTTTTAGGAGCTGGCACCTCTGGCTGCATGAGGTGTTTTTAACTCATCCGAAAGCCTTAAAGAGCGATAAATACCTGGGCAAGGTGAACTCAGCTAACTGTTGAGATTTTAACCAAAAAAAACCCCTCAATGTGTTCATCAGAACTGATTCATTTTTTGAATGTTTGGGGTTAGAGAGGTCTCCTACTCCCCTTCCCCATTCGTCATTAATTGTAATTGGCTTTGAGATCTTTTTTTAGCTGTTTTATAATGTATGTGTTTCCAAATGTACCGTGGCTTGAAAGGGGTGGTTCTGGATTGATGGTGGATTTTACCCAGGTGAAAGCCTGGATGGGGAGAACTAGGTTGTTGTTGTCTTCTAAGGTCCTGGGGAACCACCTTAGCGTTTCAGGCTGTTTGCAAAACCAGGCTGCTACCCAGAGTGCTCTGGCCTTTGCAGTCGCCTTAAGAGTGGAAGTTGGGGTAGCAGCCTGGTTTTGCAAACCAGGAAAGTCTAGAGCAAAAAAACTTTAGCTGGGGAGGGGGGAAGGTTTGCTTTGTAAATGCATTTGGTGGGTGACAGCATCCAGTTCCTGAAATGTTCAGTAGCCACAGCTGACATTGATTTGCCTTTTTGGCATGAATCTTTGCTCCTGACCCTCCTTCCCCATCTTCTGTGTGGGAGTTAAAAAAAAACAAACCAAAACCCGAGGCCCAATAATTCTGAATGCCAAGGAAAGCTGATGGAAACTTCCTGTGGTGGAAGTAGTGGCAGGGACATAAAGATGATACACCGAATTTGTGGTTTGGTTCTTCTACAACATGAAATACATCAGAAATTTTATTAAAAGAGAACTTTTTTTTCCATGCATTGCTAGTGCTGTGAGCAGTGTGGGAAGTGGCAGACGCTGAGTGGTAATGAGGGGGACAAAATAAGGTTTTCAGGGATGGGATTACAGAAGGAGAGAGGCAATACATATTTTGAAGCAGCAAGCACTGCCTTTTTTTTTTTTTTTTCCTGTTACAGATCTTGGTTCCTAAAGCTTCACCACCACCGCTTCCCTTTGCCTTAATTAAACTCTGCAAATGATGTGGGTAGCAAAAGCCTGATGCTTGTTCTGTTGCCCTGGATTTAGTTATAGGTTTAAGAGTAGTTGCCTTTGGGAGTGAGCGAAGGTAGTAGAGCAGAAGCAGCAAGTGAAGAAACGTGAGACATCCACTGCGTGGACTACAGTGAGCCAACCTCCTCGCTGGCAGTTTAGGGGAACCGAGGAAGGGTCTGTGCCTTGCAGCAGCTCTGGTCACCACCTACATCTGGATGGTCATGGTTGAAGATAGAATCCTAGAATAGAATCACAGAATGGTTAGAGTTGGAAGGGACCTCAAAGATCACAGAGTTCCAACCCCCTGCCATGATCAGGGACACCTCCCACCAGACCAGGCTGGTTGCTCAAAGCCCCATCCAACCTGGCCTTGAAGACCTCCAGGGATGGGGCAGCCACAGCTTCTCATGGTGAAGTTTGACCTGTTGTTTTTGAAACGCAGTTTAGGATGATGGAAGAGCTTTCCCAGTTTCACAGGTCCCTGAAGTAGCCTTCTTTTTCCAAGTTCTTGCCAAAGCACTGACTCACTCAGTTGGAAGCAGAGATTTCATGCCACAAAGTGCCAGAGCAGGTACATTGATGGCACATGCTACATGAAGCTACTGTAAAGATGTGAAGGTCCAAGGAACCATGATCTCAGATGGAAGGGAAAGCTACATCACTCTTTTGGAGTTAAATTGGTAGTTAGGGACAGAAATGGAACTGTTGGAAATCCATCTGCTTTACTGTATTATGCTTTCTTGAAGATCTGGTTGTGCAGAATCTGCTTATAAAGCCCTTCACTCCAAGGTAAGCCATGCTGGAGATCGGCTCCTCTCACAAAATGTTTGTGATGGCTAAAATGTTTTACTTTCTAAGGCATAATCTGTGCCCAGACAGGGAGAGGATCAAGGCAACATTCAGTAAGTGTAGCTAATTTTAAATAAAAATAAATAATAATTAATTATTATTTAAATAATAAAAGTGACACAAAAGCTCCACTAGCTCCAATTGCACACACATCACACATCAGTGCATCTAGTTTTGTGCATGGGCTGGTTATAAGCATCCTCCTAAACTTACATGAAGTTAATTCGGCTAGTTATTTGGTTAATATTTCAGTCATTTATATTTTTTTTTTTCTCTCTAAAACTTCCCTTTCTATTTTCAAACCCAAGATGTGCAGATGATATTGCCATCTTATTACCATAGTCGTACAGACTAGAGAAAGAGAGCTGGTTCCCATTTATTAACAGAGACCTGACAAAAGATAGTTCTTCAAAGTAGCATAAATAAATTACACTGTGACAGCAAGCAGATTTTCTCTTTAAATGCTCAGCTATTGTTTAGGACTGTAAGGAATACTTAGAGTGTGTATAAATCTGTAATTCTCCGCATACTTTTTACTCTGAGAAAGTACTAAGTAAATCTATTTCTCCAAAGCAATTCCATGATCATATTCCTGGAGGGCAGCTAATACTCATTTCCAGGTTGGCTTAAGCCTTCCTGGTTTCTCCAGAACCTGCTATCTTCTGTTATCTAGAAAAAGCACACCTTGTAGTTCCTGAATGAGGTATTTATCTTCTGAAAATTTAAAAAAAAATAGCCTGATGGGTTATGTTCTTGATGGTTAGTAAGATGTAACATTAGGCTTCGGCTTTTATCTTGTATGTATGAAATCAGGACAGTTAAATATAATTTAGAAAATTATTCCACTGTTCTGTCCACCTGAAAAAAATCATATTTTGTAGCGAGGATTGATTTCCCCAGGATTTCAGGATCCTGGCAAATATGTACTGGAATAAAGTAGCTTATGTATCTGTTCAAATATTTTGCTGCTTTAGGCATTTGACTTCGAGACTGATCATCAAAATCAACCCTAATCCTTCTCTGTCAGTTAGCCTGGCTTGAGGATTTTTCAGACAAGTCTTTTTTGTTGTTTTTGTTTTGCCAACAGATGTTGAAGGCTGCATTTAAGTTGTTTGTGCTTTTAACAGCTTTTAGAAATGCCTCAAAAAGTTTGCTGACTTATCACTTACAACCTCCCTCTCTCTCTGGATGAGAAGTACGTGCTGAGAAGTGGGCAAAGCATCCCTGTTTCATTGGGATGCAAATTTTGGAGGAATAGAGAACTGCAAGAGAATTGCAAGCCCTGGGAGCTGCAGTGGTACATCTGCCAGGCCGTATCCCCCAGACTGACAGCCCACAGGTATCCCACAGACACCTTCTCTTATTAGCAAGGAAAATCCCCCATCTCAGTGCTCTTGCCACAGTTTCAGCCAAAATTTACCAAAACCAGACTGATAGATGGTTCTTCCTCCCCCAAAAAAGGAAAGGAGAGGAAGAGACAAGGAGATTTAGGAGTTTAGAATTAATTAAACTATTTTAATGAAGCATTAACTCTAAAATTAAAGTAAAAAGATAATGACATAGATACTATACATACTAAACCATATCAAGCTCCCAGGATGATGATCACGTCACCAGCAGGCATTGGGAGAAGTCCCAGACTGGACTCAGTGATGGGCAGGAGCTGGATTCCAGCTCTGGAGTCAGGAGCACTTGGATCAGGATCAAAGGCAGACGAACAGGCAGGGTCCTTCTCAGACGTTGGCCATCGAAGGAAGAGAGTTGACCCTTTGATCCCTCAGCTTTTATACTGAGCATGATGTGGATGGGATGGAATACCCCAGTTGGTTGGTTCTGGGTCACCTGTCCTGTCCACTCCTCCTTGCAGGTGGGACCCCTTTACGCTTTTCTGTTTCCGACCCTCCAATGGGGCAAATGACGAAAATTCCCTGCCCTTGGTTGTTCCAGCAATATGTCTAAGCCAGGGCCTCTCTGCACCATCCCTTGGTATAATCAGGTCTTATCACTGTGAGACGGAACAGTTCTGAACAACCTGCTGTTAATTTCAGAGTTTATTTAGTTAGAAGAGGCTTAGCTAAGAAAGTAAATCTGTAAAACAGAAAATGGGTTCGTTTTGCCTCAAACCAGGACAGGTACGTAAAGAAATGCTGCAGAGAGGACCCTCCTACAACATCTATAGCTTCTCTCTTCTCCAGGCTTTATTGCTTGGATGAGCCCCAGAAGTCTGCGCTGCTGCAACCAGGCATTGCCCTCAGCCAAGGGTCCAAATCACTGGTGGGATAAACCTCACCCTCGGGCGGCCACCAAGAAGGTCCCTGCCGAATTTCTTCAGGTCCTGAGCAGATGTGGCTCCCCTAGAGGCACATCTCCCTGCTGGAGATCATTCCCCTTTTGTTGGAAGTGGCCATTCCAGTGGATCTGGCGAGGCCACGGGAGCCGTTTACAGCCCAGTGAGTACCATCTGATTAATAGCATCAAATTCCTGTTATTCTTTGCAGTCAGCTGAAATTAAATAAAGCTTCCCCCGGAGAGAAGTACGCGTCTGGGGAGATTAAACCCCGTGGTTGCTGCTGAGGTCTAGAGCCTGTGACCTCTCCCTGAGTCGGCATCCTCAGGAGGAGGGAGCGGGCCAAGGCAGCCAAGGAGCTGGTTTTGTAAGGGGCGTCTCAAGATCGCTCCTTCGGCTGGCAGCCCGCCCCCACGTTGACTCACAGCTTGTGAAAGCGTTTCCCAAGGCTGGTTCCAGATCGCAGGCATTATTCTGGAGCTGCAAACTCTTTTTTTGCTTGCAGCCATTCGCCTTCAGTTCTCTCTTTGCAGCTTGTTGCCTTAGCAGCCCTCGGAAGCCGTTTCTCTTGGGCAGCGAAGGCGAGCTGCTCACGGGGTAGCGCCAGTGGTCGGGCCCTATTTATTTAATTTAATTTAATTTGCTTGGTGGTGAGTTGTAATTGTTTGGTGTTTATGTAGAAAATAGGGGAAACCCCGTGAAGGACACAACTAAAATAATTAAAAGGTGGCATTAGCGACAGAGAGAACCCGAGACAGGCAGGGGAGCACGAGATGATGTTGCAAACGGTGCATTAAAAATAGCTTAAGAACAAAGAGAGAGATTGTCACCCCTCCAAA
This sequence comes from Pedionomus torquatus, assembly GCA_013398155.1. Taxonomy (NCBI): domain Eukaryota; kingdom Metazoa; phylum Chordata; class Aves; order Charadriiformes; family Pedionomidae; genus Pedionomus; species Pedionomus torquatus. Next base: position 19,277 of record VZRU01011239.1, read on the forward strand.
GGGCAGGACCCCGGGGAAGCAGGGCACAGTGGGACTGTGAAGATGCTGTGGTCAACCAAGGCGCTGGAGGAGAGGCTGGAGCAAGGGGAGTCCCACCTTCCTATAAGGAGACCCCCACACACAATGGCGTAACTCCTGGCTGAGGTCCTGGCTGGCACTGTGCTGCTCAACCGAGGAGCTTCCTTGCCTAGAGAGAGGATGGCATGGCATGGCAGGGCATGGCATGGCATGGGATGGGATGGGATGGCATGGCATGGCAGGGCATGGCATGGCATGGGATGGGATGGGATGGCATGGCATGGCATGGGATGGGATGAAAGGGGCGCTATGTCTGGTGGGAGAGATACAGCATGAGATTCACAGGACAGGGAATATCTGAGCCTGTCCATCTGTGATGGGGATACTGGGAGGAGGGTGCCCACGTCCACCACGGCTGCATTTCCTCTGAGGGCTCTGCAGCGGAGCAGGAGATGTGTCTCCTGGTTGCCTTCATCCCTCAGCTGTGTGCATGCCTGATGTAAAGCTGCTTGAAGACCAAGCAGAGCAGTTTGACACAGCACTGAGAAGCAAAAAGGGAAATGATGGAGTCTGCTCCTTGTAGGACCGAGGCAGCTGTTTCCCAGCTGTTATGGTAGAGCAGCAACATCAAGTCCATACGTTACTGGAGGAGGGGGACCCAGGACTTTTCCCCACTATAAAAATAGCTGCCATAAGATAAAAGTCAAAGGCAGGAAAAACAATTCTTAGGGATAGGATCAAGATGAAGAAAGGGAAAAAAAAAAAAAAAAAAAAAAAGCTCATTGGCAAGTTCAGAAGCGGGCTGTGTGTAAACTTCCCATATGAAAATGAAAATCAAGAAAAGGTGTTTCATTACCCTGTGGTAAATGTATAGACCATAGGGGTAAGGGCAAAGTTGATGCCGTTAACGTGAAGGATGCAAAGGTGATGGCTGAACTGAGGAGAAATGCACACATAATGTACTGCATTTCCCTTATGCTTGCGGCTGGAGGGAACCAGCATGATCTTGGCAGAGCCTCCAAGCTGAAGATGAGCATAAAGCTGCCCCTCCTTGGGTGTGTAGTGTAGTGTGGATGTGTACATCAAGAGAACCAAGCAAAAACTGCTTCCGAAGTCATAACCCCATATAAGACAATTCTCTACCATTTCCTGGGTAATAAAATACAATTAGTGCCAGGTGTACTTTTTTTTTAAGCTTGTGGACACTGTTTTCATAGCACAGACAGAAAACATCGCTTATTGCACAGACGCCTGATTTTATTCAGCCCCAACCAGTAAGGAAAAAAATCAATAAGCAAGAAGTGAAGGACTCAAGCATGGCCGTTGTATAAGCAGCATTATTTGATAGCAGATCCCTCCTGTAAGAGGATAATTTAAAAGCAGTAAAGTGTATCTAGATTGAACACTGTCAAAACTACTTTCCCTTTCGAGTATTGTCTCCCTTTTTATTTCTTTCTAAAAGAAATAAACCTGTTTACAGATCATAAATGCCTAGTGTGTAATGCTCTATAACAAGTAAATACATATAATAATGAAGTGGGTCAAGTTTTCCTCTAACGTTCACCATTATAAATGAGGAGAATGTCATGCAGGGCTTGTTTGGTGATTGGAGCTTACTCTTTCAACACACCATCATTAGGAATGACTTCGTACCTCCTCCATGGGTACCTACAGCAAAAATGTATAAAACCCTCCGATGCCAGTGGCCACCTGCCTGGAAGCCTCCGCTCATGTCCACTGTAGATGACCAGCAGCTCTGAGCCCAAACTCGCAATAAGCTGCCAGAGTTTGGTAGCAGGATGTCCTGGTCTGAGGTAAAACAAGTCAATTTTCTGTTTTATAATTTTACTTTTGGGGTTTTTTTGTTACTTTTTTTTTTTTTTTTTTTTTGGGATGCTGTGAGAGTTGGGAGACTCATGGAAACTTTAGTTTCCTTTGGATTTTTATAATCACTATTTGCAAGTNCGCTCTCACAGTGGTGAGACCTGATCACACCAAGGAATGGTGCAGAGAGGCCCTGGCTTAACCTTATTGCCACAACAACCAAGGGCAGGGAATTTTGTTATTTGCCCCGTTGGAGGGTTGGAAGTGGAAAAGCATCGAGGGTCACACCTGTAGGGAGGAAGGAATAGGACAGGTGACCCAGAACCAACCAGCTGGGGTATTCCATCCCATCCANATTCTAAACTCCTAAATCTCCCAATCTCCTCCTCTCTTTTTTTGGGGGGGGGAGGAAGAGCCATCTGTCAGTCTGGTTTTGGTAAATTTTGGCTGAAACCACAACACATAGTAAATCCCTGCCCTGTGGGGTCGGGGCTAGATGATGGGCTAGACAACCAGCACCTGCTTTGTCTTTCACCACTTAAATCACCGTGGCTCTGGTGGATCTGGAACACATCCATGTACTGTGCAGTCAAGCGTGACACAACACCCCATACACTACGCATAGCTATAAAGTCTCCATTGCCTTTATGTGCACATATTTTTCAAAATATCCTTGTTTTACTTAACTAAAAATATGGTCCTTGCCTTAGAGTTTACTTTTTAAATTTATTTTTTTCCTTTATATGACTAGTAAATCCCCGTTGGGATAACAGCATTCTCTTTTGTGTGTGTGTTGGGGAGAGGATTTCAGGGCATGTCGTACCCCCACTGTTGAGCAGGTCAGTTCAACTCAAGTCCCAGCAATATTTAGCTGATGAGTTAATCATTGAAGATAAGGCAAAGCAACGGAAAAACTAGGGCTGCTTTTCACTGTAGGAAAAATAGAACTCATGTTTTCTTCCATTCAGTGAGGCGCTGTGATTTTTCTTGCTGCTGAGGTTCTTCACCTTTTCCTCCTCCTCCTCTTCTCCCTCTGGGACCTGCCCTGCTTCAAGATGTCCACAGAGATGTATGGCCAGAAAGAGTTCTTCACCGTGTGCCACCGCCTGGCTGCTTTCGTCTTTGATTAAAGCAAAGCTGAAAACCAACGTTTAATCCATAAAGCCTGGAATTAAACCGGAGGGGAGGGGTGAGAGAATGCTGCAACTACAGCCAAAGGGCAGCTGAGTAATTTGCCTGAAAAACAGCCCAGCTTGGTTTCATCCAATGTTTTCAAACTCTTTCACATGGAAAAGAAGTAGAGCCATAGCAACTGCAGTAACTGTGGTGTGTACATAATTGCCAAGAGACACTATCTTAAAATATTTGTGTGGCCTTTCTAGTATATCTCCGTTTTATCCTTAGCAATAACATCTGAAGGGCACGCCATTATCAAGGTTTAGAGACATATTCCAAGTAAGAAGAGTGAAGGGTTTGTCAGGAATAGCTGCATAATAACTGGCATAAGATGCTGCTTCTTTGGTGGATTTGAGTTGCTGTTATGTGGTGAAGGCCTTTTGAGCATTCGTTAAAGATGATGGGAACTGGAAGTACGATTCCTGCACGAGGAACTGGGCTGTATCAGAACATTTTAGGGCTGAACAGATTTGCATGAAATGCTGGTTCAGGTTCCCCAGAGCCCATGGGAATGTGAGACCCACATCATGTCTTGGAAGGTATCTTCTGCTGGAGCAACCACATCCCTGCCAGAGGTTTGGCATGGCCTGTGGAGGACGTGGCTGTCACCCTTGGGTCTCTGTGTTCCCTGGACAGAGGATAAGAAACATTTCTTGGGCACCAAGATGTTCTCCCAGAAGGTGGCAAAAAGTAATTAAAAGATTTTTATTCTGCTACCAAACAGCCTTTGGTCCAGGTGACAGAGCAGTTCATCCTTACTCCTCGCCTGTGGAAGGACACCAGAGCCGGCAGAGAAAGCACTGTTAAATATTGCCCCTGTTAAATATTGCCTGTATTAGACACACTGTTAATCACTGCTGCAATCATTTCTAAACTTTCCATTAAATACTTCCAGCAGCCTCTCATCCTTGCCAAAAAAAAAAAAAAATCTCTGCTTTTACTGTCAGTGATCAAATCAGGACCAATTTCAAGGGCACGGAGTTAAGATAATGCCAAGAACCAAGATTATAATACTTTACCAACTTCTAATTTGGCCCGGTTCAACAGCTCTTTGGGGCAGAAAATACAACAATTGCTAACAGCAGAAACAGAACTAATTACTTATTTCAGAACTAATAAGTCATGGCATAGTCTGTGAGTCATTTCCTTGCTGAACCAACTTTTCTTTTTTTTAAAAACTCATCAAATTTGCTCATGGAGTCATTATCTTGAAGACAGGAGGAGACAGAGAGAGGTTGGGTGGGGTATTTTTTTTTTTTTCCCAGAANAGGAGGAGGCAGAGAGAGGTTGGGTGGGTTATTTTTTTTTTTTTCCCAGAATAAATTTAAAGAGACATTAATATCTTGTAAGACCCTGTCCGAGATGACTCACTGATAAGCCATTACAAGCATTTAGAGAATGGGGTTTGCATAACACCACCATAGCTAACAGATCATATCACTGCAGAGGAAAAGAAAAATAGAAAATATTTATTGACATAGAGGAACAGTATGGTATCTTAATATAGCAAAGGTTTGCATTTATTTTCCCAAATGAGGTGGCATTTTGTGGGGTTAAAAGGATTCTAAAGCCACGCTTTTTGAAGCTTGCCATCAGTCTTTAAGTAAAGTTTAGACCATTAAAGGATTTTTACAACCTAAATGCCATCTCACACTCGGGAGCTCGAGGCTGGTGCAACAGGGACACAAACATACTTCCAAATCCTTTGAGATTAATGTGCAATTTTAAGATTTCAATTCAACAATATATTTTTTCCCCCCTCCATTCATTCTTTAATCCGAGAATTTATAGATGGAAGAACCTGCAATATTCTCTGCTTTAAAATTAGACGCAGTTGATTAAATTTCTACAAAGATACCAAACACAAACGGAAGGTATTTGAAACAATTTATTGGCTACAACTTGTAGGTACATGCAAGAAATGGAGCCAACATTTAAATGCTTCAAGACTGAGGTTTTTTCATTTATTGCAGGTTGGTTTTTGTTAGGTTTTGGGTTTTTTTCTTCTTTTTTGGTTGGTTTTGTTTCCAATGGGGAAGAGCCTTTACAGGACTCCCAACAAAACGTCAGGTTTGAGAAACTTTGAAGTGAAAGAAATTCCCTTCTCTCGTGCCACTCGTGGTGACCTGGTGTGCTTGGGGAGGTTCACGCTGCCCAGCCTTTGGGCCAGGACGTGGATCTGCTGCTTCCCACGGACCCTCAGTGAGCACAAGCGTAATCCCTGTGACTTCAGGCAGGGACTTTTAGATCAGGCTCAAAACCCCCTCTGCCTCTTGGTGGTCTCTGCCAGAACCTGAGCCCTCTCACAGCCCTTTCCTTGCTGCTCCTGCCTCATCTCCAATAGCCAAGGGAGAACGTTCATGGAACTTGTGGTTCTCACATCTTATTTATTCTGTTACTCCTTTACCAGCTGCCTGCTCTTCCTTACAATAAGGCCCTCTGCTACTTTGCAGCCATTTCATCATTTTCACACTTTCTTTACCCCTTGAGATTCCACCTCTGTCTCCCTGGTCTTCTGTACCATCTACTTCTCTTGCTCTCTCTGTCTGTATTAATTGCCACGTGCTCTGTTAGCGGCAGAACAGGAGGGACTCCCCAGCTGCTTCTCTCCTCCTCGTGTAGATGAACTACTTTTTGACTTGAGCCACGTTCTGTGCTGATTCATACTTCCTAAATCTGCAAAATTTGGATGGCAAATTATGAACCGAGTCAAGGATTTTTAAATTTTTAAAGGCAATTTTTAAAGCGCTGTTTACCCTGTACCTCATACAACAAAAATAATTTTGCCACCCAACGCTGCGTTTTCCTTTTTCTAAGATAATACAAACTTAGACTTAATTTTTCACACTGCAGATAACCCCCTCGATTTCCATTGTATGTGTCTCAGAGCCCCAAATTAAACACATGCCCAAATGCCCCACAGAAGCTGGTCTGGGTGTGTTAGTGGTTTGTATCTGAGGTTTATCTTTGCCCCAGGGAAAAACTTTTCACTTTACAAATTGCCAGTGACCCCATAGCAGAAAAGGGATTTGACTGAGGTGGTGTTTCCCACCCCCCGACCCCCTCAAGCCAGGAATACAGTTAAAGAAAATAATCTGCTATAGCATCTATAATGGAAAAGTATTATTACTGATGAAAACAGATGATGTGCAGGCCAGTACTTGAAAGAGGGAAAAATCCTTTGGGGACAACATCACAAGGGCTCCTTCCCCTTCTGGGCTATGAACCCAGCCTTGATACTGCTGTCCTAGACAACAGCAGATCTCATCTATTAAGAACACCCCCTCCTCGTATTTTCTCATTGATAACCAGATAGGAAATGCAGTTTTTTTTGAGGAAATCTGAGATGAACACGACTCAGAAATTCTTGTCTCATTTGTAGTGGCTGGTATCAAGAGCTCTATGTGGGGCACTGACCTCCTGGGCTTGTGTGTAAGTACGTGATTTATGAACTATTCCAGAAGTCCCTGGGGTCACGATGCCTACATAGAGCACGTCCTTCTCTATTAGGCCAAGTGACAGGCTGAAACACTGCCTAGCACGCAGTTACAACAGGAATAACATTTTGTCCACATCTTCTTCTGCCTGCATTCCTTTGCCTGAAGGCCCTGACCCACTCAAAATTGGCACACGCTCTACGAGCCTGTATATCTGCATGTGTCTGGGCACATGCACTCAGACGCAGAGGCTTGAGTGTGTATATATATATATATAGTTTTGATTAATTTTTATGTTGCTCTGGACAGCCTCTTTAATCTCTTAGTACCATAAAATGAGGCTCTGAGCATCTAATATTTATCCTCTGAGGATAAACGTTTGCTATCAGCCTGGTATGAGAACTTCAGGTTGTGGCTGAGGTATTTATAGCAGACGACTATTATAATAAGACCATTTGAAATCAACATTTTTCTTGTTTTCTTGTCTTCCCTGATTCCCAGACTAATAAAGAAATAGATAATATTTCCTCTCCTAAGGAGTACAGGTATATAAGACTCACCGAAACATGGAATTTACTAAGCCACCTTCTCTTGATCAGTTTTGGACCCACATCAAGAGTGAGAACAATTGTAAGAGAACCCATAGACCAAGGCTGACTGGGTTATTGATGTGGCACCTTTTTTATCACAGTGACTATGGAAAAAGGCACTTGAGAAAACCATTACAGAGCCAATTCAAGAATATTGTAGGCCCATTGCGTAGAGCAAGAGTATTAAACACCGGAGTGAGGCCGCTCAGAATTACTGTCAGCAAAGCCACACGTCTTAACAGGGATGTTAGCAACAGTAAAAAATAATTAATCTTAAAATCTCAGACATTAATTTCTAAACTTTAAAAAATATTATTATTAGTTTTCGGCAAACAATCGCACAAAAAAAATAACAACAGAAAAGTTGTGCTCCCTGGAAAGGCTGACGTTAAAAAAGAAATAGTTTCTTTTAGAGTGAGAGCTCTTCCAATTAATGAACTATTGTTAGAGCAATGGTATGAAAGCAAGTCTTAAATTTTTACGCTTTGGCAATAATATGACAGAGAAAGTTGCCTGCACATTCAAAGTGTCAGGGTTTGTAATTTCAATCATCTACCAAAAAAAGTGGGTTATTAAAACTGATCTTATTTCATCAAAACATATTATGAGCATATTTTAAAGATTCCAACAAACAAATAGTATTTTAAAACCTTGGGGGTTTTGTTTTAATTCTGCACAGGAAGAAAATGTATTTTGGTCAGCATAAACTAATGATCAAAGAAATGAAACATTTTGGTGGTGAATAACCTTAAAAGTATTGAAACCCAAAGGGTACGATTGGAAATACACAGGATCATTTTATGCTGTTAGGTTAATGTAGCACCGTAACTACCCTGTGCGCTTCAAAATCTCGATATAACATACAGAGACTTGCGTAGCAATCAACAACAATTTTTTTAAAAAAAGGTGATTTGTGTTCAAAAGTGTGTAAAAGTCAAGCTCGCTTGGTGTTTTCATTAAATATATGGTTCAGCAAACACATTGAACCACGATATTTGCAAACTACTGCTGCTACCTAAGAAGATATGTGTTATAAGGCACAGGACAGTACTTCTACTGTTCAGAAGGTGGTATGATTTATTTGGGAGAAATTTTTAGTTTAACCTTGGGACTCCTGCTGTGCTGGCGTCTGAAGGTGACATGCTTAAAACTACCCATTTTGCAAAACTGTATGAAGCCACACTAAAATACTGCTTTCCAACTCCCAGTCTAATACATACTGTCCTATCTATGAAGCTGAGCTCGTATAAAAGTAATTTATAAAAACTGCAAAAACTGCTAGCACCCAAAAAAGTCTGTTGTCTGTGAAGCTCTAAAATGATTGTCAAGTAGCCACTTCAGAAGTCAGTGACTCCTCCCAATGGTAAAGCTAAACATTTGACTAGAAACTAAACCTACAGCTGTCCAAATACAAACTGGAGTGCGAGTGCATGTATTTAAGACTTCTACAGCTCCTCAAAGAAGATTTAAAGGCATTAAATTATGTCCTCATGTTTCTTCTTCTTCCAAACATGGAAACTTCTATGTTCATTAATTTCTTTTTGCTGTTTTTACTGAGCAATGAAGTGAAACTCATCTTTAAGGTCTAAGCCCCAGCTAGAGAAATTTGGGTTTTCCATGGAGATGTTCCTGCAGCAACCAGAAGAGGAAGTTTTCCAGCCTAACGAGCATGAACTAGACTGCTGTTTCTCACCGTGGAGCTGTGGTCTTTAGAGGATGCCAAAATAATGTCTTGCTCTCGTGCAGTTCTCTGGATCATTCTGCACACACAGTAATGTGCTGCACGCACAACTTGCATTTGAAGAATTGGAACAGAACCCTGAGAAAAGCAAATCCATTGGAAAAAATAGAGATTGTTCAATACTAATGGTTTGAGATGTTTCAATCCTTCCCTTGGGAAAAAAAAATTACAAACAAGTGTAGTCATTCTTTTTTGCTGATGTGAATAATTGGAATTTATCACAATTGCAAACATAAATATAGTTTGGGATTTTAAGTGCATATCTAAGGTTGATTACAATTAGAAATATTTTGTTTGACAATGCTACCCATCCCCAGCGTTCCTCGAGTCACCGTAACGTTACTTTCTGAGCTTTGAGTTGGAAAACGTCCCGACGTGGCGCGATGTTCTTCCAACAGCCGCTGCGGCAGACCTTCACTCTGTGGTGATAGGGGTGCTACGTGAGTCAGGGTCAGGTCCCTTCAGCCTTGCGTGCAATTTTCATCGTTCCCATGTATCCAGAAGCAAATCTGGGCATATTTGAGAGGAGTAATTCTTACCGCTACATTATAATCCTGCTGTTCTCCGTTGACATCCACCCACTGATGGCCTGAGAAGACGGCAATGATCTTGCGCTTCCACTTCTTCTTGTTCGGCTCCTTCAGACGGAGATAGATGCCAGAGCCAGTGGAGCCCGGCTCAGCATCACAATACTGATAAAAGAGGTCATTGGACTCATCAGAAATGCTACAAAATCTATAGACCAGCTGCCCGGATCGATCGTTGTCAAAACCTGAGAAGTGGATCATGCTCCCAGGCATCATTTTGATTGTTGGGCTGATTCCCAGCTCCATGTATTTTCTTTTGTGGGGGCGCTTGAGCTCAAGAACCGCATAATCATAATCCAGGGCAATATCCCCAGAAACACCCTTAAACCAGCCTTTGGGGATGTGGGTACTCTTCACCCTGGTCCACTGGAAGGAGGGCATGCCATCTGAGGTGCCCTGCTTCCTCCCAGATCTCCTCTGCTTTCTCCCACCGCCTTTGGCCCGTCGCCTTAGCTCCGTGGCAGCTTCGGGCTCCTCTTGGGCTGCAGAAACCTCTCTCCTACTTCTTTTAGCGCCTTTGCGTTTCCTGCCGTCGCCTCTGGATTTCGTCTTCATCAGGCCTACCCTCAGCCTTTTGCTGCCCTTGACGTAGTCCTTGCCGTTGTGCAGGCAGTGGGCAGCGGTCAGCACGTGCCTGGGGGAAACGAGAATGCCGCTGCAGCCGGTGGAGATCTTCACGGCTGTGTTGAATGGGAAGTTGGTCATGAACCGCTTGTCGTAGATGCTGAACCTACTGTCCGTTCCGTAGATCTGCCTCTTCTTTCTGGAAGACCTTGGCACGGTGGTTGAGTTTCCAGCTGGGTCAAGCCCCAGTCCGAGGACGTTCACTTCAGTCAGGGTCCGTGTGCCGTTTTCAAAAACGGTCTCGTAGGCCAAGAGGTCCTTCAAGTCAGACAAGCTCGGCACCGGCAGTTTTCTTTGACATTCAATTCCACACACGCTGTTCAGCTCCAATTTGGTTCTTGCTTCGAATTTAGGGCTGTCGAGGGAGAAAGTCCTTTCGCTCACAATCTGGGGAATCTTCTTTAAGTGCCAAGTAAAATCTTGTTCAGTTTCTGTCCCGTTACCGAGACCCAATATAGGAATGAAAAATACGAATAGCAGCGACGTGTGTTCCATTTTATCTATCTTGTTTTCTAAAACAAGAAAGAGAGATTTGAAAACAGGCGTTGGAAATATACACAGTTGTCTTAGTATCTCCAAAATACAAGCATGCAATGTTAGGACTGACATTAGCAGAACAGAATTTAGCGCTCTGCTCAAAACAGAGATGCCTCAAATATTCCCTGTATGGCCTCTGGCGCTTCCAACAGCCTCTCTAGCAAGATGGGCACCCAAGAGTCAGCCAGTGTCCATGCTGAGCTACCTCCTGGAAGGTGGACACGGCTGAGTTTTGCCTGCCTTTCCCTCAGTGGGGCAGTAATCTGAGTCATTCCACTCTGTACAAGGCTCTGGCTTTATTTATGCCGTAAGAATGCGATTGTGTTTGATGCTTCTGCTTCTCTTTTCTGTAACTACTGGTTGTAGGTAGAACATGGTTGAAAACCATCAATGTGTTCAAAAACACAGATGCAAAATTTGGGATCCAGGCAGAGCTGGACAGACAGACTATACTTGTGAAACCTCAGAACCCACAGGGAACCAGACCAATTGTGCTCTTTCCCGTAATGACCAAAAAGGAGCAGCTTTAAGCGACCTCAAAAGTCACCAGAGGTTCTGTGTTACCCACCCAGAATCTGCCTGCTACGGAAAATGGCTCTTTATTAATGGCTCTCCCAAGGAACCAACTTAGAAAGATCTCCCTTCCCCTTTTCCTCCTTTCTTTCCAAGTTTACGTTGCCTGCACGTGCCAGATGGAAGGGCACCTAAGGAAGGAAGCAAGTCCCACTTTAAATGCTTTCAGCTTCTGCTGCTCTGAAAGGCATGGTCCTCCTGCAGATCCTCTGCTGTATGTCCCTGAATGCCACGGCCACCAAACCCACGTTCATTTCCCAAGCATTGGTGTCTGAATATCTCTCAGGATGCCAGAGAACTTCAAGATCCACGATCGAAGGGACAGATGAGTGAAGAAAATAGAAGGTTCCTGGTCTAGAGGAGGAGTCTCCTTATTATATACATGCAGAAAAGTCCAGGCAAGTAAAAGGGACAAGTCTGCTGACCCTTTTTCCTGCAGGGACCCCACAAAAGCTGCAGGAACAGTGCTGTCTGTGCCTTATGGTCCCATGTGGAAAGCCCCACCTAAATGGGGTGATGAACCACAAGAAGAGCTAACACTTTAAACTGAAAAGACAAAAAGCAATCTTACTCCCATCTGTAGCTGGGAAACGGGCAGAAAGAAAGTAAAATTGTTAGAAGTCTGTGGCAGAGCCAGAAACTGAACCCAGAAGCCTTGATTCTGAGCTCTAATCATTACTGAAAAGACCATTTTTCTCCTTTGGCAGCAGTGATGTCAGCGACATTAACCCACGACTGGCCACTGCCATTGGAAAAGCTGCACTCCATCCTCACGTCCTTCGCTCCGACTGCATGGAAACCTCAGCCGTGCAGAAAGATCAAACTTTAAAAAGCCAAGCAATTCCAGGGTATGTGTGTGGTGAAGCTCTCTGGTTTGCATTGTACTGGCAGTGCAAACCAGGGCCAAGATAACCGCTTTCCTTGAGCTTAGTTTAGAATAATACAAGTGCTGACTCCTCTCCAGTGGAACAGCCCGGTTCCAAGCCAGCTAAAGATCTAGCATGAAAAAAAACCAACAAACCACCACAGGAGTATTTGTGCAACATGGAGAAAAAAAAGAAATGGTAACATCCCTTTAAAAGCTGTAAAATGGACCTACAAGTCCTGTAACTTTGAGGCGCCTTCCCCACAGAGACATAGTTCTGGCCCGTAAGACGTAACAATTATCAATTTTCAGCTAACTAAGCACTGAGGTTCAACCACATCTTGTTGCTTCTGATGCCAAATTCAGCAGGTGGTTTTGTTTTAGTAGAATTTTTGGCACTTTCCACCTTTGCCTGCATGGAACACCAACTTCGGCCCGTAGTTTACTTACGAGGATATATATAAAGCAGATTTTACAGTACAGTGTAAAGATACCCACCCTGGCATTAAAGGAGCTCCAAAAATCAGGTTTTTGAGAGGATGGGTAGACTTTCTTAAGACAGTGACTCAGAGGCCCATCTGAAATACTATACTCAAGCGCTCACCATTTACAAAGGCAGTCTTGGAAGCCAAGATTTTCATCATTTATAATGAACCACTTGTTGCTTGCAATGAACTAATCACACTTCAGCAGAACTGGAAGAGGTCCAAGCTGAGGAACTGGGTGAAAATGGCAATTCTCATCACAGAGCAGTGGTCCTACGAGGCAGCGCTGTCACCTATAGCCACACAGCTAAGCTCTGTTTACTAACCCCATCTCTACCATTGGAAAAACACCAGCTTCAAGCACGGACAACATCAGCAGTTGCTGTAGCCCAGTACAGGTCGCCAGCAAGGGGGGGAACACTGGGGTTTGGTTCCTCTTGCCAGACAATGGGGGATGGAAATGGACAGAGAAGGCTACAAACTGGAAGCAAAAAAGTAAATAAAATCCCTCAGCATCTTACTCAGACTTTCTGCCACGCTGTTCTCCATTCATCCTTCAAACCTCAGGCTGCTCTGCCCTCTCCTTTCTTTCACTCCTTTCCCAATCCTAATTTTGGGTTGGCTTGCAATAATTAGAAGCGTTGAGTCAGCTCTGCCATTACGATGGGTTGAATTGCTCCAGAGATGACAGAAGATGGAAACTAGAAAGTGAGAGAGATCCTCAGCCCCATGAAAACATTGAGATTTTCCCTCCACTTCCCAAACTCAGCTGTGAGGACTCCCTGTTTGGTGCCATTCCAGCTGCCAGGTATACACCTACAATTTCAAGTATTTTCAGTTCTTCTCTCTTCTTCCTTCCAAAATGACATCTTTCTGCATTCACAGGACAAACCCTACCCAGGTCCTAGCTTCTCAGGATAGCCTTTAAATATTTTCCTCAGTATGACCTATGTTAGTCCAGCAGAATGTATCTCAGATGCTCAGGGGAAGGCTTGTAGGCAAGCAGAACTAGAACATGTTTCTCTTTCAGGCTACCCCAGAGTGAATTTACATGTCAGCGTGGCTTAGAGAGAAGAAAAGTCTGCTGCTGCTACTACCCTGGCAGCATTTTCTCTTGGGTCTGTTCAGCCCAGCCTCTGCGCTGGGGTTTCCTTCTTATTGTAGGAAAGTCAGCATATTTCAAGCTAAGTTTGAAAAAATTTAAATGCCATTTTCAGGCTAGAAAAATATCAGCCACTGCTGCATTACACGAAGCAGCTCCTTTAACCGCTTTTGGCCCTATTCTTGAAATGTCTTGAAAGTCAGAATTCACAGCTCTGCTCTGACAAAGCAAAACAGGACAAATGTTGGAAATTAATGAAGCCAAGTGCAGGGTCCTGCACCTGGGAGGTGGCAATCCCAGGCACAAATACAAGTTGGGCAGAGAATGGCTGGAGAGCAGCCCTTTAGGAGAAAGACTTGGGAGTGCTCCTGGAGGAGAAGCTCACCAAGAGCCAGCAGTGCACGCTGGCAGCCCAGAAAGCCAACCCCATCCTGGGCTGCAGCAAAAGAAGCGTGACCAGCAGGTCATGGGAGGGGATTCTCCCCCTCTACTCTGCACTTGTGAGACCCCCACCTGGAGTCCTGTGTCCAGCTCTGGAGTCCTCAACAGAGAAAGGACATGGAACTGTTGGAACAGGTCCAGTGGAGGGCCACCAAGCTGATCAGAGGGATGGAGCCCCTCTGCTGTGAGGACAGGCTGAGGGAACTGGGGCTGTTCAGCCTGGAGAAGGCTCCAGAAAGACCTTCTAGCAGCCTTCCAGGATCTGAAGGGAGCTCCAGGAGAGCTGGAGAGGG
>VZRU01011239.1:36328-68828 GCA_013398155.1 Pedionomus torquatus
TGCCCTGCTCCTCAGAGACCTTCCTGGCCCCGCTCCTCAGGGATGCCCTGCTCTTCATGGACCTTCCTGGCCCCGCTCCTCTGGGGTGCTCTGCTCCTCAGAGACCTTCCTGGCCCTGCTCCTCAGGGATGCCCTGCTCCTCAGAGACCTTCCTGGCCCTGCTCCTCAGGGATGCTCTGCTCCTCAGAGACCTTCCTGGCCCTGCTCCTCAGGGATGCTCTGCTCCTCAGAGACCTTCCTGGCCCTGCTCCTCAGGGATACCCGGATTCTCAGGGACCCTCCTGGTCGTGCTCCTTAAGGATACCCTGCTGCTCTCAGACTCTCCTAGCCCCACTCCTTAGCGGTGACCCGCTCCTCAGGGACGTTCCCGGCCCTGCTTCTCAGGGATGCCCTGCTCCCTAGGGACCTTCCTGGCCCCTGATCCTCAGGGATGCCCCACTTCTCAGGGACACTCCTGGTCGTGCTCCTTAAGGATACACTGCTGCTCTGAGACTCTCCTGGCCCCACTCCTTAGCAGTGCCCCACTCCTCAGAGCCACCTGGCCCTGATCTTCAGGAGTGCCCCGCTTCTCAGGGACACTCCTGATCCTTTTTCTCAGGGGTGCCCTCCTCCTCAGGGACTCTTCTGTCCTTCTCAGAAGCACTCTTCTCTTCCCCAGCCCCACTCCTCAGGGCCTCAGAGGCCAGGTGAGAAGTACCTCCCTCCTTTTCTCATCACTCTTCCCCCCTGCCTCTCTGGCTTCCCCTTCCCTTGGTGTCCCTTTCATCTCCCCTCCCAAGGCAGAAAGCTTTGGGGGGGGTGGGGTGGTGGTGGTTTCTGCTCTATAGGCTGGCCCTTTGCAGGACAACAAGGTCCTCCCCAAAGCTTTCCGCTGCTGCACAGATGCATGACATGAAAAACTCGTTCACTAAGTGCTTTAGCAAGTGCTTAACCTGAGTAGTTCCAATGAGCTCATCCAAAAACTCGGCTCACACTAGAAGAGGGCCCCACTGATTTGCCAAAACCGGCAGGAAATTTGTGGCATTGCTAGAAATCAGACTGAGATCTCCAGAGTGCCGTTTCCTCATCTTAATTGTAGGCATATCCTTCCTTTCAAAGACTTAACTTCTGAAATTTAGTGGAACCAGTGATATAAATAGGTTGGAAATCAGGCTTTGGCCAGAAACTGCACCCTGCAGCTTCATTTTGAAGACTGAGGTTGATTTCTTCAAAGTGCTAACTCTTTTTGCAGCTCTCTCTTTGTTTTTGTTATTTGTATTGTGGGTACAACTTACAAGCAAAAAGTAATAATAATAAATTTTCATGTGCCAGAGAAAATGAAGTGAAGAATTCCCAGTTTAATTAACAAGGCAAGACAGAAATGAGCGTAAGGTGGTTCACTTTTACAAATAATTTCTGAAGATAAGAGCTTCCATACTGGGTCAGACCAAGGGCTTTGCTAGACCAATACTGTACAGGGCAAGGGCATGCAATAGTTTCCCTCCAGCGCTTTCCCTGCCACCAAAATTTCAAATTCAGATTTTCTGAGGCAGACATAGTTTCTATGTCCTTAGAAACCTTCACTGGATTTGTCCATCAGGCCCTCGCCCCTCCTCTCTTAAACCTACATAGATCTACAGCATCTATACCTGCTGTGGTGACAAATTCCCCAGGTCAACCATATGTTTTGTAAGAACTTGTCTCCTTTTGTGTATTTTCAAGCTGGCTGCTGCTAGCATTGTTTCATGCTCTTTGGAACAAGCTGCCCAGAGAGGTGGTGGAGTCTCAGTCTCTGGAGACATTCAAAATCCACCTGGACAAGTTCCTGTGAAACCTGCTCTGGGCTGACCTGCTTTGGCAGGGGGGTTGGACTAGATGATCTCCAGAGGTCCCTTCCAAACCCATATCATCCTGTGATTCTGTGATGCTCACTGGTTCTTTAACAGAAGATACATCATTTACAAGCCGCTTACAGATGTATAGGTGTCCATCATAAGCCCTGTAGCCCCTCTCCCACCCTGAAGGATTCTAGCTAAATTGGCCGTGCTTCACGTGAAAGATATTCCTGCTTTCTCTCCTACTGCTGACATGCAAGGACCAGAACAGCATCTGTAGTATCAGGCAGCCAAACACTTCTCCGCAGTGGAAAGTAGAAGACAAGAAGCAAGACCTACTTGTATTGGGTAGGTGCGTTAAGACCCCACAATTGCAGCTAGGGAGGTCCAGATTGGACGTTACAAAAATTTCTTCACCAAAAGAATCATGCAGCACTGGAACAAGTTGCCCAGACAGGTTGTGGAGTTGCCATCCTTGGTGGTTTCCAACACTCAGCTAGAGAAAGCCACAGCTGACCCGAGCTAGGCAATAGTCCTGCTTCAAGTGGAAGGACTCACTGACCTGCAGAGGTCCCTCTCAACCAATATTTCTACGATTCATTACCTATACTCAAGATACAAGCAAAATGCAGATTTCTGTGGCAGCAAAAAGGTATCCCTTGTTTCGTTCTCTACTGTTTTCCTAACACTTGTTAATATTTTTTTATATTTTTGGCAGCTGTGGAGCATCAGGCTGATGTTCACATGGAGCCATTTCATATTTCCAGGACTCTCTCTCCTGAGAAGTAAGGACCAGATCAGAACCTACCTTTACATACCTGAAGTAATGACCATTTTCCTCCTTGTGCAACACTTTGTATTTATCTACACCGAACTCCATCTGCCATTTTATTGTTCAGTTGGTCCCTTTCACAAACTTGCTTGTGGCTCCTCAAGGTTGTCTTGCCTTTATTAACGTAAATGACTTGATTGCTTCATCAGACTTTGTGATCTGGCTACCCATCCCCTCTCCAGACGGTTCATAAATATGCTGAGTAACACAGGGCACAGCAGATTGTCCTCAGCAACCCATCACCTCTGTAAGAACTCATCCTTAAGTCCTATATTTTGTTTCCCATCTTTCAGAGCAAAACATATATTCACCTTTTTAAATTATTTTTGGCCATTTTTCCTCGAAACCTGTGTCACTACTATTATTTTAAGTCCTGCAATTAAAACTTTCCTCAAAAAAAATTAATTATAATTTTCCTCAAAATACAATTTGCAAAAGACAGGAGGAATACACACTTCAGGGTACAGATTCTTTAGAAACACACTGTATAATATACGTGGCAGGGCTGTAAAAATATAATTGTTGGAAAAGTTCCAACGTGCTAATTTTATCCTTCAGAGGTAATTTTACCTCATTAGAAGATTAGTGAGCCCTTTTGGTATTTCTCTGTGTTCCAAAAATAAGTTTGACATCACATACCAACTGAGAGACGTTTACTTGGTACTGAGCTCTGAAAGACTGACACCTTAAAAAAAAAAGGGAGGGGAGAAGAAAAGCAAATGGGTATTAACATAAAGAATGTACTGATTTCTATCAAAAGTCTTCCTGCGTATCTACAAAGAAAATAAAGGAAAATGCTATCAGATTTAGCCCCTGGATCTGAGTGACTTCACAGAACTACAGCTTTCTTATCTTAGGGGAGATAATCCACGAAACGAGCTTCAAAATGTTTCAAAGTAAGATCTTCCTAGAATTTTTTTTTTATTTTTTTATTTTTATTTTTATTTTTTTTTTGGTAGAAATTTGAGGTAAGGGCTTCAAATTTCCTTTTGGGTGACAGGTGTTGAGCGGGGATGTGACGGCCGGGAAGACACTCCTGGAACATCGTCTGGCCTGGCGATGCTGGAGGAACACACTCTGCTCTCACGTGGGTCTTGCAAACCTGTGGGATGTTTGATGGTAGCACCGACGTGCCTTGTCCCCAGTCCCTGTGTTGTACTCCACGCGCTGCATCGCGCCTCAGCAGGCAGACACTCCCACCCACAAAATGTGCTTTCATGTAGGACTTCTGCAAGAAGAGAAAAGAGGCAGGGAAGACTCAGGAAAACTAAAAGAATACTAAAAGAAGGTTCACAGATGTCAAAAAGAATGCCTATAACCAAATTTAAAGTTCAGTGCGTTGCCCTTTGCCATACCCCACAAGCAGGCAGCGTTAATCTCTGCCTTTCTTCAATCCTTCCTCTACTCATGCGCTTCCAAAACTAGTGATTACTTGAACACTAACACCTTAATTCTCAAGTTCCTTTTGGATGCTCTTCCATCTCAGCTGATGTTACGTGTTTCACCTCCTTCCTACTTTTCTTCTCCCAGGAAGACTGTTTTTCACAAGCTTTAACACGTTTCCAGTCCCCAAACACTATACTTGGGATAACTCATTGGCTCATGATGAATGGACGTGAGATAATTCCTACTGCTTCCTGAACAAAGGGATGTGAAATACAATGGATCTTTCTTACAGGATCAAGAATGGTCTCCATGGTAGTGTCTCTTCTGCGGCAGCTTGTTGCCACAGAAGCCCTTTTGTTTTGTGGACCAGTTGGGGTTGGTTATTGTGCTGCTCAGAGGTTCCTGTGATACAATGCTGACCGTTTAGACTAAAACACTGAATGAAACAGACTTCTGTTAGAGACCCTGCCTTTGAGGACTTGGAAAAGACACCAGAACTGCAATAAATTGCATCTTTTTTTTTTTTTATTTAAGAATGCGCCCAGTGAGGAGAGAGGATGACCACGGCATCGCTAGCTCAGGAGGGTTCTGCACAGACCAAGGGACTGTCGCAGCCCATGCTGGTGAGGTTGCTGTTCATTTTAAATTGGGGAGAGGCGTACGAGGGAGTATGGTGCCAGAAACAAGGGTATCAGCAATGAGAGCCACGTCATCAACACAAGAACTTACAGATGACAGAAAGAAGGAGGGATGTGAAACTCGAGGCATCTCGTTGTGACCCGATTTTCACAATATGAGTTTACAGGTAAATAACAGACTTGAAAAAAGCCCTACTTTGTGGTAGTACAAACAGATAAAGTCTCACTGCTGAGCTAAAACTATGTCAGGCTTGTGGTCAAATCATGAGGGTTCTTTCCTCAGTCAGGCAGCAAGCAAAAATAAATGTGGGTATGTCTAAAGCATATGATCCATAGGGGAGAGGCTCTTCTGTCTGTGCACAATGGAATCAAGTTAAGAGCCACCACCCAACTCCTGCTTTTTATCTATTTTGTCTCCCCCCTAGAACAGCAGTTGAAGATGAAGCTCGTTATTCTTGACATTCATCTGTTCAGCAGAAGAGCAGAGTCGATTGTTCACTCATCACTGCTAAAAGAGCAAGAACCCACCATTCCTACCTGATGTGTAGCATCACGGAGAATCGATACGTCCGTACATAACGCCAACAAGGTGTTTCCCTCAAGAAAAATTTCCACGAGGAAGAGGGACTTCTGGAGATGTGTCAGATGGCAAATATTTTTATATGCAGGTTGGAGGCAGGTACTGTTAAGGAAACAAAAAATACACCACCAACCCCACACCGTTTTTGAAAGCCTACCACTTTGAAGGAAACAATTTTCTCCAACTGGCATTCCCAAGGTGCCCAGCCCACCAGCAGCTTTACTGGAAAATCAGTGAGCTGTAGATGGTAATACAGCACACTATGATATGGATAAATGACTTTTTGATGTGAGGGGAAAAGAAGTGCATGACCAGAGACTCTGGAAAGCTTTGGAAAAAAAATAATCCCCGACTTTGCCTGGCTAAAGCTGAATATTCATTCCCTCCCCAAGCCTCTAAATTTCTCTAATGGAAAGAGCACACCGTAGAGGAAAGTTAATAGAGTGATATTGACGTGTTAGATAAAAATAAGATTTCGGCTCCCATCGGCACGATTGACCCAACAGAGGGGAAAGTGATTCCAGGGCAAGATGAACTGGGGAGGGACACGGTGCCTAATCTCATTATTCCAACCAGCAGAGAGACAGCGGCAGCAAAATGCACCTCTTAAAAAAGCTGAGCAATCAGAGGGATTAACAGCAATACCTTACCAGAGCAAATGTGACGTTCGGCATAAAACTGAGAGTCTGTGGTACTTCCAAACAGAGTATTGAAGCAATCTTCCTCTACAAGTGTGGAAAAAAAAAGGAGGAAAAAGCTCAGTTGCAGAAGCATGCATTTTCAAGAGCTCAAATAAAGATAATATATGAGGATGCTGGCCTTAATCCATGGGGAGTAAGGGATATCATCTTTATTGTCAGTGTTACCTGAAGGTGGCCGCAAGCCATTTATTGCCATTGCAAACATACCCAGCAGAGCACAAGACTAATTTTTCAAATATGAGGAGAAATTTCTTTCTGGTGAGGGTGGCAGAGCCCTGGCAGAGGCTGCCCAGGGAGGGTGTGGAGTCCCCTTCTCTGGAGACCTTCCATCCCCTCCTGGATGCAGCCCTGAGTGATTGCTCTGGGCAATCCTGCTTCAGCAGGGGAGTGGGACTGGATGATCTCTAGAGGTCCCTTCCAACTCTGACAATTCCCTGATTCTGTGACTGATAAACTGAACACAACCCTGAGGGAAAACCCACACTTTAAAAGAACCATTTGCTTAACCACATTCCCGAATAGCGTTGCATCAAAAGGCAAATCTTTTTTAGTTTATTCTTAGTAAAGTCTAGGTGTGAAGTCAGATTTGAAGAAAAACTGGTGATACCATTTTGAAATTCCATTCACCACCTCCAAATAGCTGGGTGTTTCTGCTAAAATTATTAGGAGTGTAATAGCTACTAATGTCAGAACTTTTAAGGTTTCACATTAGACTTCAAGCTTAATATTCCACTGAAACGAGCACAAGCATTTTATACCTCTCAGAGCCATAATTATTATAAGGAAAACAACATCATACTTATTGCCAAGCCCCGTGGTGAACAGAGCATCAGGGTTGCCAAGTGTGCCTTGCTGTTGTCCGGGGTGTGTTAAGCAGACGTTATCTTTGGGTCTCTGAAGCTGGCTGGAGAAACAAGGACCAAAAAAGGTCCAGGATGCAATTTTTAATGTGATCTTCCATCCTCTGTTTTGTGTCCCAGGTAGCTCTCTCCCATTTCTTCTGTTTCCATGTTCTCCACGGCGTCAGGCAGGACTTGGTCCCATGGCTGCATCCTGGGCTGTAGCTGAAGGAACGGAGCATCTCTTTTTCTGGGTGAGACTATGCAGGAGATGGAAGTAAATACTCAGAACTGCCCTTCTTGGCTCTCAAAGTCTCTGCATATTTCTAATAGTTTTAAAGCTGTCTGTAGGTTTTCAGCTTTCTGCTGGAATCGTTTCCATATGGTCACATCCCAGTGAATAGTTCAGCAAGGAGAAGGAAGGCAGAAAGGCTTTGCCCTCATCAGGCTCCCCTTTGCACTTGCTCAGTGTGGACTTCTGCAGCAGTATTTGCACAGAATCCCGTCTCCTGTCCATCATTCTGGCTCTGCTATTCCCTAAGGATTTCTGGTGGCCTAGCCTTGTTCTCAAGAGGTTACAGGCAGAAGTGTCCTCAAAGGGATACATAGAGTACATAGATAATTACTATACATAGATATAAATATACATAGATAAACATGTACTCAGCACTGGTGAGGCCCCACCTTGAGGGCTGTGTCCAGTTTTGGGCCCCTCGCCACATAAAAGACATTGAGGGGCTGAAGCAGGTCCAGAGAAGTACGAAACTGGTGAGGGGTCTGGAGAACAAGTCTTATGAGGAGAAGCTGAAGGAGCTGGGGGTGTTCATCCTGGAGAAAAGGAGGCTGAGGGGAGACCTTCTGGCTCTCCACAACTCCCTGAAAGGAGGGTGTAGAGAGTAGGGGTTTGGTCTCTTCTCCCAAGGAACTGGCAATGGGACAAGAGGAAACGGCCCCAAGTTGCACCATCAACAGATCATTCAGATTCAGATCGATCAGGTTTAGATCGGATATTAGAAAAAAATATTTACATGGAAAGGTTTATCAAGCCTTGGAATGGGCTGCCCAGGGAGGTGGCTGAGGCATCATCTCTGGAGGGATTTAAAAGACGGGTTGACATAGTGCTTAGAGACACGATTTAGTGATGGCTTTTAGGTTGAAGTCTTAAAGGTCCCTTCCAACTTGAACAATTCAATGGTTCTATGAGTAGATACTGAGGATGTTTTAGCTTTTTTTAAAAAAAAAAACTTTATTTTTTTAAGCCTGACCTAAATTTGACCTTTATATTTGCAAAAACATGTCCTGGGACTGTCATCCAACCCATCCTTTTTCACTGTCAATCATCTCACTCCCAGGTTCAGGCAAAGTGCATCCTCATGCAGTCACGAGACTCTCTGGGACCTCCCCTGCAAGAGCCATGCTGTGATGAAGGACAGACAGAAGGAGCAAGTTTCAGCATGCGTTTATTTCCCTGTGGCAGGATAATTAACAAAATATGTTAATTGCCCTAAAAAAAAAAAAAAAAAAGAAAAAAGAAAAAGATGATAGAAATTAGAAAACATGTTGTTGTAGTCTTTTTCAGATGTTGCTCGGGAAAGCTGTAAATCTGAGGGTAAGTCTGGAGGGTAGCTGGAAAAACAAGAGCTGAGGTAACCAGCTTGTGAGCTGAATTTCTGGGGGAGAAAGTTCTGTTTCTGTTCTTTCCTGCCTCAAAACTCTCTAGCTGGCTATTATGCAATGAAACACGCAGTGCAGAGTTTATATCAGACCAGTAGTTCCAGAGATCTCATCAAACCCACAGCAGCATACTGGCTTATTTACCATCTCAACGTGCCCACACTCTTCATTTTGAATGATGTTTTTTGAATTAAACATACTACAGAATCCATCTTTGGTGGCATCTTCCACTACCCTATGGACTCTGTGATGCCAATGTAACATTCGTCCCCATCGATGGCTGCTTACTGGGCCCACTGATAAGGTGTGGGAGACAAACCCAAAGCCCAGGTGAGACAGTGGAAGGGGATTTTTTTGCTACCCAGGCCTTTGTATCAGATCTCAAGAGAGAAAAACGATGGTGGAAATTCCATAACCACCTAGATTCTCTTCCTCTACCCATCACATTTTTTGCCTCTGCTAAACTCCCTAGCCCATAGTCTCCTTGCACAGTTTAACTGTATTAAAGCAAAACAGATGCAAGAAGATTGACTTTAGAATGAATTTCATGCAAGTTAAAATAAATGGAAAATTATAGCCCTGACTTGTAATGGAAAAATGATACCTATCTTAAGAATTATCACCCATCCACATCCCTCTCCTCAGCCAAGACTTTTTAAACTAACAGCTGCACATCACTCAGTTACCAAAGCCTCAGTATGTTTTGTCAGAGCTCCCTGAGGTGGGGTTTCCCTGCCTCTTGTATTTGTACAAACCTCACCTCATTTTCAGCAGGGGCAAACATTTCTACACATTCCCATTATTACCAGAAGCTGTGGGACTACTCCCTGGATAATCCTTCTCTATCACAGCAAGCATAAGCTATTTGCCTTCATCCGTGGCTTCTGCTTCCCCATTTCATTTTCATGAAGATGCTGCTCATTATTAGGGTGCCAGCTCCTCTCACTGCCTCTAAGATCATCCAGCATTTTCCACTCATTTGAGCAAACACCATCACGCTTCACCTGCTTCTGCTCCCCATTTCACCTCAAAAGGAGCTTCTCCTTCCTGATGGCCCTTCAAACCCTTCCTTAAAGCTCTCCCCTTCTGGGACACCCAAAGAACACTTACCACACTTAGGCTTTTGGTGGGCAGAAACCAAGCACCCAGACTTTTACCATTTTATTATAGAATCATAGATTGTCCAGGTTGGAAGGGACCTTTCAGATCATCTAGTCCAGCCATCGACCTAACTCTGATAAAAAAAACATCATTAAACCATGTCTCTAAGCACTATGACAACCCATCTTATAAATACCCCCAGGGATGGTGCCTCAACCACTTCCCGGGTAGCCCATTCCAAGGATTAATAACCCTTTCAGCTGAAACATTCTTCCTGATATCCAATCTGAACCTCTCCTGGTGAAACTTGAGGCCCTTTCCTCTTGTCCCATTGCCTGTGACCTGGGAGAAGAGACCAAACCCCCACTCTCTACCCTCTCCTTTCAGGGAGTGGTAGAGAACGAGAAGGTCTCCCCTCAGCCTTCTTTCTCCAGGATGAACACCCCCAGCTCCCTCAGCCTCTCCTCATAAGACTTGTTCTCCAGACCCCTCACCAGCTCCGTTGCCCTTCTCTGGACCTGCTTCAGACCCTCAATGTCTTTTTTGTGATGAGGGGCCCGAAGCTGGACACAGCCCTCGAGGTGTGAGGAGCCTCAAGTATCTCTCTGTAGCCCCCTGTGTCTGTGTCCCATTTACAGTAGACGTCTGCAGAGTCCGGGCAGCTGAGGATGGAGATTTTATAAGCAAGAATAACACAAATAATAAATGAATTTTTGTGGCGTGGGGTGAGATCCCTGTGCGCATACATTACCTCAGTTGCCACAGTGCTGGTTTTGGAAGAGGTTTAAACAGACGTGGTTCCTCTGCTGGTGCCAGTATCGATGCTGCTTTAATCACCACCACTGACAGCACGCTGTGGCAGCAGCAGCTCCGCATTTCCACTTGACAAATCTCTTCTTTAGCAATTCATGAACTGTGTCTAAAAATATATCCTCGTTTGAAAGCTGGCATTCCATCTCCAGTCCAGGAGCAGCTCCTGTTCAAACCCATTTGGTCGGATCAGCAGTTTTATCGAAGAACACCAAAGATACCTTTGCTCTTCCAGAAAGCGTTCTCCCCATTTTTCCCTGCTCAGAACTGACTTTGATGACATTCTTCTGCATTTCAATTTTCTCTAATACAAGCTTTTTAAAAAATAAATAAATATATATATAAAAGAATTCATTTATCATGTATCAGCTTTGTACTTCCTTGCCCTTTGACAGTCGGTGCTGAGGAGCAGCAGGGGGCAACTGGCTGCAGTCACACGGATTAGAGAAAGAACTACAGAATGCCAAAAAGTATATGGAAATGGCCGGTCCTTTGATTTACTTTGGCAAATACAGGCTGAAGACTACACGCCTAATTTACAGACTTACTACGGAACAAAATGGCATTGCCCTTCCAAGCTAAACAAGCACGCAGCCAGGGGAAAGGCTTCCCAGTTGCAAACAGCACAAAAAAAGGGAGTCCTCCAGGACAATGTAGAATTCTTCCAGAGAAAGAGGGTCCCAAAGCAATGAGATCCTCTTGTGCTTCATTTGTAATTCCTTGTTCAAGTTTATTATTCTTTTTCTTGCAGTGTGTAGACGTTTACTCCAGCCTGTGATGGAGCACATGTGCAGTTCTGGGCTCTCTAGTTCAAGGGAGACAAAGAACTACGGGAGAGGGTCCAGTGTAGGGCAACAAAGGTGATGGAGGGATTGGAGCATCTCTCTGATGAGGAAAGGCTGAGAGAACTGAGTCTCTTTAGCCTGGGGAAGAGAAGGCTGAGGGGAGACCTTCTTAACCCTCATAAGTATCTGAAGGGTGGGCTGAAGGAGGATGGAGCCAGACCCTTCTCAGTAGTTTCCCATGACAGGACGAGGGGCAATGGGCACAAGCTGGACCACAGAAAGTTCCATTCAAATATGAGGAAAAACTTCTTTAGGGTGAGGGTGGCAGAGCCCTGGCAGAGGCTGCCCAGGGAGGCTGTGGATTCCTCTTCTCTGGAGACCTTCCATCCCCACCTGGATGCAGCCCTGAGTGCTGTGCTCTGGGCAATCCTGCTTTAGCAGAGGAGTGGGATTGGATGATCTCTAGAGGTCCCTTCCACTCTGACAATTCCATGACTCCATGTATATATATACGTACACACAAATATACAAATCTAAGAGTGGATGAGCAGAGCTCCAGGGCCATTAGCGTCTCCATCAACTGTTCTGCACTTTTCCTGCAGGATCTGTCACATCACAGAGGAGGAGTTCTAAATAAAAGACCCAGCTAGGCTGGCTTGGTTTTAGCACATTGGTAGGTACCAAAATTTTCCACAGTTGGATGGTTTGGCTTTGGGCTAATGTGTTTGCGTTGCTCCCTGGAACCCGCTGAAGGTCTGAACGGGGAGGTGGCATCTAGGAATATTTAGAAGGGGGTAATCTGCCCTCTGTAAACCTCATAAATTTCTCTCCATTGAGGTTCATCCAGCAATTTATTCAAACTTTCCAAACTGTGTGGTTACATGGGCCTAGAACAGGGTAACCACTGGGATAACTGTACATAGATATGGAGCTTTGCACACAAGGCATGTATATTTGCAAAGAAGGCCAAATAATGCAGGCATCTGTAAGAACGTCAAGGGCATAATTAAGTAATTTGATTAATTGGAGTATCCCATGGCACAAAAATCCATTATGTACTTATTAACATGATGTAAAACTAGAGAAGCAAATGTAATGGGGTCACGTTTCCAGACAAAATTCACCACCACCCTCTGATTATTTTCGAATTACGCGTACAAGCGCAGCCCATCAGAAATGCAATTATGTGTGCAAACCGGCTGAGTGGAGGTCACAGCAGCCTCCACCAAGGAAAATCCCCCACGGGAGGGAGGCAGCTCATCCAGACGATTCCCTGGGCTATAGAAAGCAAAGCTTTTTAAACAAAATTTGTCAGCCATTTAATAATATGCAAATATGACTCTGAGGTTAAAAACTGAAGCGCAGGAAATAAAATCCAGAGGGAACAAGATAAGACTAACAGGCAAATCCCATGGCTTTGAATTTTTCTTACACACATTAGCACAGTCAGGCTTTGTTGACTTCAGCGAATTGCACTCCTGCTTAGTAGTGTTCTTATCTTAACTCTGAAATATTCAATTAAGAGCTTCTTGAATGGGATTCATTAGAAAAATATGATGCTATTCCCAAAGTATCATTCTGACTTCATTTTTTTTTTTTTTCTTCTTTATTCTCTCACTTGCCAGAAAGAACTGGAAACACTGGACTCGGCTCCACTGACTCAGCTCTTTCTACTAAAACCTACAGAACAGCAAGTGGCTAATCTCATTCAGTAATTCTGGAATGGATCATTTTTTGAGATAACTCAAGGAAAATTTCTCCTTTATAAAATGTTCCTATTTTGCTTCTATAAAAGTTTTGTTTTGATTTCTAATGTATAATTCTAAAAAGAAATAAGATTAATGCATTACTGCTGTGAATTCCTATTGGGTAAAGGTTTTAGTTTGTAGAGTGAGCCAACCTAATGTAACTCAGCTAATTTAACTAATTATTTTTTTTAATATTCACGCCCATTCTGCTCTCCAAAGAATAATGTTTGCAGAAGCAAATTCCATTGCTTTGTAATAAGCAAACATTACAAAACTGACAATATTGGTGAAACTTAAAGTGCTCAAAAGGTCAATAGCCTATGGAGGAATTAATATTATTTTAAAAATCAAGGTTGAAACTGCTATTGAATCAAACGTTTGGTGGGTTAAAAATAGTACAAGGTTAAGCCATCACTTGGCCAGATCACCCAATTTAGAAAAGAGGCAGTCAAATCACAGAAGTTAAAGGAATAATTATTTCTTATTAACTCTGTATCAGATGATCAAAGAAAATTAAATTACTGTAATCAAAACTTTCTTATTCTTTAGGCCCTAGTTACAGATCTTAACGAAAGTGACAAAGTCAATTTAGCCAGTCTTAAATAGTTTCTTAAATTTCAGGTTCATAGAATCATAGAATGGTTAAAGTTGGAAGGGACCTTGAAGATCATCCAGTTCCAACCCCCCTGCCCTGGGCAGGGACACCTCCCACCACACCAGGTTGCTCCAAGCCCCATCCAGCCTGGCCTTGAACCCCTCCAGGGATGGGGCAGCCACAGCTTCTCTGGGCAACCTGTTCCAGGGTCTCACCACCCTTGCACAAAAGAATTTCTTTCTAGTATCCAATCTAAATTTCCCCTCTTCTAGTTTAAAACCATTACCCCTTGTCCTATCATGATGCTTCCTGACCAAGAGTCCCTCTCCAGCTCTCCTGGAGCTCCCTTCAGATCCTGGAAGGCTGCTCTAAGGTCTCCCCGGAGCCTTCTCTTCTCCAGGCTGAACAGCCCCAGCTCCCTCAGCCTGTCCTCACAGCAGAGGTGCTCCATCCCTCTGATCATCTTGGTGGCCCTCTGCTGGACCTGTTCCAACAGTTCTATGTCTTTTCTCTGTTGAGGTCTCCAGAGCTGGACACAGGACTCCAGGTGGAGTTCAGTGTTAATACATGATTGTGTAATAACATAAGGCTTTGTGCTTCGCGGCTGCGCAGTTGCTCCCATACATCTCGAAGGATGGAGAACCTGCAATGGAGCACACTTGGGCTTTTGACCTTCCTCACCTCGGGCACCTCTTGGTCTTTCTTGGGTGTTTTACTGGATGAATGTCGCGTTGTACTTTAAAAAAAGGTCTGCGTGTTTCGGACACTGCTGATCAATAAAAAGGGAATTCAGGTCCTTATTTATGGTCAGAGCACAGTCATAAAGGCCAGTTAGAGGCTGTAGTTTATCACGGAAAGCAGTTAGAAAAAGTCCTGTTGGGGACAATGCCTGTGGGAAGGTCGTTACCAAAATCATATGGTTTCTGAACACGGGGAAAAAGGCCAAGGAAGGAGTCTAGGGCTGCCTTTACAGAAAAAAGGCCTCATTTTCAATAAATAGCTGATGGCCATATAATGTACTCTCTGCCTCTCTGCCTGTTTTGGGCCTTTGCACACTCACAGAAATAGCTGCAAGCTTCATTGTTAAGCCTTTCATCGCCCCTCAAAAAGCATCTTATGTTCCCTGAACGTACTGGAAATCAGCTGAACAAAACAAGTGTCAATAGCCCCATCCCGGCACCAGGCGTAAAAGCTAAGGGAGAACACGCTGATTTTCACACAGTATGGTTTATAGTCCATTAGTTGGAAAGAACTAATAGCAAAGATCTGCTTTTAATTTTATCAGCGGAGGCTTCCATGATATAAAACCAGTAAAGTGTAGGCCAAAGAATATTTCTCATCTGAGCTATTTCCCTCTCAGCCCGTTGTTGTCAGAGCTGTCACTTTTCCAGTGCATTCTTTACAAACGAAACTGCACCCGGGTTGACATCACTGTAGTTGGTAGCATCAGGGAATAAGAGCCTATATAATTTACGTCGTTGCAGTGTCTCATAAATCACAGGTTCCATAAAAGAGTCAAAATAACCCAGCCGATACTATCATAATGAGTTTCTTAGAAAAGCATGTAATCATACAAATCCTGTGCAGTGGCCTTCGGTCGAAAATCAATGACAGGTATTTCTTCCTGTTTTGCTGACTGTTTTCATACCACTTGAAGGCATTCACTGCAGCAGTGTCAGGGTATGGGAATAAGCACTGCCAGGATGAGGCACCTCCCTGGTATTATTGTTCATTCCAGTCACTGCTCTCTGCCAACTATTTCAGTCCAAAGCAAAACCTTCAGCTTAAACCTGATCCCTATCCATTTACTTATTTCAGCTAAGACGGGGCCACAGTACAAGTGATCACAAACCATATTTTTCCATCTATTCCAGGTATTCAACCTGGCTTTCTTGTTGAGATATGTAGACATAAACTCCTTCAAGACTGTCAGTACCTCTGATGCAAACTCTGTTAACCTGTTCCCTCTGGATTTTCTCCAGAAATCACATTTAGCGTGGGAGGAAAAAAAAAAGTCACTCAAGCTACAAGCTCACAATATTCTGTAGCTTTGTCCACTCCATCTGTTTTAGAGTGAGATGGTTGTCCCTTTTTTTATTCTCTAGGAGCTATCAAAGGAAACTTTATGACCAAAGACAAGGAGGGCTAGTAAGGCAGGGAGGGGGGAACAGGACAAAGGAGAAGCATTTACTAAGGCTTCCAAGGGTCAGCACAGAGCAATTAGGCTTTTTGGCTCTGAATCCCTAGAAAACTATAGAGGGAGCTTAGAAAGATTAGCTTGAATGGCTAAAGTTATCTTTTTTTTTTTTTTTTTGGACCACCTCACAAATGCCAGCCTCTTAGGTGGTTAAATTTAGTTGAGGTAAGTGCTGTTCTCAGCTCTGCTGTCAATTCCGCAGTGCACTTAATCATGAGCTATTTTATAACAACCGATTCCCACTGAGGAAAATCAGAGAATTTTTTTTTTTTTTTTTTTTTTCCGGATCAGGGTGATGAATAAGGATAATTGAGGATAATTCTGAAATGTACTTTCTTTAAAAAAACTATATCAACAAGCAGCAATATTTAGATTCTTGGTCCTTTCAGATACGTGTGGTCTTATGGAGGAATAACTATGAATCCCTAAATAAAGGATTAAAGTCCAAATATTTTTGGATTAAAGTCTGAAGGCTCAGGTTTTGCACTCCAATGTCTCCTTTGTTGATTTTTAGGTTACTTTAATCACCACACATTTCTGGAAATTAGAACTTTAATCCAGATCTTTATGTAAAGTACAATCTGTCTCATTCGAGTTTTGACTTTTAGGGGAAGACCGGATCCACGTTGTTCTTTCTTTTTCAAAATTTGTAGCAGAGATTGTATCTTTCGACTAGACCTCTCACAATAAACACATTTAAAACATTGTAATTGTGTTTCCTCATGTCATGGCTTTACTTTTCTTTGGCTAGCAAGAAAGAGCAGATTGAAAAGAGAAAAATACCAAATACTTTAGAGGTGGTTCTTAACACAAACTCCTTTCTCCACCAGTTCCAGAGAAAAGTGAGATATCTGTTCTGTGCTGTCAAAACTCAAATTGACTTTTGAGCTTTCAGATTTGCTAGGTTAGCAGAAATGGCAGGATTTCTTTCTTTCCATCTTATTTTCCAATATTTCTCATGCTAGTTTTGCATTATTATTTTTTTTTTTTTTTTGCTTATTTCTGTTTCCCGCTGTTCTGGAATTCCAGTACAAGATAATCCCATGCCCAAGAGGAAAACACAAGTAAGGCTGTACATGATCTTGTAACTTTTGTAGATGTTACACCGCGAACTGTGAAAGGTCTATCTAAACTTCAGAAATGTGGCAACATGTCCAGCTGCTAACACAACGAAAATTAAACAGCAATCTGTAGTTTATAGGCCCATCCCAGCACCTCATGGTTTTGGAGAATGCAAAAAATCCACGTAAATGTCACTCCTGTTTGATCTGTTCTTAGAGAAATGAGAGGTATGAGGGCTAAATAAAGAAACCTGCAAAATATCCTATCTCAAATCCCACCTAGGGGGAAGGACTCCTTTTTCTTTTGCCATTTCACCAATTCCAAGACTTGACTCGTAACTGTCGTATCTTTGTGCTGTAACAGATATATTCTAGCCAAAAAACAAAACACAAAATATCTACAGGGGATTTCATGAGATGCTTTAATCACATAAGTGTTTTACACAGTAACTGTTCCTTTAGCTGTCTGTGTGGGAAAGTATTTTCTGTCAAAATTAGACTTGTAATTTTAAGTTTCAAAGGAAAACAGCATTGGTTTTGATCTGAATTTGGAACACCCTCATATCCTTACTGTATCTGGCTATCAAATTCCTTCTCACATAATAAGAAATGGTTTGAGATGATATAAAATACTTTCATAATTAAGGGCAAACACGGAATAGCGTAACGTATTTCAACATTCTTGATTTTAATGAACTGACCGCAATTCTGTTAATAGCTATAGCAACTCTGGCAGTGACATCAATTACAGGAAAAAATAAAAATAGAAAAATTAAATAGACCAATGACATCAGCAAATTAAGACCCTTTAGGGTTTTGCCAAGAAAAACCATGGCTAGTGAAATTAGACACTGGCTCAAGCATCAAGCGCAGCGCAGCTTGGCAGAAGGGAGCCAGAGAAAACTCCTGAGTCTGGGAATCTGGGCCTGAGAACACGGACGGGATTAGCAAAGGCTGAAACTCCACGAGGAGAACCTATGTCTGCCTGAGAGGAAGAAGTAGGAAATTCCTCCCTTGTGTCCTGTCCCCAGTAAAAAGAGGACTTCTAGTATTGGAAGTCTTTCTTGTGCTTTTTAGGGGTAGAGGCTGCAGGACTCTAGAGATAAGAGAGGTGTGAGGAATTAGCTTCCCTGATTCCATGCCAGAAGAGGGAAGGACTGAGAAGGATGGTGCAGAGGGTACGTATGGACTCGGGGAATCCGAATGCTGGATGAGAATGAGAGTCCTCCAGCACCCTCCTGCCTGCTTGGGAGAGGGTGTCATTCCTAAGGTTAACCACTGCATTTTGTCAGTCATTAAAGAAAACAACCTAAGTCCCATTTAATTTACTGAGAGCAAGTTTTAATATATCACTTTCGCCTTTAGCTTTTTGCTTATCTACCCCGAATATTGCATTCTGCCTCCTCAAGTCCAGGCATTTGGGGAAATAAATGATTTGTTTTCTCAGGGCATTTTTTTGAAGTTAGATCGTAAACTTGCCTGGCAATTTAGCTGATGGAGATGATATATGAAGACTGATGTATTAGGTCGCTCTGACCGCAGAAGAGATCCAATTACCTAAGGAAGAAATGGGAAAGGTTACCACTGGTACCCAAGCTTCCTTCTCTCAGCTTCTGTGAGGTCTGCTGTTTCTAAACAAAGCCAAAGAAGAATTGCAAACAATTAATATCTATGTGAAGAACGTAATAGGTATGGAATATATGAACGCTTCATAACACTTGAACCAGGCAGCCTAAACTAAGGAATATCTACGGACATAAATCTGCATAATTAAGAGTTTTAGGAAGGGTTTGTTTCTCTGCGTTTGCAACGCTATGCTCTATGCTGTTGATCCTGTTGACACAGTAATATCATTATCAAATTAAAACAGACAGTAAGTGGCTTAAGTCAGTCACCACTAGGTGTTTCCTACGCTACTGTGAAATAACAAAATGTTGCCAACGTAAGCAAATTAAGAAAGTGCAGTGTTTTAAAAAGCTCGACGTCAACATTACTGTAGTATTATTGACATGAAAGTGGAAAACACTAAAAGCTTGGCATTTGCAACCCACCGGTTTCAAACCACCTATTAATTCCTTAATGCAATCCCTACATAATATAGCAATGCAGTGGTTGATACAGGATGAATGCTCATGGCACAGATTTTTACCTGTACTTCCAAAAGTCAGCATCTCACTTCCCGGTTAACCTTAGACTATGTTTTCTGATGATAAGACTGTACGTCAAAAAGCTGTGAGAATTAAAGATGACCTGTTCAGTTATTTGAGAAATCAATTTTGATTCAATTTTAAGGAGAAAGTTATTGGAACATGAAGAATTGCTTTCACACAACAAATCTTTTTATCATGGGACTGTCTTCCATGTTTTGCCCTCTTCCAATGAGAGGTTTGATGCCCAAAAGCATCAAATGTGGTCAAAGATTTTTGAGGGTATTACGACAGAAAAGAATCCCGATGATCCCTTTGTACAAATGCCAGGCTGGACACCACCAAACCATGCCCTAACTCCCAAGTGTAACGTGCCTTATATCTTCCTCACCTGTGGGTTCCTCAGGATGCTGAATGTCACCACTGGATCAATCACAGCGGGGGACCCAACACAAGTGTGGAGCGTGGTGCATTCCTGGGGAGCTAGATCTTAGCTCTACCTCCTGGCACTGTTTTTACAGTTCTCAAACTAATTACTTGCTTCATTGCTTCTCCAAAATATATTACAATCCAGGTGCTGTGGCGTTCTGAAGTGGTTTTGTAAGTAGCTTTACACTCATTTGTCAAATAAATGAACCCGGCACATTCTTTAATACCTTTATTTTTCCTAACTAATTGTACATCATTCATCCTCAGCCAAATGTAATCCTTAACGCTCTGGTGGACTTAAATCAAATAATAAAACTGGTGATACAGAAACTACAATAGAATTTCAAATCGCTACAGATTATCGGGATAACATTACAAATGCTTTGGTGTCACACGCCCAAAGATTGCACTTAGGAAATGTCACCGTACTGGCTGCGGTGGGTTGACCCCGTGGGGACACCAGGTCACTCCATCACTCCCCCTCCTCAGCTGGACACGGGGAGAGAAAATGTGATGAAATGCTCGTGGGTTGAGATAAGGACAGGGAGACCACTCGGCAGTTACTGTCACGGGCAAAATAATTCAATGAATAAATAAAATAAATAGATTCGTTCTCTCCTGAGCGGCAGCAGCAATGCCATGGGTGCTGGGGTGAAGGCTGAGGTTTTCTGGTCTTCCTTAAGAAAGCACTTAGAGATCCTGACTCCAGAGGAGAAGGGAGTAGAGACAAGAGGCTCTTCCTCTGCAGAGCTTGCCTGAAATGGCTCAGGCTTTAACGCTTTACTGGAGTTGGCTGAACCAAGGCAAGCCTTATGTATTATGTAAAGGGGTCCCTTAAATATTAATGTTTAAATAAAGAAGGCCACATTTAAAATGTATTTTCCTTTGTGACGCTAAAATGCATTAGAAATACCTTTCAGTGCCAGTTGGATGGTCCAGAACTTCTCCTTTCCTGAAGAATCTACCCCTCCCCATTCTAAATTGTTGTTTTCCTCTCAGTTCGTGGATTAAGCTGCTGCGCAAGTCCTAACTCAAAGTTGTACCATCTTCCAAGAAAAGGCATGGCTTTTTATTGTTACTCTAGTAACCATATACATGAAGCATGTTTTTCTGTGCAGTTCTTCATTAAAAATTAATGTAGGATGAATTAACCATTGTTTTAGTACCCTGGGCCAAATTCCCAGTTCATTATTTCTTGAAGAAAGAATAATAATAAAGTTAAAATGTGTTAAGATTATTTTAGCTATTGATTTGTTTTTTGTTATTAATGTAACTTTTACACAGATAGACACAGCTTACCACAATATTGGGATAATTAGAGAGCAAAGCAGATGGGATATTGTAAACTGAGCTAATTTTAGGGTCCTCCACTCTAGCGCAACAGTCTCTCTGCTGCCAGACAATCAAACTGGGAAGAATAGATTAATTCCCTTATTTAGGATCCACCCTCTGACAGGAGGAAAGAGCAAACGATCCTTCTTAGAGCAAAGCTTTATCCTGAAAAGCGTTAGATGCTGATCTTAGTCCAGCAGCTACGTATTTAAAGACTTTGATGAACGATGGGCCAGAGCTCTCGGCACCTGGCAGGAGGCAGCCTCTGCAGGGGATGGGATCTCTGCTCTCAGAGACGAGCCCCCTGCAACCAAGGGAGGTTCAGTTAACAGGGAGGGGAAAAAATGCTGAATGTAAAGGCGGATTTAAAGTCTTCAAGTCACGCAGAGTATTTTTATTAATATATGTAGAGTAAAATCTACGGTTCCCAGGAATCCGGATCGCCATTTGAGAGAAACAGAGATATCAAACAAATTTTTAGCAACTGCAGGGAAGGCTCATCGTGCAACAAACGGGTATAAATACCACCTATAGGTCTGAAGGGGAAGATTCAGCAGCTAAACATGCTGTACCTTAACCCCAAATGGAATAATACACCTAGTAAGAAGCTTGGGGTTGGGAAGGGAAAGGGAGGATTCGGAGCCACTGCAAGGTTTGCAAGAGCTGTAGAGCATTCAGGTCTGATGAAGGCAACTGCTAACAATTTTAGGACATAAATAATCTCTACCATGCCAAGGCCAGGGTGAAGAGTTTAATATCAGTCATCAGAAATAAATAATAAAGAAGAAATGTGAGATTTACAGTTGTTGCATGGAATCCATGGAGACGATAAAGGATGTATACTTCATTCATAGTGTTTTTCATATATCAAACATGACATAGCTTCTTAAAAATACATTACAGTAGGTTCCACAAAAGAGAAAAAAAGGGGGCTGAGGGAAACAAATTTAGAAACTGAAATTATGGCTGAGATAGCACGTCCATTTTATTTCTTTTAAACTTAAGATGAAATTCCAGTATGAACTGTCATTGCTTGACCAAAAACCCCTCTACTTTCTTTAGAAGTCCATGACTGAACACAAAAAGAGCTTCCTGGATACTAAAGAAAGTGGGTGACTGGTTTCTGCATTCAGATGCATTCAAATAATGAGGCTTATTGAACGTGAAACACGTCTCATTGTATATAACCCTCGGTGAGGAATGTGCACTTCGGTGCATACGAAAATATTGGTTGAGACACTGAGACGTTTGATATAGTGCACATGCACCATCCATTAATTTTGCCTGACAATTTATATGCATAGCTGTGGGGTTATCCAAATATAAACTTGAACGTACCCTGAGAGCCTGGAAGGTTCACACCCCTTTTTAAATGCAGGCAACCTTTTTTTCTTCTCCCTGAATTCCCATTAGGGTCCTGTCACGCACTTGCCAGAAGGCTGAAGCTCAGCAGGTGTGGTCTTTCTGTAAAATGTTCCCAGGAGAAGTTTAATGGGAACCTCTCACACACATCAAAATATAATACTCACAAAAATGTTTGCTGGATCAGGACCTCAGTTTTAAAACTCAGGGGAGCAGGGTCTACGTCTTTTAGTACACACTAGCACACCCTGACTCCGGATCAGGGTCCTACATGCCACGGAAAACTAATTATAACAGAATAGTCATCACAGAATAGTTAGAGTTGGAAGGGACTTTAAAGATCATCCAGTTCCAACCCCCGTACCATGGGCAAGGACAACTCCCACCAGACCAAAGCCCCATCCAGCCTGGCTTTGAACATTTCCAGGGATGGGACAGTCACAATTTCTCTGGGCAGCCTGTTCCAGTGCCTCACCACCCTCACAGCAAAGAAGTTCCTCCTAATATGTAATCTAAATCTCCCCTCTTCCAACTTAAAACCGCTACCCCTTGTCCTATCACTACGCTTCCTGACAAAGAGTCCCTCTTCAGCTCTCCTGGAGCTCCCTTCAGATACTGGAAGGCTGCTAGAAGGTCTTCCTGGAGCCTTCTCCAGGCTGAACAGCCCCAGTTCCCTCAGCCTGTCCTCACAGCAGAGGTGCTCCATCCCTCTGATCATCTTGGTGGCCCTCCACTGGACCTGTTCCAACAGGTCCATGTCCTTTCTCTGTTGAGAACTCCAGAGCTGGACACAGGACTCCAGGTGGGGTCTCACGAGCGTGGAGTAGAGGGGGAAAAGAACTTTAAAGTATGTTGGCTTGGTATAATGTATATTGTATAATAACGTTTCACAAAACGAAAATCAAAAAGTGCAGCTACGCGTTTCAAGACAGGTGACACGAAGATTATTCCCTTGGCCTTTACAAAAGAGTTTGGAGATTAAATATTATGCAAAGGCTAGATGTTACTAAAACAGACGCTCTCGTTGCATCTCTGCGCTGCCATGCTCGTGAGGACACAGTAATTATAGTGGTGCTCTTCTGACACGAAGGTTACGTTTCTGACCCAACCATAAAACGTCCTTACAGCTAAAACTGAACACACCAACACCAGGCCTGGGAGCAATCGCCTTGTACCATTCGAATTGTTAATTTTTAAAGAGAAGTTAAAAT
Source organism: Pedionomus torquatus (assembly GCA_013398155.1). Classification (NCBI taxonomy): domain Eukaryota; kingdom Metazoa; phylum Chordata; class Aves; order Charadriiformes; family Pedionomidae; genus Pedionomus; species Pedionomus torquatus. Next base: position 59,571 of record VZRU01011239.1, read on the forward strand.
TAATGCCTCATAATACAGGAAAGTTACCCTCCCACTTTCAGCTGAGCAATTTGTTCAAAGCCCTAAGTCTGGCCTCACTGCATGTCCCATGAAGCTGATTCTTAGAACAAACAATTCCTTTGGGGATCCAGGTCTAAAATGCACACTGGAAGCGGATTCTGAGTTGGATGGAATGAATATATTCCTAGCAGGGAAGAAATCAAATTAGCGGGGTTTTGAGGCACACACGACCAGAGAAGTCAAAGCAAGTATGTCATGTAACTTCATTACAAGGAAAAAACCATAGTCAGTTGGATGAATAAGAATTATAGGGAAAGACACTGCCTCCTTGGTTATCCATTCTATGGATGCACTGCGTCTCTTGCACTAGAAGTAATATTTTTATTTTTTTTTAATTAACACTTATTCTGGTAACAAAAGGGAAAAAAAGCCCACCACCTTCAGGAGTCTCTTTTAGGAGGTAAGATCTGTCACCTTATGATGGAGAAAGCACTATTTCAGGCCATAAAGGATACTGACATTTCTCTTTTACATATGTCAATAGTACCACCCATATCCCTTTTTGGTTTCCTCATGTCCAGAGCCACCACCTGGAGTCTGCATTACCAAGGACAAGTACGTACTAAATCTTCTACCCGTGGCATCTCAGCTACACCGTGATTTCTGGGAAGACAGCCCACATTTATTGTGCCATCCTAACTGGAGTTGCTCTGGGACCAGTCTGTTTTGCAAGAAGTCTGTTGCCCTTCCTCATCCTTCACACAGATATATTTCAAGGCATTTCTCAAAACCCTTCACGTTCAGTTTTCTATTTACTTCTTCCAGTTTCTACTAGGGTATATGTAAATGGTTGTGATCTATTCCTGCTTATAAATTTATGGTGGAATAATCACCTAGTGGTGCTTAGGGCAACGAAGCTGGTGAGGGGGTCTGGAGAACAAGTCTTATGAGGAGAGGCTGAGGGAGCTGGGGGCGTTCAGCCTGGAGAAAAGGAGGCTGAGGGAGACCACCTCCTTCTCTACAACTCCCTGAAAGGAGGGTGTAGCAGGGGGGGGGTTGGTCTCTTCTCCCAAGTGATAGGACAAGAGGAAGTGGCCTCAAGTTGCACCACAGGATTGGGTATCAGGAAAAATGTTGACACTGAAAGGGTTATTAAGCATCTGAATGGACTGACCAGGGAAGGAGCTGAGGCACCATCCCTGAAGGGATTTAAAAGACGGGTTGACATGGTACTTAGTAACATGGTTTAGTGATGGTTTTCATCAGAGTTAGGTTGATGGTTGGACTAGATGATCTTTANACCTCCTTCTCTACAACTCCCTGAAAGGAGGGTGTAGCAGGGGGGGGGTTGGTCTCTTCTCCCAAGTGATAGGACAAGAGGAAGTGGCCTCAAGTTGCACCACAGGATTGGGTATCAGGAAAAATGTTGACACTGAAAGGGTTATTAAGCATCTGAATGGACTGACCAGGGAAGGAGCTGAGGCACCATCCCTGAAGGGATTTAAAAGACGGGTTGACATGGTACTTAGTAACATGGTTTAGTGATGGTTTTCATCAGAGTTAGGTTGATGGTTGGACTAGATGATCTTTAAGGTCCCTTCCAACCTAGACAACTCTATTCTAGTTGAGATTCTAGTGAGACCACAACATACAAAGCTTGAATATGGTAACTATTTCTTTACGGCATGCTGTTTAGCTATGTGCAAATATGTACATCGCCTGCAATCCTGATTAGTGTTGGCCAATCAACCATTAGAATACTTGTGGCAATAGAGGTTTTGTTGTTTGACCAAAGATTATGGGCATCAGAAATACAACAAGTTCTGGCTTTCAGAGAATGGAGAGATCACATTTTAAAGGGAACAAGGATGATACTTGTACCTATAGTTCCATTACCATAAATAAAGTCACCTGTGATGTTTGGTCACCATCAGGGCAAGATCATGAGGACCATTCCAGGAAGTAAAGAATTTGAGATTCAAGATTTTGAGAAAGTCTGGTCTTTTCAGACTCATGAAACCACGTTCTCACGTCAGAGAGCTTGGACAAAGAAAGTCTGGCTGTACACTCACAGCTGCAGGAGGGAGGTGGAGAGAGATGCTGTTTGAACAAGCCCTTGCGATACCAAGCGAGCGGGTAATGAAACAGCAGATTATATTTAATCCAAGCATTACACACACATAATGCATTACTCTAATTTACTTAAGACCACTTAAGAAAGAGGGCACTGAGTCATTGTAAATTGTAAATTTTATTTCTCTGAAAACCGGCACAGAATTTTAGAGGCAGTACAAAAAAGCGAGTGCAGATGCAGGGACTATTTTATACACAGGATGTGAAAAAGAAAGACAAACTATGATGGTGATGTATAATCACACGTAGCACACGTGCATCTTGGACGCTGCATTAGTGGTTTTCACAAAAGCCAGAAAAAGTATTAGAGGGTATGAAAGAAAGGTTTAAATCCTTTAACACTTCAGTTTGGAAAAGAAACTACTGCAGTGGGAGAAAACACAATTCTCTCTATTTTGATGGTTGTGACAAGTATAAAGAGGTAATGATTGATTATCATTTCTCACACTACAAAAGTAAGGGTCACCCGAGAAAATTATTAGACGAGAGCTGAGAATACACACCACCACAGATATTGAAACAAAACGTTGTTAATTACGAAAGACATCTCACCAGGATATTGTACAAACCGAAGCATGGGGGTTCAAAAAAGGATCAGAGAAAATCCATGCCTGTTAAAGGTGGTGGTCTTCTTGTAAGTCCTGGCTCAGGGAGTCCCTAGACTCTGCAAATTACTGCCATGAACTAGAGGGAAAGCCAAGGAATGCTCTTTCTTATGATTGTTCCCAAAGAAACCACAACCTGTTGCTCTTGAAAACAGAGTTTTGTGGCAGATGGCCCTTTAGTCAGACCGAGTATGACAGCCCTCCTAATTTATGCTTTTACATTAAACAAACTGTATGATTTTACTGGCAACAGAGAGAGATGGAGCAGAATAAGGTTCTCGATTGTAGGTTTATATTGGTGTGGGAGCTTAAAAGGCACCCACTAAGGCACTCTGTTCCAGCGGAACTCTGTTCCTCTGCTCTCCTCTTTCCCCAAGAAGTGCCCTCCTACTGAGGCACCTTGCAGCACAGACTGTGTGGGGTATAAAGCCGTGGGATTTGCCGAAGATAAATTTAACATTCTGTATTTCACGGAGGCTTAGAGGGTTTGGGTGATGGGATATGGGAAATCCACGGTGTGAGCATTCTTTAAAGAGTTAGGAGGACTCTACAGCAATGGTAGGACGGAGTAACAAGTAGTGGCATATAGCTTTATGTAGACATACTGTTCCTTCCTGATAGCAATAAACCATTTTAGGAATTTTTATATTTTTTTTTTATATTTTATTTTTCATTCTTAAACACATTTTCAGTAATGTTTTTCTTCAGGAAATCCCTTCTTGCCTCTTACAAGTATGAATCAATAAAACAGCTCAAAAACTTAAGCAGAAAGACCTCTGATTATTTGCCAGGTAAGACATCTAGTACTGTGTAGTGATGTTTCGATCAGTCTTCTCCCTGTACTCTACCTAAAATTCCCCATTTACTCATATTTCACCCTAGAGCTTGTTTATAGTGCCAGAATTATTTATTTATTTCCTGAAATAAATAAACTGTGCCCTTCAACTGTCCCTTGCAGTTAATTATGTTAACTGGGACAGCTATTATTTGGACATTTTATAAAACACTGAAACTCTCATCTGAACTAGGCCACTAACTAATTGCTATGCAAAGGCAACAACGCCACATTATTTCTGAAACCCTGTCATCATTGTCCTGCAACTGAAAGTCCACAGTGTAATGGTGAATTATCTTCCACGTGACCACTTTAAATCGGAAAATTTGCTGCTTAAACGAAGTCTCTGTCATTTCCTTTCTTTGGCAAGCCAGAAAAATAACATTAGACGCTTATACAAAACAAGTTTCAGATTAAACGATCTCAACATGTTAAAAGGACTATTTGCTATTTGCAAAAAGTTGTCAAAACTCAACACGACCAGGGTGGTTCATTTTCAAAGTATTGTCTTAGAAGTGTGGCATCATTTTGGATTTTTGGTATGTTATAGCATCATAGAGTCATAGAACGGTTAGAGTTGGAAGGGACCTTCAAGTTCATCCAGTTCCAACCCCCCTGCCTTGGGCAGGGACACCTCCCACCACACCAGGTTGCTCCAAGCCCCATCCAGCCTGGCCTTGAACCCCTCCAGGGATGGGGCAGCCACAGCTTCTCTGGGCAACCTGTTCCAGGGTCTCACCACCCTCACAGCAAAGAATTTCTTCCCAATATCCAATCTAAATCTTCCCTCTTCTAGTTTAAAACCATTACCCCTTGTCCTATCACTTCATTCCCTGTCCAAGTGTCCCTCTCCAGCTCTCCTGGAGCTCCCTTCAGATCCTGGAAGGCTGCTCTAAGGTCTCCCTGGAGCCTTCTCTTCTCCAGGCTGAACAGCCCCAGTTCTCTCAGTCTGTTCTCATAGGAGAGGTGCTACATCCCTCTGATCATCTTCATGGCCCTGTTCCAACAGGTCCATGTCCTTTCTCTGTTGAGGACTCCAGAGCTGGACACAGGACTCCAGGTGGGGTCTCACAAGAACAGAGTAGACGGGCAGAATCCCCTCCCGTGACCTGCTGGCCATGCTTCTTTTGATGCAGCCCAGGATACAGCTGGCTTTCTGGGCTCCCCTTGCACACTGATTCCCAATCTGTGTAGGAATACAGCTTTATCCTCCTTAGACACTTGTTGGCTCCATATTAAGAGTTTAAGATATGCAGAACTATTGCACCAAAGCTGTAGTATCCAGATCTCGGAGGGCCTCTACTGAGCTCTACAGAATGGCTCCTTGGATGCCAAGATGAACAGATGTCGGTGAATAAATTCATGGAACGTTGACTGCTGCTACCTCAGTAACCACAAGGTTGAGAACGACTGCAAAAGTGGCTGGTGAGAAAAGGTTTTCTTTGTTCTCACGTGAACCATGAAGTGAAAAGAACCATCTCTGGGGGCTGCTCACAGGCCCTTTACCCAAGAGTTTTCTTTCAGGTGCTAAGCTTGGTAAAATTACACACAATAGTATTTTTCCCTTATGTGTGGTTGTCACGCTGAAGCTGTGTAGGCTTTTTACAGAGACTATCAAACCAGGCACTGTAGCCATCGATGCCCGTGATTCCTTGTACATAAAGACTCCTGATAAAGCAGAGTGGCAGCAATACGTTACCTCAACAACTTTTGCCTTGTTCTTCTTCCCCACTGACTTAAACTTTTAATTGGTCTTGTCTAAATGATTTGTATATATAAAAAAAACCCAAACTCTAAGCATGGGCTGGGATCTCACGCACTTCGGCAAGCGAACGGCACGTAACGGGACCCCACGCTGCTCCCTTCGCCCAAGGAAGGGGCTCGGGTTTGTGCTTGAGCCTCTGCCAACAGTTCACTCAGAAGGTTTGTTTTCAACATCGCTAATGATTCGGAAAACAAAACGGGAGTTTGTGGGACGGTCTCCAAAATATTTATGGTAATTAGCACATGGGAAAGAAAAAGGCCCTCCGTGGGCTCCCCACATCATCTGCCTTTGTACAGGAGAGGAAGCAGTTAAAAGAGGAGAATTTCTGAGCTTGCTTTGTCACTCGCTAAACCATTAAAATTACTGCACCAGACATAACCCTGGAAGCAAACAATGGAAGTGCACTCCCTAATACTATTCCAAAATTACCCTAAAGGTGCCGAAGTTGTTTGGAATCGCGTCTGTAACTGGCAGAGCTGAAAGAATTCAGACCATTTTTATAAACAATGGAAGGAGTCTCGCAAAGTTACCACCCTTATTGCTGGAACATATATGGGATACAGTAATTCAAGTAAAAATGCTGTTTGGGGCCTTTTCCTAAATCCTATTATTCCTAGCAAGACAGTGAACTCCCAGTATTAAGATACAAATGATACCATGAAGTCATAGTAATTTCATCTTGGCATTGAATAATCTCCAGCTCCGAATTAATTGTTAGCGCAACTAAAATGAAGCCAAAAAAAAATTTGTTCTGGGACATTTATCCAAACAGTCTAAAAAATGTTAATTCTAGTCATCCAAAACATTCTTCCACATATTATCTCTGAACCATCTGAGATGAAAATATGTGCGCACATCTAAATTTCTAAAACTACGTGTGGTGTTAAATTTTGTTTGCATTAGTGGTGAAAAGACAGGACTACCAAGATTTCCTACCTTCCAGAGAAGCAGGCTTGGGAATCTGGAAATATTTTACATTCCTCATCATCAGCCACTTCAGGAAATTAATTTTAAAAGGATATTTTCAAGGAAGATTTGCTTCAAGCATTTTGTATAGTTTAAAGAGAAGGAATGTGATTTTCCACACCTTTATGTAGGTCATTTAAGTCCTTTAAAGTCCATTAAATATTCATACAGAGTGTATGTATATTTGAAACAGAAGAATTTTAAATAACCTTTGGAAAGCTCTTACCGTTCAGATCAGATCAGTTCTTGTGTGACTAAGTGACAACAAAAGCAGTGAATAGTTTGGCCTCTTCGGTTGAATTTATTTATTTTTTTAAGTTTGGATGAGCATTATTAGCATTTGAGCATTATTTAATCTTCTTGAATCGGGCCAGAATATCTCCTGAGAACATGCTGCCCTGCATCGTATACATTTTATTTGCCTTGTGCTAGGTTTACTGTAAAAAGAAGGTCGTGTTCCACAAGTCAAAACTGTAGCACTGGGATGCGGGAGAATTAAATTCTCATTCTCTGGCAGCAGCACAAACGAGTTGCTGTACAGGCATGAAATTACTTCTACGTGTCTCTTCACTTACAGCCAATATGTGTTGGCCAGGTCTCACTTTTTTCCTGCGCTACCTGGACTACACAAGGTCAATCAATAAAAAATGCAACAGGCCTTTTTACGGTTTCATCATATTTTTACATATTTTAATGTACATGTTATACCAAAATAATTTCAGTATTTCTATGCATCTGGCATCAGGTTCTGAAATTGTGGTGTCTCAAGATGTTTACCACCCGTTTGTTGAAGTTTAACAGTTTAGACTTAAGGCACACAGGATAAAACCTTTGAGAGAAAGGGGTAAAGTGTAATGGGTTCAAACAGTTCTGGGTAAAAATCCCACCAGCCAAAGAGATATACACTTAGGCAGAAAAAGAGACAGAAGCAGAGTCATGGCTGAAGTCATGGGAAGTTGGTGGATTCACAAGGAGGAATGGTCTTTTGTGGCTGTGACAAAATTCCTGTAGATATTATGCTTGCATGCTCAGGGAATTTCTCACTCTCAGGAACCTCTCTGAAGTTCATCTGGACCAATCTCCTATTCAAAACAAGCCGAACTTCAAAACCAGACTGGGCTGCTCTGGGCCTCGTCAAGTTTTGAAAATCTCCAGGCGTAGAACTGCTCGAGCTTTCTGGGCTGCCTGCTCCAGTGGTCACCACCCTTCTGGTGGAAAATGCTGTGCTGAAGCCCAACTGGACGTTCTCCAGGTGCACCTTAAAGCTACCGCCTCTTGGCATTGCACGTCCCAGCCATGACAAGAGCCTGGCTCTGTCTTCTCAGTAACCAGGGAGGACCACGAGGGCTCCCCATGGTGGCCAGCATGGCAGGGTTTCACCAGCCAGGGCTTGTCCCACCGCTCCAGCGAAGGAGGAGGACTCTCCATCCAGGTCCACTGCAGCGCTGAGGCTGGTCTGAGGTCAAGCTGGGAATGTGAAGCAGGGTCAGGACTGGTGAGGGTAACCCAGGTGAGGTGCAGCCCCGTGATCGCTGAGTGAGGCCATAGTGACAAGCATGGCCAAGGCCAGGCTGGAAGTCAGCCCACGGACGGTCAGCAGGACCAGTGGCCAGGCACAGGCATGGCTGTGGTGGAACTGGGGACTGGCACTGCTGAGACATCGCTGGGGCAGGGACCCATGGCCCTGGAATGGGGTCCCGGGTCATGGGCAGGGTTTGGGGAGCCCTGGGGCAGGCAGAATCCTTGGGGTGCTGGCACCTTGGGCATTTCAGAACTACCACTACATCCCTCTCTTAACCTCAGGAACGCACTGCCTAGTTTAAAGCAAAGTTAAAGCCCCCCAATCCACCTTTGTGCTACAAGCAACAGTTTCATATTATCAAGAACTATCAAAAGTAAAATGAAACAAATTCCTTTTACTGCATGCGCTGTTTGATTTTTGCTTCTCCTTTAGCTTAACTAAAACTGGGCTTCCCAATAAAGAAGTTAATTTTTGGAATTACCAAGCACAAGTCTGAATTGCTAACACTACTGTAAAATGTTTACATAACAGAGACTTCAAAAATGCTTCAGTTCTATTTTTAAATCATTAAACAATTCGCCTTTTTTTTTTTTTTTTTTTAAAGCTAACCCTTATATCTCTGCCAAATTCAACTTGCCAGCTCATTCAGCCCTTAGCCCCGCAGGAAGGGACACGGGGTTATACTGGGTCACAAACCCAGCATGAGCCGAGGGTGTTGCACTATTGCAAAAAGAGTAAACATTGTCCCGAGAAGTAGAAGAGGAATTGCCACAAGTGGAACATGTGAAGTAAAGCCCGCAGCTGGCTGGCGAGGTCTCGGCCAGAGGGGCTGTGACCCATAGCCAGCCTCCACCAGCCCCCCCAAGTTGCCATCAGCTGGTAATGGATAGATTACAGGTCTTGATGGAGTAAGTCAGACGTGAAATACAAGTACCACCCTAAAAAAAGCAGTTAATGGGACGCTGTCATGAGGATACAGGAGTTCCTTTTCACTTCTTCCAGGCTTGGTAGCCCAGAAGGTAACCTCTCCCCAGTGCCATTGGGCAGTGGAGAACCCAAACCCCACAGCATTTGAAACAGTGGTTTGAGAGGGTCCTAATCCTCTCATCAGTCCCAGCCTGACACAGGGACATCTCATTCTTAAATATTTCAGCTGAGTCAGCCACCTTAATTAAATAATTTAGCAGCAAGTAAACTTTTTCTTTCCTAGACTCCTCCCTCCTTACTGCTGGCTGTCCACAGCAGGGTGCAAAGTGTGATTTACTGAGCTTTCCAACACCAGGGCGAGATAGGAAGGTACACTAGATGATGAATGTTCCTTCTAGTATCTTTTTCTAGCCCTACTTCAAGTAGAGCTTTTAATTTGAGCTAATTAACAAAGTAAGGTTGGAAGGATTCCAAGAGCTCAGAGGAAAAAGACCTGGGAGTTCTG